>CM070788.1:46217849-46670349 GCA_036346955.1 Dipus sagitta
AGAAATGATTTCTCAACATTTACAAAATGAAAAGTCACAATATTTTTCTCCCCACTTAAGTTGCTTTCTACTCTGGGTGTTTCTAACTTTCAGATGTAGCAAGGTCTTTGGAAGTTCTGTTTATTTTTTTTTTTTCTGCCTAATCTGTGGACTTGTCCTGAGGGAGTCCACTCTAACAAAAGGTCACTTTTTCAGCCTGAGGGACTTGAGGTAAACAGCATGGTGTATGGCTGATCACAGTGGGGTTGCCCCTGGCCAGGGGTCCAAAGTATAGTGTGCATATGGTGGACACATGGTTAAAAAGACCAGGTTAAAATTAACCTTAGGGAGAGGGATAGAGCGAAGTGGATGAGTAAAAATCTGTTCTTTTACATACTTGCAAAACATATTTTTGAATCCCATTTGTAATACCTCTGAGTATCTCCAACTATAGTCAAGATTTATTCATTAAAAGGGGCCTCTCACTCTTTTTCAGTCTCATATTTCTTTGCTTGCAAATATAGGTATCGCTGCATAATTCAACCAAAGTGATTTTTGATTGAGGAATTATTTCATCCTCAGGGCTTCATTGTGTTTGTTTATTTTTGATTTGTACAGAAATTTGTTTATTCTCCAGGCTTTCAGGATGGATCCTCTGTGTTGCTGGATGGATGTCTTTTGCCCCAGCCTTCTACTTTTATTCCCAACGTTTGCCGGGAAGGGAGGGAATACAGAGCCTGCGTTCCTGGAACTCAAACAAGGAAAGTGCTTCTTCCATCAAGAAGTTCTCAGAAATGCCAAAGCTCTGAGGAAAAGATAACCAAACCAAACAGGATAGGCTCTAGGCATCTGGACATTTGTCTACAACGTAACAACAAACTTACTTTGCAGTTAGAACACATGTGGTCACTTTAAGAGTTCCCCTGCTGCTTGAAAGCAAGAATGACACCTTGCTTTCATGGAACCCCAAGGCTACCTGGGTTATGGCCTTGGGTTGGATCTAAGAGCAGGGCAATGCAGAGCAGCCCCTCCTGAGAGACCCTGAAGGACTAGAAACCTTCTTCATCCTTCTCCTCTGTTGTCTCTGTGACTTCTCTTTTGCAGTCTGTGCCCAGACATACCCCTTTCCCCAGAAACTCATGGGAGTGACCACCTTCCTCCTCTCTCTTTTCTCCCTTTGAATCCCACCATGTCATCTTTGCGAGTGCTTTACCCACAGAGGGTAACTTCTCAGCTGCTTCTCATTGAACCAGTCTGTTACTCTCTCTCTCTCCCTCCCCTCCTGCTTTCTATCATTGGCCAAGTTAACACTCAAACATTTGAAATTCCAGATGAAAAGTAATAATAAGAGGAGGAAAAGATGGTGGGAGAGGGAGAAAAGGAATATTAAACCACTGGCCAGTTGTTTGCAGAAGTTAATCATCTCAGCTAATCTTCCCTTACTTTATGATTTCAACAAGTTCGTGTCTTACCTAAGCCTGCATATCTTAAACAGCGGACACAACAGCACTCACCTATGGGTGTCGCACAGGCCCAGTGTGATAAAGCTTTTCAAATAAGTGCAGTACAAACATCATGAGTGTTTGCAGTCACCATCGTCTTCATCACCACCACTTCTGAAACCCTTGCTTTTGCCCGGACCACTTTTCTCATTTATGACTACAGAGACCATACCAATGTCTGTAGACCTTTGATAACAGCAAACTTAGACTTCTGGTCTAAACCAACTGCCCAGCCTGGAGACTTTCTACATAGCATGATTGGCCCCTTTGACTGATTTCATAACTTGCATGTCTAAACCTGGACATTTCATTTTATTTTTATTATTTTTATTTTATTGTTCATTTTTATTTATTTATTTGAGAGTGAACGATAGAGAGAGAGAGAGAGAGAGAGAGAGAGAGAGAATGGGCTTGCCAAGGCTTCCAGCCACTGCAAATGAACTCCAGATGCGTGTGCCCCCTCAGGCATCTGGCTAAGTGGGTCCTGGGGAATCGAGCCTCGAACCAGGGTCCTCAGGCTTCACAGGCAAGCGCTTAACCACTAAGCAATCTCCCCAGCCCTCATTTCATTTTTTATATGCAGTGTTAAATCTTGTTTTATGACACATTGCTTGTGCACACCTTCTAAACTTAAGCAGACAGTAGTGCCTAATATATTTCCTTCATGCACATTAGCCATAAAATGAAACTGCAAGGATCAATGATATTCTAAAATACAAAAGAAACACTATAGTTGAAAACAGCGCATTGTATTTTACAGTATAATATAGAATTTTGAAAAATGTCTAAAATATAGGAATATTATGTAGCCTGGAAGCATAAAGTAGAGAAGACCAGAAGGACGAGAGTAAGGGATAGAGTAGAGGACTGAGTACAGAGGATTAATCAAAGCAAACTACGGATGAAAACATCCTAATGAAGCCCATGACTTTAAAAAGTAATAAAAAAAAAAAATTAAAATGTATAAAATTCCTCATCTTAAGGATGTGCTAAGTTGATTCATGGTTACTGAATGGAAAGGGACTTTTCCATATCCGGCCATCATGCTGAACAACTATAAATACAGGCAATGGCAAAAAGTAATGGAGCCTGGGTTAAATGTACGTTCACGTTTCACAAAGATGACTGTCACTGTGAGCATGGTTTTTAGCATGTCTTTTTTTGGCACAGGGTTGTTATGATTTGCAAGAAAAGAGAAGAAACGGTCGCTTTGGGTTTACTACCAACTAGACTACCTCAGAAGAAAAGGTTTTGTTGCATATAGAAAAAATGACTTCAAAGTTTATTGTTAAAATTAATGAGAAAAGATTTCATTAATTGCGTGAAATCCTTTGAGAGATTATTCAAATTTAAGAGGTCATGTGACTTAGGAAAGAGAGCACTTCAGTTTTGGGCTTTTCAAAATTCTTAACCACAAGACCTGAGTGGGGAAGGGGATCTGGACTTTATTTTTTTTCTTGTCCTTCGCCTCTGGAGTTAGGTGTCATGGGCTCCCAAAGTTTTTCTCCAGGACAATGTTCTGAGAACATCTTGCAAAATTAATTATATATTTCTTGGAAAATTACTATATAAAAAGCGTCATATTATCTTCCAAGGTTCAAATGTGCTAATCTAGGAACCAATAGGTGATTGAAACGTTCTCAGGTTCCCAGGTCATAAGCTATTTCCTTTCTAGAAGTGGCCATTCTTTCTGAGCCAGACATGTTGAGAGCAGCGAACCTGGTATTTCCCCGGATGACTGGGGCCTCCAGGCCTGTGCAGGTCTTCATCTCCATCCCTTCCCCATAAGAAACTACCAGCTTGTTCTGGACTCCATGAAGCAGCAAGTAAGAAAAGAATTAATCTATATTTGATTAAAAATAACAGTATAATTGCTGATAATAATCATGATAATGAGAACAGTAACAAAAAGAAAGGAATCCACCAGTGAATTATTCCAATCGGCACATGAATTTAAACTAAAATTCACCTCAGAAGCTGAGCACAGAAAAAAAAAAAATGGCTTGGGTTGTTCTCCACAAAGAGTGGTGGCGACCTGTTCACCTAACCGTCTCAACACAAGTCTTGGAAAATGCATGTGGGGAGTAAAAAACACACCACGACTGAGCTTCACCCTTCTTCTGTTTTAACTGATATCTTGCCAGGAGGTTATGGGCTTCACATCAGGCAAGAAAAACACAAATCTTTGTCTGGATATCCAAGTGATTTTCCAACTTAGGTAATGAAATAATGTGTAAAGTCATGGATTAGGGCCTGTTAGGTATAGCTGGTTATTTGATCACAATATAATATTTTAAAATATATAACAAATATAATAAAACAATACTTTTGAAGTAGCTCTGTAGAGTTAACTTTAATATCTTGGAGAGAAATTTAGAGTGTTATCCAGAGATTGACTTGCAAACAAGAAGGTACCAAGGTGTTCATCATGGATTACTCAGAATAAATTCCACTCGATGAATGCGATCTCCTTAGACAGTGACACACCTGATACATCATGGCTGTGGGAGTGTAAAAAGAAACAGCACGGATAAAATCCATAAGGATATGTCAACGATGAGGGTATATTGAAAACTAGCTTCCTATGAGTTTATTTCAGGCACATGAACACAGCATGCTTTTCCAAATCATTCTCTGTCTTGTCTCCTTCTAGGCTCAGTTACCTCACTATAGAACGTGGACATTTTGGATGGTCTTCAAAATTGCATTCTACAGCATCCATGAGGGTCCTGAGATAAACCTAGTAGATAAAAACTAAGTAGAATAGCTTAAAATGGAAACCATGAGAGTTAATTGGCACATGGTAAGGGGTAGTACTGCTGTGTATAGCTCTGTTTAAATTGTGTGTGAGTGTGTGTGTGTGTATATATGTATATATACACACACACATGTATATATTGCATGGGTTTAAAGGGCATATTATGAAATGCATTTATTTGACTTGAAGTCAAAAACAATCAAAAGCCACTGTTTTGTTATCTCTGATCCCATCTTAATTGTAAATATGTATCACAACTACCATGTAAACACATGGTAGTCCCTCTTCATTCTGACATTTCAAATTCCCAAGACAGAGCAAGGCACTCAATTAAAAGCATGTAATGCTGAAATTCTGTTTGATAGATTACAATTCAATCTTGTCTATTCTCATAACAATAAGGCACAAATGAATCACAATTTACATGTTTAGCAGACATGGAATTTAAAAATGTTTAAAGTGCTCTTTGTCTCTTATTGCAAGAAAAATGTGCTTGGTATTCTTATAGAAAAAACAAAATAAAACAAAAACATTCTTTTCCAACAACGTAAAGGAAACAGATTATTTAGATCTTATTAAGAGTTGTTAAGTAAACCCATGTGTGTGTGTGTGTGTGTGTGTGTGTGTGTGTGTAGACTGAAGAACACTTGCTATTAAACATAATTTTTCATAATAGACTTAGGAAACTCAGTTTGTGTGATCTTTAGTCACCTTGGCACTCCATGATCCAACAGGTGCTTCTCAGCTCCCCTCTGAAGACCACAGATTGTTTCCACTCCTTGCTTTTTTTCTTCTGCCCCTTCTCTTTCTTCATCAACATTTGAACTTGAATCATTTTATGTCATGTTAGTGTATTAACAAAACTGTATGCATAGTATTTTGTAAGTTGTGAAGCCCAATAATAAAGTCAAGCTGTAAAAGTGTAGTGGTAGGCAGCATTTTGCAACTTGATATTGTCACAGAGCATGTTGGACACTCATTCATCAGTGTCGACAGTCTATTTCAAGTATAGCATTCTCAAAACACCAACAACCTGACATACAGCCGCTCCCAGCCCTGCTCAACAACCCCAACAGCACACCTGAAACGTTCTGACATGTCAGTCTGTCATTGTACTTGGGCTGAAACTCTGCAGGTCTTAGGGATGAGGACATCTCATGTCACATTGCAGTAGCCATGGCAACATTTAATCTGATGTATGTTTGCCTTACTACATCCTTGCAAATAGTTGATATTTAAGACTTCTTAATTTTTACCAATCTAGTGGATATGAATTATAATTTGTTGTACTCTTAATTTTCATATCCCTGATTACTAATAAGTCTGAGAATTTTAATGTATTTTTTCATATTTATTTATTAAGAGTTGTTAAGTAAACCCATATGTGTGTGTTTGTGTGTGTGTAGACTGAAGAACACTTGCTATTAAACATAATTTTTCATAATAGACTTAGGAAACTCAGTTTGTGTGATCTTTAGTCACCTTGGCACTCCATGATCCAACAGGTGCTTCTCAGCTCCCCTCTGAAGACCATAGATTGTTTTCCTTGCTTTTTTCCTTCTGCCCCTTCTCTTTCTTCACCAACATTTGAACTTGAATCATTTTATGTCATATTAGTGTATTAACAAAACTGTATGCAGTTTATTTATATTATATTTATTTCTTCTTCTGTGATATGCTTGTCCAAGTGTTTTCAATTTGGTTGACTTTTATTTCTTATTGATGTTGTAGGAATTCTTTAGGAATTCAGAACCTTAATATTTTATGAGGCATGCATTGTTTTTGCTTTGTCAGTAATAATAAAATACCATTAATTGGGCATCTGAACAAATAGAAAATTTCTTTCTTTCTTTTTTTTTTTTTTTCAGGTAGGGTTTCTCTCTAGCCCAGACTGACCTGGAATTCACTATGTCGTCTCACGGTGGCCTCGAACTCACAATGATCTTCCTACTTCTGCCTCACAAGTGCTGGGATTAAAGGTGTTTACCACCCACCAAGTTAGGAAAGTTATTTTGCATAGTTCAAGATACTTGAAGTCTAGAATTAGGGTGTGTTGCAGTCAGGTTCCCATTACTGGCAGAAATCACCCAACCAAGAGCAGCTTGTGGAAAAATAAAACAAAACAAAAAAGGTTTATTTTTGCTTACAGACTCTAGGGGAAGCTCCATGATGGCAGGGGAAAATGATGGCATGAGCAGAGGGTGGACATCACCTCCTGACCAACATCAGGTAGACAACAGAAACAGGAGAGTATGCCAAACACTGGCAAGGGGACACTGACTATAACACCCATAAGCCCACCCTCAACAATACACTACCTCCAAGAGACATTAATTCTCAAATGTCCATTAGCTGGTTGTCTAGTATTCAGAACACCTAAGTTTATGGGGGACAACTGAATCAAACTACCACATTCTGCCCCTGGCCCCTATAAGCTGATAACCATCTATGATGTAAAATACAATGCATTCAGTCCATCTTTAAAAGTCCCCATAATTTTTATCAATCCTAATGGTGTTCAAACATTCCCATAGTACAAGATCTTTTAACTGAGCCAAAAAAATCCCCCCCCAAAAAACTTATAATGACACAGAATACACACTCATACTACAAAAGACGGCACCAGGTATAGCAAAGAAATATTCAACCAGTACAAGATTTAAAACAACCAGGGAAAACATCAAACTCCATTGCTCCAAGTCCAACAACTCCAGTCATTGGCAAATCGCTAAGCCCAACAATTCCAACCAGCAACAAGTCTCTGGAGTTCCAACTTTGCCCCTCTAGCTACGCCACTCACAGTCCTAGAAAACTTCATTAGGGTCAGCAGCTTTCCTTAATAGCCCTCTCATGGTCCTGGCATCTCCATTAGGTGTCGACTGCAACTCACGTTCCATCCTAATGGCTCCATTGGGTCTCCATGCAGGTATCTAGCAAACCTACTACACACTGCCCATGGCCATTTCCAAACACAAGACTGTGTTGCAAATTCAAGGACCCTCTCTTTCCCACATTTCTTATATTCCATAGTACCAAATAGGGTGCCAATTTTTAATCCAGGGGGGAATAAAGCAGACTTTGAAGAACAGGACACTCTGAGCACCCAGGCCCCTTCAAAGGACTGCATTCTTTCTGTTGTCCCAGTGCAGGTCAGCTGGCCCAATCTCAAAGGTTGTAATCTGTCATACAATTGCAGATGAACAGGCCGAAGTTTCAGCCCAAAAATTCATGCCATATCCCTCTGCTCACATCAGTCTGTTTCAATGCAAAGCAACCCTGCACAAGTTCCCAGCACACAGGCACAACAGTAAGTCTCTCATACAAACTGCTTTCTAGCCCAGTCCAGGCAGAGCTTGTTTTCACCCTCATAAGCCAAACCTCACAGTCCATAATTGTTACTGCATTCAGGTCTTTAACTCTGACCAGAATAGTCCATCAAGCTGTACTTGCAGCACGGGAAGGCGTCTCTTAGGCTAAGGTTTCAAATCCTTCCACCTTCTTCTTGAAAATCAGTTCCAAAAGACCAAAGTCACACAGTCAGGTGTCTAACAGCAATCCCACTCCTCTGGTACCAACTTAATAATGCAGTCAGGTTTGCATTGCTGGCAGAAATCATCCAACCAAGAGCAGATTGTGTGTGGGGGGGGGGGAGACTTATTTTGACTTACAGACTCAAAGGGAAGCTCCATGATGGCAGGTGAAAATGATGGCTTGAGCAGAGGATGGACATCACCTCCTGGCTAATATCACATGGACAACAGGAACAGAAGAGTGTGCCAAACTCTGGCAAGGGGACATTAACTATAATATCCATAAGCCCACCCCCAACAATACACTGCCTCCAGTTAACACCCAAATTTCCATTAGTTGGGGACCTAGCATTAAGGACACCTAAGTTTATAGGGACACCTGTATCAAGCCACCACAGGGTGCCAGCATGCTTTGGTATCTGGAGAGGGTACTTTTCCTCATTGCAGATAGCTGCCTCCTTAGTACGTCTCCACCAAGCAGAGAAAGACGGAGCTCACTGGGATCTCTTCATGTAAAGGCACTGGTCCTATTAATGGACCCACCATGAAGACCCCACCCTCATAGACTTTATCTCACCATAATTGCCTCCTAAAGTTCTGATCCAAATACCAATCGCCATGGAGGTTAGAACTTCAATGTAAGAATGTGGTGATGGGGTAGGGAAAGGTACACAACTCAGTACATAACAAATGTATTACATATGCCTTCTAGTTTGTTCTTTATCATTTCAATTTTGTTATGATGTATTTTGTAAAGAATAGTAAACTCACCAACTTTTCTTTATAGCAACAAGATGACTGTTATAAATTCTCCTAAGAGTTGTAAAGTTTTTTTTTCTATAAGTTTTATTCTACCTGGGATTTGTATTATGAATAAGCAAAGATTCAATTTCATTTTTATCTAGATGTATAATTCATAGTGCAAATATTATATACTGGTGTGGCCCACACTCCCCAGGGAGCTTCTGGGGAACCTACGTCACAGTGATCATTTGTGGCCAACTCTGTCCCAATTCCATGTAAGTTTGGTTCTGTCTTTATGCTCCCTATTGATCAAGTGATTAGCCTTATGCTAACATATGTCTAAAGCAGTATGTCTTATATATATATATATATATATATATATATATATATATATATATATAGAAGAGCCAAACTGTCTAGCTTGATATTATTCAGAACAGCCTTAAGAACTCTTAGGTCTTTGTTTTTACCTGTAAACTTTAGAATCCCCTTATCACATTCCTTTGAATAATTTGTCTAAAAATACAATAAAACTACAAGTAAGTTGAGAAGAACTAAAATTGTTACAGTATTGTGGTTTCCTATCCATGGTCATGATTTACCTGTCCCTCGTCAGATTTTATATATCTTTCAATTAAGTTTCATGTTTTTCCTAAGTAGATCTTAACATTTTGTTATGCTTATTAATAGGTAACATATTCTCTATTGGCATTATAACTATTATATTTAAATATGTTTTTTTTTGCTCATATGTATATTTACTTTTTTTAGAGGAGAGAGAGAGAAAGCAAGAGAGAGAGAGAGACAGAGAGAGAGGAGAGATAGGGAATTGGCATGCCAGATCCTCAGCCACTGCAATCAAACTCCAGAAGCTTGAAACCCCTAGTGGGCATGTGCAACCTTGTGCTTGCCTCACCTTTGTGCATCTGGCTAGTGTGGGATCTGGAGAGTAGAACATGGGTCCTCAGGCTTCACAGGAAAGTGCCTTCACTGCTATATCATTTCTCCAGACCTCATGTGTATAACTTTAATTCTATTTTACATATAAGCTGTATATCTAGCCATATTATTAAAACTCTGCTAACTCCAAATATCTCTATACAGTTTCTTTCTTTCTTTATTTTTTGGCTTAACTAAATAAATATAATTTATTTCTTTATGTTGTAGAGTAGAATTTAATGATAAAATCTTCTCATGGTTTGTTATATAATATTATTTTATTTCTTTATGTATTTGTAAGCAGAGAGATACAGAGAGACAAAGGGAGAGAGAGGGAGGGAGGGCAAGGGGGACAGAGAGAAAAAACAGGTACACCAGGACATCTTGTCACTCCAGAGAAACTCTAGGGGCATGTGCCACTTTGTGCATCTGTTTTTATGTGGATGCGAAGAATTTGACCTGGGCCAGCAAGCTTTACAAGCAAGCATCTTTAACAACTGAGCCATCTCCCTAGCCCTAATTATTCCTCCCTATACACTAACACTGGCAGTTTCCCAATAATTTGTTTAGGATACTCAAACTGGTAAAAATGGGTAGAATTTGACTGTAATTTATCTTTATTATTTGGTGTTTTTCTGTTTTTTATTTATTTTTGAAACAAGATTTTGCTATGCTACCCAGGCTGGCCTCGAAACAGTGATACCCCCACCAACCCTGGCTCAACTTCCCAAGTAGGTGGAATTGCAAATGTGTGTCAGTATTGTCTATTTCCTGTTGTTTTCAACTAGATAATGCTAACGTTATGTAATAGTGATTGGGAATGATTTATTCATATTTTTCCCATATTTTAGAAAATTGTACATGATTGGAATAGCCCATAACTTAACTATTTTATAGATTTTATCTATAACCCTACATGTTTATGGCTTATTCTAAGGAAAACATTTAACCCTAATATGTGAAGATTTATGACTGGCATTTATTCTCTTGTCACATTTTGTAATTCAGACTTTTAAAAAAAATATTTACCTTTCCTAATTGAAACTTAAAAATTGTCAGCCAATGCTTTCACAGCTAGGCAGAGAACATTCTCCAAGGACGTTGCAGTAGACACCGAGGAGACTCAGAACTCATCAAAACAGCAAATAAGAGGCTGCTAAGAGCTCGATACTAAAGTAGACTTCTCACATACCTTCCAAAGACTAGGGAACATTATGGAAGAGGGATGTAGAAAGAATGTAAGTCACAGGGTATGAAGGTGTCCTGTGAGGCACTGTCCTCCCCACAGAGACTGACTGGGGCAATGATGACGCCCCCTGGGACTACAAATACACCACTGAAGAAGGCCCTCAGGGGAATAGGGGAAGGAGAGGGGGACATTGGAGGATAATCTGATGAGAATATGACCAATATGCAATATGTTTATATATTAAAGTTTCCGACAAAAATTTAAAAAAAAATGTTGCCTAAAAGTTATTCTGTTTCTCTCCTATGTTCTAAATCTATACTACATTTTAACCTCCTTTTATCATTATTAATATTACTTATATATTCAGTTTTCTAGTCAATCTTGCCAGAAGTTTGTGTATTTCATTAGTCTTATTAAATGAACATTTTTGTGCATCCTTACATTTATATCATATTGACATTAATTTTTGATCTTTGATATCTCCTCCAGATACATACACTGGATTTGTTGTACTGCTGCAGTCTAATTCAGGAAACATCCAACTTTCTTGTGAAGGATCCAACTGTAGATGTTTGAGGTTCTGTGAGCTATACAACCTCTGTTGCAAACACTTAGCTCCATGCCATTGTAGCAGGACCATAGATAATCTGTACAGGAAAAGGTATAGGTGTATTCCAATAAAACTTTATTTACAAAAAGAGAAGCAAGATTTGACTTTGGAGATTTCAGTTTACTGACTCTTGACTCACCTCTGAGTTCTCAGTCAGTAGACTATAGACTTCTATGCATTCACTAAGGACTCTGAAGGAGGGAAGAGCAAAACTATTTTGATTATAATGCTAGGATGTTATTCAATGTTTTGCTATCCTTACACAGAACTGATAGTATAAAACAAAGTTGGATAAGATAATTGGCTCATTAACAAAAATTAAGGCAATGATCATTGTTTCCCACCACTTCACCTTGACTATAGAAATAAATGCTGTTCATGTAAGAATGTCCTTAGGGCTGGAGAGATGGCTTAGTGGTTAAGTGCTTGCCTGTGAAGCCTAAGGACCCCGGTTCGAGGCTTTATTCCCCAGTACCCACGTTAGCCAGATGCACAAGGGAGCGCACGCATCTGGAGATCATTTGCAGTTGCTGGATGCCCTGGCATACCCATTCTCTGTCCCTCTCTCTTTCTCTCTCTCTCTTCTCTCTGCCTCTTTTTCTCCATCTGTTGCTCTCAAATAAATAAAATAAAAACAAACAAAAAATTAAAAAAGAATGTCCTTAATAACACAGTAAAAAATATTTTATTAAAAATGTATCCTTAGTTACATGCCTTGTAAATTATATTTATTTATTCTCTAATCTTCATGGGTACATGTAGGTGAGGGGCACATGCATGCTGCTGTGCATGTGTGGAGGTCAGCTGACAACCTTGGGTATCTGTGCTCACTTTTCACTTTATTTGAGACAGGGTCTCTTCCTTGTTCTCCACTGCATGTTTTCCAGTCTAGTGGCCCATGAGCTACTAGGGTTTCATCCTTCTCCACCTCTCATCTCACCATAGGAGTGCTGTAGCTACAGACTCTTGCCACTGTGCCTGGAGTTTTGTGGGCTCTGGGGATTCGGATTCAAGTGCCCTGGTTTGTGCAATATGAGCTTTATCCATCCCCCGAGGCGTCTCTTTCATGTTGTCTGCTGAGATGAAGTTGACACCTGCAGCACTTGTGATATGTTCTTCCATGAGACGATTGTTTCAAGGAAAAGCACTTCAGTGCTGAAGTTGCAAGCTGAGCTAGTCATGTCCATGGGACACCGCTGTTGCTTGAAAGAACTTGGTAGACAAACGTTGGAGGTTCAGTTTGGGGTATTTGTAAAATTCTGTTACTTCAAACACCTGAAAATATTTATTACCAATGGTAAAATTTCAGCTTTCAAACAAAATTTAAAGTTTATATTTTATCTGTTACCATGAGTTTGACAGCTTTCCAATACTTAAAGGCATTTCATGGAATGAGTAATGACATTAACAAGTGCATTTTTTTCTACATAGTATAATGAAAAATGTCAACATTCAAGATATCTGTGTAACTCAGTCTATAAATATTTTCTAGATGATCAATAGATGACATTACAAAATCCTTTATGGGTAAAAGATTCGTCCAAAGCACAAAACATTAGTGGATCGCAGCATAACTGACCATGAGAGTCATTGTTGTGGTTTCAGAAGTCACATCTTTAGCTAACCTTTGAGAGATTGCCACTAGTGGAGATATAGTATAGTAACAAAGATGAATCATCACATTAATATGAAAAGGCTACTAAAATACTCTTTTTTATTCCCGCCATATATCTGAGATTGGATATTCCTCGTGTACCTCAAACTAACATATTATAAGAGATTGAATGTGGAAGTTGATATCAAGATTCTGGTTATTTCTCTATTAAGTAGAGATAATGTAAAATAATTTAGTGTCTATTACTAAATTTTGTTTGGGGAGCTATTTTTATAAAAATATAAGGTTAATATACAATTGGCTGATTATTTTAAATGAGTCAATAAATTACTTAAAATTATAGTTTCTAATCCTATAAATATTAATAGCTATAATTCTGATGAATAGAAGCTTTCTGGTACCCCTGATAATTTGATATCAAATGGCCCTGAGATTTAAATGTATGAGAACAACGGGTATAGCTTATTAAGTTGGATATTTATCTCATTAATTAGCCTTTCTTCTTTTCTAATGCAATCACTTGAGGATATAAATGGCCTTCACAGTATGTTTTCAACCATATTCCTTAAGTTTTTATATGTAATATTATCACTATCACTTAGCTATGAGTGAGCTTTATATTTTAATTATGTTTGCTTTGATCTATGAGTAATTAGAAGAGTGTATTATTTATTTCCAAAAATGTAGAAATTTTAATTTATCCTTGTTACTGACTTCTAATTTAATTGCACCAACTAAGATAATATGTTCTGTGTGCTACCAATTCATTGAAATTTTTGTGACATTCTGTATATCTTAATGTGTGGTAAGATTTATGAAGATGTCATATGTATTTGAATATATATTGTTTACTTTGAAGACAAAGTTTATAAGTTCTTATTTAATCATGTATTCTAATAATAAAGCTTAATTTTTCTATAGTCCTATTAATGCATCTCCTATTGGCTTACCAGTAATTACCAGAGGCATGTAAAAATCTTCCACTGAGATAAGGAATTCCTCCATTTCTCCTTGTAATTCAAGAATTATTACATTTATTTGTTTTATACTTATTTGTTGATTCGCTTGAGATAGGAACTTGCTATATGACTTCGAATGGGCTGAAACTTAACTAGAAAGCCCAGGCAGGTCTCAAAATCACAATTTTCCTATTTTGTCTTATTTTCGTACAAGTTTACTAGGTCAAGTTAAGCTTAGAATGGTTTTATATTTAATCCCATTCCGGGACAATTGAACTTATTATAATTACATAAATAATACGTTCCCCCAGAGTTTTGTGTGTGTGTGTTTCTTAAAGTTTAATATTGCCACAGTTGCTCCATACTGATGTTTCTAAATTTTGGTTATGTCTCTTATGATAGCATAATTTTATTTTATTTATGATATAATATGACAAACTTTGTGATTAGTTAGCATATTTACCCTGTTTGTCTTAATTACAAGTTTAATGACCTCTTTAGATTTGTTTCTAGGATCCTGTTTCTTTCTGTTCTTTCTTAATATTTCTTGTCATTGATTGTAAATGTATTATTATAGTATACTTTATTTACTAGTTTAAAGTTATGCATATTCTTTTTATAACTTAAAAGTCACTTCTGATATTTTTACCAGGTATGCTAATTTGTTGAAGTGTAAATTTGAAAATGACTTATCTTGAATAATAAAGTCTCAGAATAGATATTCTTACCTGCCCTAGTTCTAACTTAGATGCCAGTATTCCCCAGTATTTTAATGCCATCTCTTTTAAGCTCCTTAAATTCAATCTTGTTTTCAAATCACTTTACATAAGTAACATATTTTTAATTGCCAACGAGGACAACACATTATTTATCTCTATTTGCAGCCATTTCTCTTGAGTTGCTTTTTATTCAAAATATTCTTCAGTTCCTTCATTAACATGTTAATGATAAAACATGCTGATAAACAGGTTTCTCTTCAATTTTTTCTTCGATTTTTAAGTTTTTATATATTTATTTGTACATATGTGTGTGTGTGGTTTGAATTAGGTGTCCCCTGTAAACTCACATGTTCTGAATCTTTGTTCCCAGCTGATAGCAATTTGGGAATTGGAACCTTCCTAAAGGAGCTGTGTTGTTGGGGCCAGGCTCATGGGTGTTATATCCAACTTCACCTTGCCAGTGTTTGGTACACTCTCCTGCTACTAGTGTCCACCTGATGTTGGCCAGGAGGAGGTGATATCTACCCTCTCTGTTCATGCCATGTTTCCCCCTGCCATCATGGAGCTTCCCCTTGAATCTTTAAGCCAAAATAAACCCTTCCTCCCACAAGCTGCTTTTGGTTTGGTGATTTTTGCCAGCAATGAGAAGGAAACTTCACCAGTATGTGTGTGTGTGTGTGTGTGTGTGTGTGTGTGTGTGTGTACATGTAACATGTATGGGTGCACCAGGGTCTCTTACAGCTGTAAACAAATGCTCATTGGGCTATATGTGGGTGGCTGGGTTCCTGAACTCAGGCTAGCAGTTTCTTGTGAGCAAGCTCCTTTTAACTCCTCACAAACTCCCCAGGCCCTCTCCTCATTTTTAAAAGATACTTTCCTCAGTGCACCAGGCCAGGTAATTGGTTGTAGATAAAGGATTATTTTCTTTGAACCCTTAGGAGATTTTTCTTTGCTGTGTGGTTGTATTTGTTGTGGCAAAAGCAAAGGCGGCTGCAGGTAGTGCAATGGTCTTTCCTTGGTAAGAGAGCTTTCCTCTCCGGCTGCAGCTGATGTGCCTCGTTCCGGCAATGGTCTGCAGGTTGTTCATAGCACGTGTAGTTGTGGGTCTCTCCATCACTGCACATTGGATCAAACTGTGTTTCATCAGACTTTAGCCCTGGCTTTGTCTCCTTGACCAATTCCAGGAAATTTCATACTCTTTGATTATTACACCACTTTTGTTCTATCTGTTTTCTCTTGATGACACTAGACATCTGTTAGAACTTCTCATTCTGCATTCCAAATCACTTACATTCTCTTTCACAGTTTTCAACCTCCCTTTCTTTCTAAGAGGCCTTCTTAATACTGCATTCAGATTTACCTTTCAATGCATTCATTCTCCCTTGCTATCTTTCTAGTTGCTATCATATTTTTAATCCTTAAGCATTTACTTTTAATTCTGTTTTGTTTTGTTTATGGAGGCAGTGTCTTCAGCTAGCACAGGCTGACCTAGGACTCACTATTTGGTCTCAGGCTGGCCTTGAAGTCACAGAGATTCTCCTACCTCTGCCTTCCAAGTGCTGGGATTAAAGGAGTACACCACTACACCTGGCTAGTTTGATTGTTTTAAATTTTTATTTATTTATTTGAGTGAGAGAGAGAGAGAGAAAAAAGAGGGAGACATCGAAAGAGAGACGGGGGTGGAGAGTGGGAAGGACGGTAGCCACCACAAATGAACTCCAGATGCATGTGCCACCTGTGCATCTATCTGGCTTATGTGGGTCCTGGGGTATCGAACCTGGGCTCTTTGACTTTTCAGGCAAGCACCTTAACCACTAAGCCATCTCTACAGCCTGATTTTTTTTTTTGCTAGTCCTAAAACTTTCAAAAGATTTTGAAAGATTTCTTGAAAACTTACTCATTTCTATTTCTTGTTATGTCCTTAAACATTATATACATGATTATATACATGGTTGTTTTTTATTATATACCAACTAATTTCCTTCCAGAAGTCCTTGCAAGAGTAGACCTTTGCTTGTTATTTTTCCCTGATGCTTATTCATGAGGGCTTGCTTCCATGTTTCTTTGGACTTTTGTTATATTATGGACTACATAGTTGAGCCATCTTCAGCAATTGGAGTAACAAAGCTCTACATTGGAAATACTTTCTTCCAGCAACTTTATTCATTTGTTTTTGCTAGAAAACTACCAGCAGAAAACATGCTGGATTCATGTGAAGACATCCAACCCAGCAAGAAAAAGAAATGGGAACCAGTGGAGTATTTGAGCATGGAGTTAATTTGCCCCAGTTGAGTTTTTAAAACATTACTCTGGCTTCATGATAATTTTTAAATATATTTTATTTACTTGAGAGAGAGAAAGAGGGAGAGAGAGAGAGAGAGAGAGAGATTGAGATTGAGAATGGGCATGCCAGGGCCTCCAACCACTGCTGATGAACTCCAGATGCATGTTCCCCCTTGTACATCTGGCTTACGTGGGCCCTGGAGAATCATACCGGGATCCTTTGGCTTTACAGACAAATGCCTTAACCACTAAGCCATCTCTCCAGCCCACGACATTTTTTTTAAAGGCTATATATAACATTTGATATAGATGAGTAAGAGAAGTGAGGGCTTAAGCCAGGAAGTGATTATAGTAATACAACATGGAATTAAAGCTAGGAAATGAGGGGAGTGAGGTCCGCGAGAAAGAAGAAAATTAAAAAGACAGGAGTGCCTGTGGGTTGAAGATCCCAGTAGAGTGAAATACATGCTAGAGATAGGAGTAGAAGTGAACATTGGTTGCACAGGGAAGAAGCACTGAAATACAGAAGGCAGCGGAAAGAGTGCTCTGAAGACTTTAGCTCTTGGTATGATGAGGTCAACACTACCTTAGGAGAGTGACTGGCAGAGCAAGGTCAGAGGTCAAAGACACCAGAGAGAAAGAGATCAAAGACTGATGAGGCCAACATGTGCAAAGCAAGGGGGGTCGCCCACATGGATATTGAGAGCTACAAGGTTTGAATCAAAACAAAGAAAAACTTCTCATCATTGACATGCACAGATCATGAAGGAAAGACATTTTCACATGTGGGAAAGGTAAAGGATGCGTCCTTGCACTTTTTTGTCCTATACATGTATATATGTGTGGTGTGCAAATGTGTGAGGGCAGAGACGTATATTAGCACAGGGCACCTATGCACGTGTGTGTGTATACACATAAAAGCCAGAAGGTGATGCCAAGTGTCTTCCTCAGTTTCTCCACCATATTTTTTTTTGAGACAAGGCCTCTCATTGAACCTAGAGCTTACTGATTTGGCTGGACTAGCTAGCCAAAGAGCCCCAAGGATCCTCCCATCTCTGCCTCCCAGAACTGGGCTTATAGGTGCCTGACTTTTATGTAAGGTCTGGGAATCAAACCCAGGTCTATATGCCTGCACAGCATGCAGCTTACCAACTAGGCCATCTCTCCACTCCCCCTGTAATTTTCTTCTTTGGAAACAATGTGAAAGAAATGTTCAACACACCAAAGCCTCAAGCTTTCTGGTGCCGTCTAGTTCAGTCCTTATCTGACACTATAAGGGGAGAACAACCATCTGTGTTTGCAATCAAAATGAGCCCATTTGGAGCTGGGAATTATGGCATGCAACTGGGAGGCTGGAAGGACCGAGGCAGGAGGATCAAGAACTCGAGCCCAACCTGGGCTACATGCCAAAACCCTATCTCCAACAACATACATACATACGTACATACATACATACATACATACATACATACATACACACTAAAACCCTTTAGAAAGCACCAGCACAGCTTCCCAAAACTATTTGGCAGAAAATTACTTTGAGGATGTTCTAGGTGATAATAATTATTCACTTTGGTATGGGTGAAGATTTGGTTTTTTACTGACTCCTAAAGAAGATTCCCTTTACCAGAAAGATCAATTTGTTCACAGAGTTCAGGCTGTGTGTTACCTAGCCAGAGTTTAGTTTATGCTCTTACTCACACTATTCTATGCCAGGTGACTTTGTTGGTTCTTCTCTTCTTTGGTTCATTTCCTCATTTCCAACCCACTTGAGGGTTTTTTTTCAGCAGTATCAATCCCAGACCCCAGCCACCACTGAACACAGCTGTGCAATCTTTTCTAAATTTCTTTCTGATCATACATATCTTTTCCTTATGGTGTTGAAGTGGATGCAAACATAGTAGCTCGACTCTTTAAAGATAAGAGATCTCCAGTGCCAGTGACCATAAATCTGTTTCTCATTGTCTCTGAGGCACTCTGCATCATCGCATGGAGTTTACTTATGGCAGGCCTAAGCAAATGATCACCTATAGGAAGAAATTGATGTTAAAACTGGGCCTTACAGTTCACTTCACAATTTACACCTCACTATGTACTTTCTCCTTTAACTGGTTTCCTTCGTGTCCCAAATCTCTAAGGAAGGTGAAGAAATGAATAAACTGGGATTTACTACTGAAGTTAGAGTCCTTCACAAAAATCCCCTTTCTCCCATCTCCAGTCAGATTTTGTGGTTTACATTTTGCCATAGGACAAGCCTTACAGCATTTGCATTAAAACCAGACACTTTAATATATATTTTCTCATCACACTCTCAAATTGGCTCTTTGAAGATGCCTTGTTTGTCATATGGGAAAACTGAAGCTCAGAAAAATTCCTCTAAACTCCTTAAAGGCACACCATTAAGATATAGTAGAGCCAGGATTTAAACTCAGTTTCTCCATTCCCACATCTAGGATTTATTTCACTGCATCATCTTTATATGGTCATTCCACTGCTCATTTTAAGTTTGTTCCTTTAAATTTTCATATCTAAATCCTAACTGAATGTTTTCTTTGCATAAAAATGACACTAAGGGTTGTTTTAACAGATGATACAAAAGCATTTTTAATCATGTATATATGTACATATATAAAACAGAAGCAAATATACTTAGTTTGGGTGGCTTGATTTTTAATTTTTGGAGACCAGAGATTGATGTTGGTCTTCCCCAATCACTCTTTATACCCTTAATCTTACTTTTGGAGTCAGTGTCTCTTCCTGAACCCAGAGTCCACCAATTTGGGTAGATTAGCCAGCCAGCAAGCCTCAGATGCTCCTGTCTGCCTCCCCAGTACAAGAATTACAGATGCACACTCCATGCCTGGCTTTGATGTGAGTACTGGGGATCCAAATTGGTCCCCATGCTAAAAAAGCAAGCACTTTTGCCCACTGAGCCATCTTGCTGGCCCTTAATTTTTTTTAATCTTTGATGATTTTTAGCACTTATAGTTTCTAAGTTTTAGTATACTTGTAGAATAATTTGTTTCCCTTAAAGGGGTAGAGTAATAGAAATGATACAGGGCTGTTGCTCTGGCCCCAGATGAGAATATCAACTTATATCAAATGATCACTGTGATGAAAGGCTCCTCTTGAATGCACTCCTTCTCTTATGAAAACATTGAGCAGAGGATAAAGGTTGATGACAAAAAGAAAGGCCAATGGTGAAAACTTGCAGTGGCTTCAAAAGAATGCTGTCTTCTGGCATGCTTTCCAACAGAGAGTTCTAGGAAGCGGAATTCAACAATTATTATGAGACGATCAAGACTCTAAGATTCATGGTAGCATATAGATCTTGTGTTAAACTGTGGTTGACTGCAGTTTCATGATTTCAAGGTCGGCTAACAGGAGAGAGCCCAACATCTCCCAGAGAAAAATCTACCAGTGGATACCTTGAGCCTGTTTGGGACTTGCCCTCAATGCCCCCATCCCAAGAAAACTGGTTTCAATACAGCCTGTGACCACCTCTGGAAGGTCATCTATATCCATCTACCACAAGACAGTGTTGATATTTGAAGAAGAAAAAAAAGTAAATAAAGCTGAAATTAAAATATCAGCATTCAGACTTTTGGGAGAGAAAAGTTACCAACGATGTTAACCAGCATGGCTGGCCAGCCAGGCCAAACATGCCAACTGGTGCAATAGTGGTATGTCTGTTATGGGGAAAACCAACTGTTCTCTAACTGGACTTGAGGCCAGTTCCATGGGAGGGAATACATGCCTGGCACTGAAGATTTAGTCAAAAGCCTATGGCTGGTGAGGTCCTAAGTCCTATGGGAGTAATGACTACTGTTGTCTAGTTAAATGAATGTATTATACCCATCAAACTGCCCTCTAAATACTCATGTGTATGCCCATATATTCTCACTTTTAGTTAGAGAATCTTCTCTTTACAGATGGCAGTGACTACTGGGGTGACTCACCATAGTGCTGAGAAGTGACAGTAGAGCGCTCAGCACTAAGTGAGGCATCACTATCACAAGGCTTAGGGTCCATTGCACGAGAGGTGGCAGAAAGAATGTAAGAGCCAAAGGAAGGGTAGGGTTATTTACAATGTTGTCTTCTGGACACAAAATAACTTTGTTATTCACAACTCACAGTTCCTGGCATTACCTACACAAGACCTTCATAATAGTAGGAAAAAAAATAATGATGTCAAAATAGAAGAAAGACCAAGTAGAAAGAAGGGATTCAATTGAGGGTGGGCTGGGGAGGGGGAAATGGGGTGTTATAAGGGGAAAGCCAGCACAGGCCTCCAGTGTATCCCTGCATGCAAGGCAGTCTTCAGCAGCGACATCTTGTGGCTGAAGTGTGGAATAGTTCTATCCTCCTTTGGGATGGCACACGCCACCTGACAGCCCCCCCCCCCCCCCCCCCCCCCCGCATAATCCTGGATAACTCAGAATTGAGGAAAACTAAAAATGAAATACAGAACATCTGGTTGATAAATATAAGTTAGAAATCAAGTAATTGATTGAAAAATCAATGCTTGTGTTTTATTGAACCCCAATCATGAGAAATAGACTTTTGTGCACACTGACTGTTCTATTGGTAAGTCTAGATAACTGCTTCTTTAGGGGAGAGCTTGTCCCCCTTTAACCCTCCTTTCCGTTTTTCCTGTACATATCTATCAAGTTAATCTTTCTAAACTATCAACATTGTCCGAACAGTCTACCATACCTTCTTACTGCTTATAAAATAAAATCTTCATTTTCTCCTTTGACATTCTCCACACTGATGCCAAAGCCCTGAAGGGATGTAAAAATAAATAAATATGTGTTTTGGCTTTTAATTATCTTCTAAATGGTTTCCTCTTCTCCCATTTCAATTCAGGTGTAAACTGCATGCAGTAAAGTTCACAAATCTTGTATACTGCCCCATAAACTTTTACATATGTATCCACCCAAGGAACCAGTCATATAATATTATCTATGAGTGACTCAGAAAGCGCCCTTGATCCCCTTGCAGAATATTCCCCTAAATGTGACCACAACATTGACCATTATCATTACTGAGTGATTTTGCCTCTTCTGAGCTATAAATAAATACAATTGTACAATGTCTGATCTTTGTATAGGTGCCCATCACTCAGTGAAATACCTTGACTGGGTTATTTTTCATATTCTTAAATTCTATCTTGTGACTACAACAGTTTATTATTTTCTTGATAAACCAATCAGTTTTCCTTATTGACCTTTTATTAATTAAACTTATATGAATAATCTTGTTCATATCTTCTGATGAACATTCCTTTCTATTAGGAATATTTCTAGGAGAATTCTGGGATATGGGGTGTATGAATGTCCAGATTAGTAAAAATTACGACCTAGTTTTTCAAGGTATAAGTGGAGCAGTTTTTACTGGTAAGCAAGAATTTAATATGTTCTACATCTTTGCCAACACTTAGTATTGTGAGCTTGAGCCATTCCAGTAGGTGTGTGTCTGAGTGTGATTCCTACTTCCCTGCTGACTGATCTTATTTGATAAATTTTCATATGAAAAATAGTGATGTGATATTTTATGAAACACCTGTTCAAATCTCTTGCCAATTGTTTGTATTTGTAAACATTTTCTTATTGTTTTGAAGATGTTCTTCATATATTCGGGATATGAGTTCTTTGTCATAAATTATATGTGTATGTATATGTATATGTATATATATTATATACTGCAAATATATTCTCTCAGTCTGCAGTTTATCTTCCTATTTTCTTGATGGCATCTTTTGAACACGAGTGGTTCTTGATTTTAGCATACTTCTATTGATGTGTCTTTTCTGGATAGTGATTTTTTGGGGGTGTCTTGTTTAAGAATCTTTCCCTTCCTCGAGATTATGACAGCATGACAATATTTTTGTCTAAAATTGTTGTTTTTTATATTTCATTTTCAGACTTATAATTCACCTTAAATTATTTTTTTACTTATTTTGCTTTGTATTTTTTTGAGAAAAGGTGTCATGAAGTTCAGAGTGGCCTCAAACTCACCATGTAACTGAGGATGGTCTTGAACTCCTGATCCTCCTGCCTCTGTCTTCCAAGCTCTGCGATTATAGACTTGTGTTGCCAAGCCTAAATTTTAATTTCTTATAGTTGAGGTATCAGTATTCACTTTTGAATTTCTCTTTGTTAGGTAGATAAACTCACTGCTAGACCCTAATGGAACACTCCTTTAAATAATCATACTGAATAATTCTCTCCAATTCTCTTTCCTCTTGACTAGCGTCCTGAGGTCTTTCTTTTGCATAAGCATGCATGTACAAGGGGTCCCTTCCAGAGACATCTCCATAGTCTCAATCATTGCCACCTTCTTTCCACAGCTTAGGCTTGTGCTCCCCTCTGTGCTCTTTAGGGGTTCATTCAGTCTGCCTTATATAATCAATCCTGTGGAAAGTACTGATGGCTTTCTGAAGTAGTTTCATGAAAACAAAAAGGTGGGGAGGAGGGTTACAAGGAAGGGAAATTATCAAATGGATCCCAAGCTTTCTTCACACTCCACAGGGAAAGAAAAAAAAAAAAGTTATTCTGTCTGAATCTGGCATCTGTCCTTTTAAACATCTGCCCTGTGTGTCTGACTTGTAGAACTGTTGATTTCCAAATATGTCCCTGTACCTGTTCCGAATTATTTCTTTCCTTGTGAGTTTTACAGAGGTGTCAGTGTTTTATTTATTTACTTATTTACCTATTTTGTGCCCACACTTTATTCGTTGAAAAGCAGAGCATGCTGGGATTCCAGAATGAGTGCCCTGACTCACTCTACTTTCTGGGAGAGGTTCAAAAATATGTGTTCTTTAATGTGGCACCTCATTCAGATTATTCGTTCTAATTTGTCATAATTATTTCCTCTTTTTTAAAAGAGAGGGGGTGGAGAGAGAACAGAAGAGGGGGGAGAGAAGAATACGTTTTTTGAGAAATTTCTCTAGGGTTCCCTCTCAATTTCCTCACTGCCATTAGGAGGCCTCTGGCCCATCGGCGTGTCTGGGGCGTGGGATGTTCCTACGTGCTCTTTCCTCCCAGCCCGTGTAATCTGCTTTAATTATGGGGGTTACTCCAGCAGCAAGGTCTCCTCCTGGGTCTTAGTACTCCCTCTTTCAATACCATACTCACTGGGTTTCTTTTCTTTTAATTCTCCCAAATTAGCTCTCCTGAATTCTAATGCCCTGATAGGAATACTGCATTGCTGTTATGAACTGGGTCCCACCAGGTTTCAGACCTGCAGAGGAAGGCAGCGTGCTCTGCCTCTCTGCCTTCCTGGGATGGCTCTGCCTCTGCCTGAACCTCTCAGGCGCCTCTGGGGCCTAGAGCTCAGCTCCGCCTGCTCCTGTTACAACTGCAGAACCTTCCCTCAAGAGAGGGGGAGATGGTTTTAGATCTCTGGTATTTCTTTTTTTTTTTCTTTTAAAAAAAAAGGCTTTCCAGGAAAAAATTTAAATAACTATGTCCCCCTAAATACTAACATACCTATCCCACTCAACCGACTGTCTTACTCAATTCCTTAAGAGGTTCAAATGAGCTACTTCAATGTGGCACTTGATTCCGATTATTCATTCTAGTTTGTCACAGTTATTTCCTCTCTTTTTAAAGAGAGGGAGAGAGAGAAGAATTTGCCCCAAGTGGCATTAAACCTCTAGCCACTGCTCCCACCTTCTAGGCCATGAACCTGCACATAGTAAGGAATGTGCCACATGACTATACCATTCCCCATCAATTTGCACACATGTGAGGCCACACACACACACACACACACACACACCATATATATATACAAGAACTTGGATACAACAAAGGAAAGAACTATGTACGACTCTTCGTGAGGGTAAGGCTTCCAGACACTCCTGTTTTGCTTTGGCTAAGGGCTTTGGATATCTGTTCTTAGGTGAGGAAGATACACCATTGCTCATGGCAAATCCAGTGGTGAGCAACAAAAGACCCTGTATCAAGTAAGACGAAAGGCAAAGACGCCTGAGCCTGTTCTCTGACCTCCACACTTATGTGCTCCAAACACATACGTGAGCACACACATGTGCAGGAACACACACACCCCTGGTGTCCACCAAGAAGGAACATGGGTATTTGGGAAAGTAACTTGTCTTTCTATTCTTTATTACCTCTAAGACTAAAGATGGTCTAAAGATGAATCCAGGTGATATTAAAAATTATCCAATTATAGGTCCTGGTCAGTCAATTATTTTAAAAAATTAACTTCCCTCCCTGCTTGGCTTTGCCTTGGACTATTAAGCTATTTGAAGTCCAGTTTTAGGAGACAGATCCTCAGAGATCCATACCAAGCAAGAATGAGAATGCTTGGGTGCAAAGGGTGACATGCATAAGTGCCCTGTGCCACTCTTTCCTCAGCACGACCACAGCTGGGGAAGTAGGCACAATTTGCAGACCCAGGAAGTCCAGAAATTAGCAACTCTCCCTTGCTCCCTCCCTCCCCCTCTCTCCCTTCTTTCTTCCTTCCTCTTTATCTCTCCCTTCTTGCTTCCCCTCCTTCTTCACTCTGCCCCCTCTATACTTATCCAGCAGGGATAACCATTTTGCTTCTTTGCTACATCACTCTTACATCCATCATATTTTTTAAGGCAAGCCCAACAGACTGGCCCTTTTTATTTTATGCAAAAAAGCAAGAGTGAAGAGAGAGAGAAAATTGTTGTGCCAGGGCCTCCTGCCACTGTACTTGAACTCCAGATGTGTATGCCTCCTTGTGTGCATGTGTGACCTTGCAGGCTTATGTGGGACCTGGAGAGTCAAACATGGGTCCTTAGGCTTTGCAGGCAAGTGCCTTAACCACTAAGCCATCTCTCCAGCCCCATCAGATATTTTGAATCCAATCAGAAAGCATGACAATCCAGAGCCCATAACTAAGCTGAAATGGGACTTTGGAGACATGTTTGGAGTCAAAGGAAATTCACAGAAGTAAGTCAACTTGGAACCAAATGTACCCTCTTTCTCTCTGTCTCATTCCATCTCTTCTTACCTTCTCTCCCTCTCCTTTATTTTCTGTGTCCCTTTTCATCTGTCTCTCCCTCTTTCTTCTGTCTTCTCTCCTCTCCTCAATTTCTGTCTTTCCACTCTCTCCTCTCCTTTCTCTCTCTCCATCTACTTCTTCCTCTCTCCTTTCTCCTTCCACTTGCCTTTCCTCTATCTCTTGCCCTCTCTCTCTCTCTTTCTTTCTCTCTCTCCCATCTTTCTCCATCCTCTCTCATTCCATTCTCTCTCTTCTCCCTCCTTGACCTCAGATCCCAGTCCAGGAGCAACATCTCTGAATTTTCATTGATGTCATAGTGCTTGTTGAAAGTGCAGAGAGAAATGATGTTTTTTAAAAAGAAAGATAAACAGGTAGGGCCAGAGCTTTACACAGTTTCTCTAGGGATGACATTGACCTGAGTACTTTTCAGGGTTGTCCAGGATGCCATCTCTGTCCTCACTGTTTTCTTTACAGTTTGGAGTCCAAGTCAACCAGGATCAACAAGGAGCTTTACCCCACATACTGGGAGGAACCAGGGAATGCTCTTTGAATCTTCTCACTGTTAAACATTATTGCCAATGTTTAACCTTCTTCAAGGAATATTATGAAGTGTTCCTATAACGAAATGCAATTAACTAATGGTGTTGAGAAATTACCAAAAATTTCCTATGTGCAGTTAATGTAATCCAAGATCAACCTGAATAGATAAATTGCACTCTAGTTCCCTCAAATACATAGTAATAAAGAAAGATTTTTCTCTGGTTTCCCATCTTGTTTCAAAACTCAGACTAGCCCAAAGCCTGCCCCTATTCACTTCTGAATCTTTTAGAGAAATGAAGTGTTTAAGTATTATTTGCCTTGTACTAAAAGTAAAATCTATTTTCTCCTTTAAAAGATAAGATGTATTTTCTTCTTGTATGGTAACCATTACTTTGGTTAACAAATAAATAAATATTTGTTCTGAACATACTATAATTATTTAAAGTGCAGGGCTTGGGATCTTCATGAGTCACAAAACCAGCTGTTCCCCCTACCTGATCTCAACAGTTTAGGCTAAGTAAATCCTGTGTTAGGTAGTGGTATGTAGGTGTGGCTCAAACTTTCTTTTTTAAAGATCTTGAGTGGTACTCTGAAACAGAGGTTTTGCCAATATAAGGCT
Source organism: Dipus sagitta (assembly GCA_036346955.1). NCBI lineage: Eukaryota > Metazoa > Chordata > Mammalia > Rodentia > Dipodidae > Dipus > Dipus sagitta. The sequence goes on from CM070788.1 coordinate 46,244,839, forward strand.
TTCTAACCTGGAAAAAAAAAAAAAACTGAAATCCATCTGAAAAAGGAACTTGGTAGAATTCTTAAATCTTTATAGGAAAGGAGTGGCAAGTCATGTGATCTACCTGCCAATTAGCCTTGACTCTGAGGGTTGAGGTCAGGGCAGTTCCTAAAGCTTAGTCCTCCAGGTGTAGGGTTAGGGGAAAAGGAAAGGGTGACAATTTGGAGGACCGATTTTACAAACCTGACATAATCATCTGAAATGTTGATTCATCCTAAGAATTTATGGCAGCCGGAAGGAAAGCAAACATACTATTACAGCTTCCTTCCCTGTTACTCTGCAGAGGAAACTCCTACGGAAGTTGTAAATCTCGCCTTTCTGTGGAACTAATGAGATGGTGTCACAATGTAGGGGAATGACCTGGGGCCCTGTGCACAGAAGGCAGGCATCCTAAAAGGGGCTTCTGAAAGCTTCACCTGGAGACTAGCCCTAGCTCCATCTGGGTGAGGCCACTGTTTCTCAGTGCTGGGAATTTCAATACCCACCTGTGGAAAGGGAGGTGGTTGCTTTACCACTGTCTGGTCTAAAAGAATGTATCCTGAGCCAGGAACCATTTTTGTTTTTGTTGTTACTGCTATTCTCTCTCTCTCTAGCCCAGGCTGATCTGGAATTCACTATGTAGTCTTCAGGATGGCCTCTAACTCACAGTGATCTTCCTGCTTCAGCCTCCCTCCCAAGGTCTGGGATTAAAGGTGTGCACCACTATGCCCAGCTCTTCTCCAATTTTCTATCAATTAAGTTATTTAACAAACAATTACTGACCATCTAAACACTATACTATGCTCTAGGGAAAAGAAAACAAGACAAATGAAGTGCATTCCACAAGAAGTTCATAGGCTTGTAAACCCCAGAACCATGAAAATGAAACCAAGGCATTGAGATAGGAGCCATAAGAGAGAGAGGATGACCCAGTAACCTATGGCTGATCTGTAATATGATGAAATGGAGCTCAGAATTTAAACTATAATCTTGAATTTCAATGATGTTATGGGCTCCCAAAGACAGTGAATTAAAGACTATGACTTCACATGTATATTACTGAGATAAGCATAGAAAATACGTTAGGTTATAAAGAAGTCTCCAGACATGACCCTCTGGCCTAGGCCTTGCTTTTCAAGGTTGTCTTATCTATGGCTGAACCACGCTGTAAAAATTTGTCTGCAAGTAAGCTACTGATTTTACATTGAAATTGAACTCTGGGGCTTCCTTACACATATCCTTAATTAATTAATTAATTAATTTAGCAATAGATCATAGAGGATGAATTAGGATACATATAGAAGGGGAGTCCTAAATCAGTTATAAGTTACCAACTTGGGATGCTTGCTTCTTCAACGTCAGTGGTCTTCTGTGTCATTCTACCCCCCCCCCACACACACAGACACCACAAAGAAGACAATGTCCAGTGAGTGGTAACTATGTCCCAGCTAGACACGATCTCATCCCAATGGGAAGTTCGACTTCTGAGGAAAATCACTATGATATTTTCATATAGGTAAAATCAAGTGAATAGTAAACTTAGCAATAATGTTAAAGGACAAAAAATAATATGGGTAGATTTCTGGTGGGTTGTAAAAACATATTTATCTGTCATTGCCTTGAGAAGGATAACAGATTACCTGGGGCATAGACTGATCTAAATAAATATTGGGGAAGATGACAAACACCAACGGGCCTAAATCTGGTGAAGGAGTTGCCTTTTTGCATTCCTTACATTATATTGGAGCTTTAACAGGTTACCTACAGCAGCATTATGTAAGCACTGCCCCACTTAACATTGTCTGGGTTGTACAAATGAAGAAGCATAGGTTGAAAGAAAGTTAGATACTTACCATGGACATTTCTTGGGTAATACAACTAGTAGATGAAATTCAAAGCCAAATCTGTATTGATTTTTTTCTGATATTTTTATTGTATCATGCTAAGACCTCACAACTGACAAATGTGTTATTGATGAAATGGCCATATATCTTGGTATCCTCTTCTGGTATGAATGCCTGAGAAATGAAAGAGGGGCTAGAGAGGTGGTTCAGTGGTTCATAGCTCTTTTTTTCAAGCATGAGGGCCTGAAGAGGCCTGAGAGACCACTCAAGTTCGATATCCCAAGACCCACATAAATAGCTGCACTTAACCACACAAGTCTCACAGGAATCACCAAGGCTCACACAAAAAGGCAAAGCTCTGGGCGCAGTGAGAGAGTCTGGCTCAAGTAAGTATGAGTAGACAGAAGGCAGAAGAGCAATGGAGCAGCGACACAAGATAGTCCCCTCAGGCCCTCTTACCAATGCAGAGTAGCGTGCCCCGCTGCAAGGCATGTGTGCAGGGTGTAACATGGGCACATAGAATTGCATATACCACCCCCCCCACACATGGAATTTAGAAAGGAATGATTATTGGTGTTTGAGGAAGAAACAAGACGTATTTCCAGATAATTATAGCAGATAACCAGTTCTTCTCTACATGGTTCACAAGAAGTAAACACTGCCACACTCTGTTGAAGAGGTCTCCGAATGTGGCTCTGCATTCCCTATGTTCTTGGGTTCCTGTAGGAAAACTCAGTAGGGAGGGGACATGGTTTGACCATTAGTGAAAGATATGTTGTTTGAATTGTTGTTCACAAGTATTTTTATTCTTAAGAAATCCGAGGTCTTAGTGGACACATGTAGAATAGAACAATACTGGGGTTGGAGGACAGACATGGTAGTGATCTGGTTTCACCATCTGCATACTTTTTCTTAGCCATGATCCTACCCTGGCCTTTGAGTGTCCCTGTGATGTTTATAGGTACTATAAAGTACAACCAGTATACCAGCTCCTTCCTTTACCAATGGAATTCAGTAGTTTATGGCAGATGTCCCAATTGTATGAGACTCAAATATTCACCAACCAGCACACATCCAATCCAATTAAAACAGACCCAAGTATGGTCTTCTACTACCACTGCATGAGGTAAAATTACTAAATAAACTCTTCCTGAACTTAATTCAGATTGGAATTTCCCATGTCTTTAAAATGAAGATTATTCATGGTCTCGTAAGGCACATGTATGCACATGACTGTGCACACAAACGTACACATTCACCAGCCTGAACAAACACCTGAATCCTGTCCTTCACATGAAGCCATCAGCCCAGGAAGATAGCACATTGATTTAACGTGCTGTCATTGCTCCAAATACTTTGAAAACTCTGCTTGGAATTGCCTTCAGGGTCAGTTTATGAACCACAAAAGATAATTTGTCTCTCTTTTTTCTAGACACACCTCACTTTTGACAAATTTACGATTATAAGGATAACTCATTATCCTTCATCAGAAGCAGCTCTCAATCACTTCTGGATCTTTCCATTCCCAAAATCAGTGAACTTCTCAAAGACAAATATCTTTCCTAATCAATTGCATATAAACAAATGTACATATTATGGAAGAAACACAGAAAGCAAAATCACATGTTTCCCATATAATTTTTTGAAATTTTATTTATTTATTTGAGAGAGCACAAGCAGACACACACACACACAGAGAGAGAGAGAGAGAGAGAGAGAGAGAGAATGGGCCCACCAGGGCCTCTAGACACTGAAAACGAACTCCAGATGAATGTGTCCCTTTGTGCATCTGGCTTACAAGGATCCTGGGGAATTGAACCTGGGTCCTTTGGCTTTGCAGGCAAACACCTTAAACTGCTAAGCCATCTCTCCAGCCGCCATACAATTTTTTTAAAAAATAATACAAATATAACAAGAGGTTCATAACAAAAGTATGTCTTTCTTGTTAAGCCTTTGAGTTATACTTTACTCAATTCCTAGCCACAGGAAACATGTTGCACACACAGGAAGCACTCTGCACACACAGAAAGCACTATGCACACAGCCTCCCCTTATGGATTGAATGTTTGTGTGCCTCTAGAATCCATGATGAAACTAAATCCCAGTGAAACAGGATTTAGAGATGGAGCCTGTAACAGGAGATAACCAGTTTATGAGGGCTGTGCTCTCGTGAAAGGGTTCATGCCCTCATGAAATTGTTAGGCATTTGGCTCTTTTAGTAAAAATGGCAACTTCAGCCATGTGGAGTTACACTCATCCCCTCTGAACCACATATCAACAAGACATTGGAGGGAGAGAGCTGCCTTCATCAGGTACCAAGTCTGCTGGCATCTCAACTTTAGATTTCCAGTCTCCAGGCCCATAAGGAATAAACTGCAGCTCTGTGTAAATTACCCAGTACTTTATTATGGAAGCCTTAATGGAATAAAGATACCCTCATTCAAGCTACTATGTCTTAGATCACATGACTGGACTCTGGTTCCAATAACAAGTTTGACCAATCAAAATCTAAATTTTATCTGGGCTTGACGGTACCATCCTTCCATCTTCGCATTTATGAGGCTGAGTTAAGAGGATTACTGTGAGTACAAACCTGCCTGAAGCTACAAAGTGAGTTTCAGAGTATCTTGGACTAGAGTGAGAGGCTGCCTTGGGGGAAAAGAAAGCAAATAAGAAAATCTAAATCTTGGGGTTGGAGAGATGGCTTCGCAGTTAAGGTGTTTGCCTGCAAAGCCAAAGGACCCAGGTTTGATTCCCCAGGACCCACATAAGCCAGATGCACAAAGGGGCGCATGCATCTGGAATTTATTTGCGGTAGCTGGATGCCCTGGCACACCCATTCTCTCTCTCTCCCTCCCTCACCCTCTCTCTGACTCTTTCTCTCTAAAATAAATAAATACCAATAAAAATACTTGAAAAAGAGCTAAGTCTTGAGAGAAGAATTGAGAAACAAAAATAATTCTCCAGCCCTATGGGAGCTGATAATTAAAAGGAAGTGGAGAAGGGAGTGAGTAGAGAAAGGCCATTACTGGCAAGTGTAAACTGTGGTTACAAAGGAAAGAAAGTTATAGTAAACAGAAGAAACTGGAGACAGAAGAATGGGATGGCACAAACAGACAAGAAAACAGTAGACATGCTTTGGGTGACTACAACAAACACTACTAGGTTGCCTCTCCTAAACTGTTTTCTTTTTCCCCCCAGCAACATGAATTGGGGGATCATGCAATATGTGACTGTACCCATGTTACCATGTCTCATAATAGTGAAACAGTTAGCTAAACTAAGACAATGAATCCACACATCAACTGGGTGGTGATTGTCAAGGCTGGGAATAGGACTCAAGCAATCATAGAGCACATTAAGACTTTTGTTGGACATGTTAGAAAAGACACCCTATCTCTCCTCCCAGCTAGAGTGAAGAAAAAGTAGATTTCCAAGAGCCAACATCTTATCATCAAAATGTTGGAACTTTAGCACGCCTTTAATCCCAGCACTCGGGAGGCAGAGGTAGGAGGATCGCCGTGCGTTCAAGGCCACCCTGAGACTACATAGTGAATTCCAGGTCAGCCTGAGCTAAATGAGACCCTACCTCGAAAAGCAAACAAACAAACAAAAACGTTGGAACCTTAGAATGAAATTGTCACCATAGAGAGAATGGCAGATAAAATAATAAAAATAAAATAAGGAGCTTGAGAGACAGCTCAATTGGTAAAGCACTCGCCTTGCAAGCAAGAGGACCCGAGTTCAGGATCCAGTACCAGGTAAACGACAAGCACGGTGGTGTGCACCTGAAATCCCTGTGCTAAGGAGGACACACAGAGAAATCTCTGGAGCCGACTAGTTAGAAGATGAGTTTAATCCATAAATTTTAGGTTCAGTGAGAGATTGTGCCTCAATAAAAAGTTGGAGAGAGATTAGGAAAGACACCACCTACCACTGGCCTCCACATACCTGTAACATGCACCTGCCCACAAACATGCAAATGTAAAATCACAAAAAAGGAATTGAGTCCTCAATGGAAATTTGGCCTGTTAGATCCGGTCTTAATGGGGTTTTGGTCTATCTCTTTTCCTTGTCACTTCCTTTCTTATTTTTTCTCCAGCTAAACCACTCAATTTTTTTTATTGTTGAAATCAGTTGATTGGTTTGGATTTTTCTTGTTTGTAAACAAAAGTATTATTACACACAGACACAGAGGCCAGAAACCTGTCTCCAGAAAACTTCTCAGTTCTGAAAATTCTAGTTCAAACCCTGGTTGTTTATTCCTCAAAATAATTCTTTCTTTTAAAGCTAACCTATGTGAATTTCTGATTGTTGAACTCTCCAACCAACCTACATTCTCTACATGGATTCCATCCTGATGCTCAGATGTCTCACATTCCTCATTGTTAATTCCTCAATCCAATCTAAATGCCCTTTACTTTAATAATTATCTGACATTTTATTATTTAAAATGGACAATCTTTATGAAATGATTTTAGAAATTTGAAACTGTAATCTCTCAGTAAAGTTATTTAGGAAACCCTGAAAATAATTGAAATTAAACAAAATTACTCACTATGAAAGCAAATAAAGTCAAAGGTTACTTCCCTATATCTGCTGTGACCACTGCCCAGGGATAATTGCATAGATAGAGTGTATCAACTTCTAGGCCACTGCTAGTGAAATTTTGTATATTTTACTTTATTTTTGTTTCTTTTTATATTTCTTTTGTGGTGCTGATAATTGAAGCCAAAGTCTATGTATGCTAGGCCAGTTCTCTGCCACTAATGTCCAATATGTATATTTTAAACTAACAAAGTAGACCTACTAATGTTGGTCTTGAACTGGTTTTCTATTTCCCTAATCATGAGTACACTGTAGTAATTTTTGGACATCACTCTTAATCATTTTCTTTTGTTTATTTATTTATTTATTTATTGTTTGTTTGTTTGTTTGTTTTTGAGATAGGGTCTCACTCTAGCTCAGGCTGACCTGGAATTCACTATGTAGTCTCAAGGTGGCTTTGAACTCATAGCAATCCTCCTACCTCTGCCTCCTGAGTGCTGGGATTAAAGGGGTGCACCACCGTGCCCGGCTTCCTCATCAGTTTCATGGCCTTATTGTGTGCTATGGCTGTGGCATAATTTATTTAACTATTGTGTTGATGACTATTTGAGTTGTCTCCATTTTTTGTAATTCAAATAGTGCTAAGTGAGAAATTTTATGGTTAATTTCCTTTGAAAATATTTTTGGAAGAATTTTTAGAAGTGGAATTTTGGTTCAAAACATATGCATCTTTTAAATTTTGAGATGCTAATTTTTTCACCCCAACAGAATATGAGAATATATCCTTTACCGCTTTATTCTTTCTTAAAAATATTTATTTATTTATTTATGTGTGTGAGAGAGAGAGAGAGAATAGATACACCAGGGCCTCCAGCCACTGCATACAAACTCCAGATACATGCACTACCATGTGCATCTGGCTTATGTGGGTTCTGGGGAGTCAAACCTAGGTCTATCAGTTTCACAGATGCTCTAACCATTAAGACATCTCTCCATCCCTACCACTTTATTCTTTTTGTTTTGTTTTGTTTTGTTTTTCAAGGCAGGGTCTCACTCTAGCCCAGGCTGACCTGGAATTCACTATGTAGTCTCAGGCTGGCCGCGAACTCACAGTGATCCTCCTACCTCTGCCTCCCAAGTGCTGGGATTAAAGGCGTGCGCCACCACACCCGGCTTACCACTTTATTCTTAATGCTAATATAATCAGTGTGCTATTTTGTTCTTTACCATTCTGTCTATAATTGGGGAGCATCAATTATAACAGCAACATCTTAAAATACAAAGTCCCCTTAACTAATTAATTTTGTTGAATGAAATAAGAAAAATGTAATAGTTGTGTCCTTTTAAAAAGAATTTTGGCTAAAAGTCAGTTCTGTTTGTATAATAATACTATAATAAAAATACTATAAAAATGGGTGAGCAGTGTTGAAATAAAGTTTTGCTTTAGAGCAGACACTTCTCATTCCATTTATAGATTGGTGGCCCTCAGATCATCTGTCAGTCTAAAACCAAAGTGAACATGATATAGAAGTCCTACCCAGAGGAACCATGCAATAGAAAAACATAATAGGCATCCAAACCAAAAGGGAGGAAGTTAAATTATTTAATGCAGGAAATATGATCACATGTGTGTGTGAAATCTTAAAATTCCATAAAATCCATTAGAATATGAGAGTTCAGTAAAGTTGCAGGATATAGAATTAACATACAAAAAGCAATAACAGCTCTATACACTAACAAACTATCTTAAAAAAATACTTAGAAACAATTTTAACCAAGAAAATGAAAGACCTGAACACTGAGTACTATAAAATAATGATGGAAGAAAATATAGTTCAGTGGTAAGGCATGTGCCTCATATGAATGAAACTCTGGGTTTAATTTATAGCAACAAACTTTTTTTTGATCAAAATAATTAGAAAGATACACCATGTTCATGGAATGAAAACAAACAATATTATTTAAATGTTCATACTTCCTAAAGCTCCAGAAAGTTCAGTATAATCTACATCAAAATTTGAGTCATTTTTTATAGAAAAAAAGTTATAAAATTCATATGCAGCCACAAGAATATCTAAATAGCCACAAGTAATCTTGTGCAAAAGAGAATAAATTTGAGTGCCTTATACTACCTGATCCCAAAGTCTACTAGAAAGCTATAGTAATCAAAACAGCATAGTACTAAAATTAAAAACAGATACATAGACCAATGGAACAGAATGGAGAAGCCAGCAACAAATCCACACATTTATGATCAATTGGTTTTTACAAGGTTTTGAAGCACTTGAAATGGAGAAAGGACCCTCTGCTCAGTAAATGATGTAAAACCTGGATATCCACATGCAGAAGAATATTCCTAGTCCCTTAAATCATGTTCAAAATGAACTCAAAATGGGTGAAAGATTTAAATATAAGACCCTGAGCTGTAAAACTATTATAGAAAGAAGGCAAAAAGCTTTATGAAATTTGTCTGCACAATACTTTTTATCTATGACCTCAAAGGCACAAGCAATGATGGCAAAAACAGATGAATGGCATTAGGTCAAAATGGAAATCTCTACAGAAAGAGAACAATTACCAGAGTAAGGAAATATACAACAAGAGAAAATATTTGCAAACCATATATCTGATAAGGAATTAATATCTAAAATGTATAAAACATTCAATTTAATAGTCAACAAAAGGGCAAATGACTAGCAAATATGTGAAAAGGGGGGTCAACAAATGCAGACTAATTTGCAACAAAGTGCAAATTAAAACCACAATGAGGTGTTACCTCACAGCTGTTAGAATGCTTGTGATAAAAAAAAAAGAAGATTAAAATTGTTGGCATGAACCAGGCGTGATGGCACACGCCTTTAATCCCAGCACTGGGAGGCAGAGGAAGGAAGATCACTGTGAGTTCGAGGCCACCCTGAGACTCCATAGTGAATTCCAGGTCAGCCTTGGCTAGAGTGAGACCCTACCTCAAAGAACCAAAAAAAAATATATATATATATATATTGGCATGAGGGGCTGGAGAGATTGTTCAGTGGATAAGGTACTTGCCTACAAATCCTAACAATCTGGGTTTGATTTCCCAGTACCCACGTAAAGCCAGATACACAAAGTGGCACATATATCTGGAATTCATTTGGAGCTGCTGGAGGCCCTGGCATGCCCATTCTGTCTCTCTTCTCTCTCTCTCTCTCTCTCTCTCCTTACAAGTAAATAAAAATGCTAAAAAAAAAAAAATGTTTTTGGCATGAATGTGGAGAAAAAGAAATGATTGTGCACAGTTGGAAACAAGGTAAATTAGCATAGCCATTATGGAAAACAATATAGAAGTTCTTCAAAAGATTAGGAGGAATTTTTAACTGTATTCCAAGGCATGGTAAATATGGTTAATAATAGACTGCTGTGCATTACAAAATTTCTAAGTATACATTTCAAATGTCCTTGCCACAAAGAAAAAACATGTTAAGGGTTTGAGGTGAGGATGTTCACTAGCATGATTAAATTTTGCCACACTGGGCTAGAGAGATGGCTTAGCGGTTAAGGCACATGCCTGCAAAGCCTAAGAACCCAGGTTTGATTCTCCAGGTCCCACATAAGCCAGATGCACAAGATGGCACATGCGTCTGGAGTTCGTTTGCAGTGGCTAGAGGCCATGGCTTATCTATTCTCTCTCTCTCTCTCTCTCTCTCGCTCTCTGCTTCTAATAAATAACTAAATAAGAATAAATCTTTAAAAAAATTGCCACATTGTTTTCAAAATCATAATTGACTTCATATTTTATGAATGTATGCAAGTAACAATTGTGAATTTACAATAGAAAAATAACTTTTTAAAAATAAAGCTACTTTATGATACAACAATGCCCCTACTTGGTATAGATCCAAAGGAAATGACACCATTATGTGGAAGGTGTATGGCGTTCTCAAGTCTACTGTAGTATTCTTCATAACAGCCACTATATGGAGTCAACAGTGGAGGCCAACCACGGATAAAGAGAGGAAGACAATGTAGTCTACATGCACACACTATACTAGTCAGCCTGAAACAGAGAAGATTATTGTGCCATTAGCAGCAACATGAAATAGATAGACATCTCCATAAAAATATAGAATATGTGAAGTAAAAGTAAGCCAGGCACAAAAAGGCAAGGACAACATGATCACATTTTATATGTAGAATCTTAAAAAAAAGAAAACTGAACTCAATAAGGATGAGAGTAGAATGGTATGTTTACCAGTGAATGATTAGGATGGGGATAAGATGAGGGATAGCCAAAAAGTAGGGAGTGGGGTTTGGTTAAAACATGCAAAGTTTCAGTTAAATAAGAGGAAAATTTCAAGAGATTCAGGTATAATATGGTAACTGTAGTTAATAACATGATAGATTTGAAAATTGACAGCCAGGGCGTGGTGGTGCACGCCTTTAATCCCAGCACCTGGGAGGCAGAGGTAAGAGGATCGCCATGAGTTCAAGGCCACCCTGAGACTACGTAGTGAATTCCAGGTCAGCCTGGACTAGAGTGAGACCTTACCTTGAAAAACTAAAAAAAAAAAAAAAGAAAGAAAATTGAGAGAGTAGACTGTAAGTGTCCTTGTCACAAATATATATGTAAGTTAATCTGTATATAGGTTTAATTCAGCCATTCTATAATGAATGCAAAGTTCAGTTGTAGGCCATAAACAAGTGTAATTTTATGTATCACTTAAAAATACCTGAGACTAAATCAAATAAAACTACAGACAATTATTTAGGGGTTTCAGTCAGAAATAACTTGCACTGTAAGATAGCTCCAACAATACTAGAATTGTTAAAAAAATAGCATCTCTGTGAAACAAATATTTCCTAGAAGTGTCTTAGAAGCACAAAGACTTGTGGGAAGTATCCTAAACAGGAAGTACTCTATAGTTCACTAATTCTCAGGGGAACCATGCGGATTTGAACTATATCAAAAAGATATTATTTTGCCTCTAAGTATTGAACCAGTGCTTTCAAATGATATGATTGCAAATGATATGACTAATTGTGAACAGATCTCTCTTAAAATCTTTACTGAGTTCCCTCTCTACTCTTGGACCCCAACAATTGTGGGGTTCTGGCACTGGGGTGAGCGTGACAATCGGGAGATGGGGGCTCATGTGTCCTTGTCATTTGCTAAGGCAGCAAGAAACTCCCCCATCAATACACCTCTTTCTCTTCTTACCTACTGAGCCTGTCTTTTTAATCTTCTCTTGCTAAAACGTTTTAAGCTAATCTTCATGTCTTAAAACTACAAATGTCAGAACATGACCAATTTACTTGTCTTCACTGAATTTCCTGCCTAGAAAGACTTGAATCCCATCAAATATTGTTGATTCGTTATAGACACCTGGGTGGTGCAAGTTCACACAAATGAAGAAGGCCAGATGGACTGGAGTTGAGAAATCCAAAGAAATACAAAGCTGAAAACTGTAAGGCATACTTGGTATAAAATTCATAATGGGAGAACCACCCTGGCAAGTGTTTGTTTCCTTTTGATGTTAGGGATTCCTCTTGTCTCTGTCCTGTTCTTACTTAGAGAACATAAAGTTTTTCAGAATATAGCATGCTAAGTTTCTCACCCTCTGTGGTATGAATCTGTCTCACATATAATGGTGGGAAATGCTTAAGATTTTAGGTAGAATGTGTTGGCTAATTTAAATGAAAATTTTAAAAAAGCCACTCTATTTAAATGAAAATCAAAAATAAACCACTCTAATCCTCCTCCTCAATTACTCTGATTATCTTCTATTTTCACGAGTCATGTATAGAGGCCCTAATCAAAAGTATAAGTTCTCAGAGCTGGAGAGATGGCTTAGCAGTTAAGGCACATGCCTGTAAAGCCTAAGGACCCAGGTTTGGATCTCGAGGTCCCACATAAGCACATGGTGGCGCATGTGTCTGGAGTTTGTTTGCAGTGGCTGGTGGCGCTGGCGTGCCCATTCTCTCTCTCTCTCTCTGTCTCTATCTCTCCCTCTCTAATAAGTAAATAAATAAATCTTTTTCAAAAAATCTAAGTTCTCTATTTCATGTTTAAGTAGCAATTTTACAAGTAAATGTAAATAAAGAGTCTGAAAGCTCTAGCTATATTAGCTAATGTCTTGTTCCTCAAAAATTTTTAAATACCTAAAAGTGGAAAAATAAATAAATAAATATTTAGAAAAATTAAGAAGGAGACTGGAGAGATAGAGGACACTATCCTGACACAAACCAGAGGAGGGAGTCATAGGAGAGAAGACATAGATGTATAGAAAGACATAGTTTAGATGGAAGTGAACAAAAACACAATTCTTCATCCTAATTTAACAGTAAATTCTAGAAACATAAACCTGTTGTTCAAGTGTTAAATACTGTCATAGCGAAGATGAAGAATGTTCATGCCCTACACAAACTCCCCTCTTGCTGTGTGTTGCCTATGGCACTGCAGTAAAATTTTGAAATAGATGCAATTTGACCCTTTAAAAGAAATGATTAAATAAACTCAGACAATATTGATAAAACAGCTGCATGTTTTTAAAGAATTTTAATTATATATTCATTTCATATCATAGTTTCCAGAAATTTGGTAGATTTACTCACAGATCACTTAGTCCTTTGAGCAAAGTAAAACAAGAAAGTAAAGTAAGTTTATTTTTCTTCTGAGCAATTGCAAAGACACCAGAATCTGAATATGGTATGTTTAGGATATTATATGTTAAGAGCAGAACAAAAATAAATTTAGGTTTGGTATTAAAAAAAATAAATTTAGGTTTGGTATTAAACGACATCCAAATTCTAAGGATTTCTCAAATCATCCTCACTTTGAAAACATGGAGGTATCACTGGGTCCAACTTTTTGAAGGTTTGGGGTATTTTCTGCTTGAAGTGTTGGTTTGGGGAGGGAGGAAGTGGGAGAGCGAGTTTACTGGATGAGAACTGAGCTCAAAGAACTTTAGTACATTGGAGGCTTGCTGTCCGCCTTTGATGACATGGTCTCCATTGTTTTTTTTTTTTTTTTTTTTTTTTTCAAGGTAGTGTTTCACTCTAACTCAGGCTGTCCTGGAATTAACTATGTAGTCTCAGGGTGGCCTCGAACTCACGGCGATCCTCCTACCTCTGCCTCCCGAGTGCTGGGATTAAAGTCGTGCGCCACCACGCCCGGCTTGGGTTTTTAATATTATGCTTATGTGACAAATTTTTCATTCAGAAATGCTAGAAACAAATCCTGGGAGTGGGCCCAATTTATTTCTTTATCTATCTGTTTACATCTTATCTAGAAACCCCAAAACTTGACTACCTAATGTGAGTGGTATTGTTCTGCTCAGAATAATCTTCTTCTTTGCTTTACCTTCTCCAGTGAAAGCAGTTAGAACAAAATCTTGAAGGACTTTTGAACAAATTTAGTTTTCTCAAACTTGCCCTCTCCTAGAACCAACAGTAGTAACACGAGAATGCATCCAGAGCAAAAGAGGGGGGCACACAGCAGAGCCAGTGAACATGAGATGTGCAGGTTGGACTGGGAGAGCTTTGTGGTATTTTGCTTTTGAAATGTGTTTAGCACAGACTTTAAGGGTTGGCAATTTGTTTAAAGAAATGGGTAAAATATTTAAAACCACCACTTTATTTAAACTATTGTGTCTCCTTCAGTAAACATCCAGTACATGACTGAACCCTGTATGAACTTGAGCTTTTGCTGGTTAAATAGAATCTAAGCTGAAAATGAAAGGGGGGGGGGCTGCTATTGAAAAAAGGACAAAAAAAAACTTACATGTGCATTTTTTTTTGCCCACACACAAGGACTTACCCCCCAAAATACCATGTGAGTGGGATCCTTTATTAAAATGCCCCAAGGTTCCCCCCCCCCTTCGTGGCCTCAAAGTGCTAAACTGAAAGCAAGCTGTTAACAGAAATGAGTAATTATTGAAGCTCTAACAGGCAGCTTTCATTGAAGTTGATTACAGCAGCCATATAATCACTTTTACGGATGCTGTAATCACAGTAGCAGGGAATGCTTCACTTGGTTCTTATTGTTTTGGCTCAGGGTGGAGGTAGGGGGCCTGCAAGAAGCCCATTTTACCACCTCAGTACAATTTCTGCTGCAAAAGAAATCTACACAGCCCTGAATGGAGTGGAGAATCATTTATTCTTTCTTTATTAGCATTTTCTCCTCCCTCACACAAGAGTCTGTTGGAGTCAGGAAATTGGTGTTATTCAGTATGCATGCCAGAGGTTGTAATGACCGCTTGGAAGGGTATGACCAACAATTACGGCTCTTAATGAATTGGAGTAATCTAGTTGAGACTAAACACTAGTCGCAACTCTGGGCTGTCTCTGGTTAAATTAAAAGAACAGCAATGCAAAGGAAGTTAACAAGAATTAATTAGTTAGATCGAACTGAAAACCTACTCATTAGAAATGTTATAGGCAAAGTAAAAGCCTATCTTCAGTGCAATTAGGTAGACAAATGAATTGTACAACTGACTGACTCACACCTGCTAACGGCTAAGGGCTACGGCACTATGTATGGGATCCACTTTTTCCGGTTCATGCATACTTGCATAGTTTAATGGCTCTTACCCTCCCATATTAGCCTCCATTCCTTCAAATTTTTGCTTGGATGTTTGATCTAAATACCGACAGTTTCACTGCAGCAGTTTTTTTGTTTGTTTGTTTTGTTTTGTTTTAAGCAAGTGCTAGCAGAAGGAATATATTTGGAACCCCTGGAAGGGGGCTGTCCTGTGTTAAAACAGCCCAGAGAAGGTTCTGGACATTTCATTTAAAAAAGAAAAGAAGAAGCATATTAAAAGGATATCTGTTTTCAGATATGACTGTTTCCTAATTATTTAATCTTAAATCACTAAAAGACAGTCTCTGGTGCCTGCACGTTAAAGACAAATAAATATTAATAATAGGACAGTAACTTTAGAAAGATTTATAGGTCAGTTGTCTTCTTTAATAACACAGAGCGTTGGGAGTATGGCTGGGGAAGGCAGGGAGGCCAGAAGGCCTGCTGAGCTTTGGAGGGGGCTGTGCACAGATAAGGGAAAGAGAATCCCTAGAAATTCAAGCTGGGGCCTTTCTGGGAGTTATCATAATCATGCATGCCGGTATTTTTTCCAGATGTTTCTCTGGTCCTTTTCTACCTGAGAGCTCGGGCTGTCTGACGCATTTGCTCCTGAACTCTGGCTGGGGATGGACGGTTGGTGAATGCTGAAACAATGGCAAAGCAATTCTAGAAGGGGATTATCTGTTTATATTTATGGGAGGGGTGACGCTCTAGGGGTAATACGGTTTTCTTGGAGTGGGGTTGGAGAACAGGGAACCAGGAGTTAGAAGTTTATTTTCCAATACTGCCCCGCCCCGTGTCACAGGATGAACTTGGAATAACCTTCTCTGAAACCCATATTTTTGCCTTTTTAATAGGGGTGATCACCAGAGTTTCCAAAATTTATGGGTCAGTCACAGGGGGAAAATTTCTGCTAGTCCCCCTTTTCACCGCCTCTTAATCACTTCCTCACTGCCATCAGATTGCTCCTTGCAGTGGCACCGGGAAGTGATTTCGCCACCACCCTCTTTCAATTTTCTTTCCTGTCAGTAGAGGCAGAGGACGCATCAGGCATGCAAAAGTCCCAAACTGCCGTGGACCTCACCTTTGTTCACACTCTCGTGTCTGCCAGGGTGCCCCCTACTGGTGGGGCAGAAATCAAAGGACCCTGGACAGGCTGCAGGAAGGCAAGAGCTAAGTATTTGATAAGCACAATTAGATGAAATGGTTTCCAAAAGTCTTAACCCTAGCTTCTAGAACTTTCTTAGAAGGGTGAGACCTGCTAGATTTGGCGCTCTTGAGTCCCCAGAAGGGTGAGGCCGTGAGCACATGAGCTGGGGCCTCCCACTGGTATAAGTCTGTGGTGTTAGCCACAGTTAGAAGGGCCAGCGTGACGCAAGGCTCCTCCCAGGCCACCACTGCCCCTAATCCTCCAGGATGACAGCCATGAGCAAAAAGCTTCTTTGACATTTCAGCGACTTCTGCTTAATGCACAAGGAACTTAACGTACAAGTTACTAGAGATCTAATTGAGTTTATTTAACACAAGTCCTCCTTGCTCTAGGCCAATGAAACCCCTGATGATGGTGCCCAATTACAGGTCAGAAATGAATGACTGAGGCAACGATGTGGGGCCAAGGCTGCAGACAGGACGAAAGACTGGAAATGCCCTCTTCAACTAAGAGCAAAAACCCTGAGCGCGCTCGAAGGGGTCAGACACCAAGCCCGATTGGAAATGTTCCCAGTCTTCTTGAAGAGCCAGGCGACAGGGGTGAGACATTTGAAGCCATCGAGGGTTCTCACCCCACAGGCAGCCTGACAACCCGTGGGAGAATCCCCTTAGGACAGGAGTGGCATTGTTAGGGTCCCCACTAATGACTCTTTATCCCTTCGTGCTGTTGTGTTTTTATACAGCGACTGGGCTGCTGACAGCTTTGACCTTTCTGTAGGGTCCCTTCACTTCAACTTATCTAGGCCTTAAACCTGCTTTGGAGTAGCTTCCCGTTCCCCCAGAGCAGTGCTGGGAAAGATGGCACCATCTGGGGCTGTGTGAAATGGAGGCTTCTTCTCTGTCCAGGCTTACTGAACGGACCTGAGTCAGCTCGCCCGGCTGCTGTAGCAAATCGCCCTGAACTTGGTTCCATCACACAGCAGCAATCTACTGGCCCACGTCTGAAGGTCAGAAGGCCTGGATGATGCTTTGAATTAAAGAACTAGCTCGGGAGGCCAGTTCTAATAGTCCAGGGGCTGGGAGGGAAGGGGGGACTCTTCCTTACCATCGCCAGCATCTATTCTCTCTGGCTTGATTGGCACAAAGGTTGGTTTCTATCTTCATATGGACTTCTTACCTATGTGCCTCTGTGTCTTAGAAGAGCACTGGAGTCACTGGATTAGAACTCAGCCTAATTTGTGTGTGTGTGTGTGTGTGTGTGTGTGTGTGTGTGTGTGTGTAAAAACCTAGGATAACCTTATATTGAGATCCTTACCTTAATGACATCTATATTTGAATCCTTACTTGACATAAAGTAACCCTCTGGAGTAGACATATCAGTAATAATACAAGGCATCATTTCACAAAGCATATTTTGTAGGACACTAGGCCCTGGAGATTCTTCGGACCAAAACAAAATGTGGGAGTAGGGGTTAAGATGTCCTAGAACCAGATAAGTTTGGAAAAACTCTACTCCTCTTTGGGATGTCACAGATCACAAAGCTCATTAAAGATTTCAGGTGACCTACAGTTGGGAAGCTGTTTAACTTTGTCAAATTCATTGTTTTCCTAAACTTAATTGACCAAAAAGAGCTCCTTCTTCTCTTGTTATAAGTACCACGTTATTAACAACCCACAGAATGCAAAGGGAAACACAGGACCATGAGATTTCAATAAACAAATATGAGCTACAGCCTCTATCCTGTCATCTCATCTCCCCTGAAGCTCTTCCCTGTGGTCAACAGTCATCCATGGCTAGCTAACCTCTTCTGCCTCTTTTGTTTGCTGAGTTTTAAACAAGCAAAATTATAGCTCAGGCTCTATCCCATGCACTCAGCCTCACTGTAGAACTCGTCTCCTTGAGCAGAACAAGGTTCATAAAAAAGCATGCTTTTGAAACTCACTGCAGTGTTTGGTTCAATCCCAGCATTGTGTGGGGGAGGGGGAACTCATTTCACAATATTTCTTTTATTTCTTGGTCCAAGATTTCCTCCCATTTGGTGTTTAAGCTTTGTGATATCTGGCATCCTTTCACTCAAAGGAGGATTAAATGTCAAGAGAGTGAAGTTCAGATTCTGTTTCTACCCATAGAGTTCTACAAAACATCATGAAAATGAACTCTGAAGATCGAGACTCCTCAATCCAAAAGTTATTTCACAGGATTATTGTGATGACACCATTTGATGATAGATTGGAAAAATTTTGTAAGATTTAGAAAACAATCATCCCTTAAAATTCTATTTGTTATTAACAAGCAACATTTTGTGAGGAGGGTGTTGGTAATATTAATATTTTGTAAAAGAATTAAGAAAAACTGTTAAAATAACAAAATACACATATAAACTATTATTGAGTCGATAATGCTCACTAATATGGATTTAGAGACTAGTAAGTCCTCAGTATACATGGAGAGTACTTCAAAAAGAAATAAAAGAGAGAGAGAGACATAGCTTGGTCCTACACTTGGTTTAATACTTTGGTGCCACCATCTTGAAATTCTTAATATTTGAACAAGGGACTGTGCAGTTCTCCCCCCCCCCCCCAATATCCTTCGTATAGAAACTTTGGCTTTGACAATGTCAAGCAAGTGCTCTGCCACTGAGCTACACATCCAGCCAGGGAAGCCTTCATTTTCAGTCTGTGCAGGGCCCCTAAAATAATGCAGCCTATACAAGGCCCAGCACTTTCTTCCCTCATAACCCTGTAAGGAAGTTATTGAGAGATCCCTTTTCAGTCGAAGTTAGAAAACATTCCAACTAAATAGATCCTACAATTTCTTCTCTGAGAGTAAAGCTTACCATTAAAGAACTGCATTCCAGTTCACCAAACACTAAAAAAAGCCAACCCTTGGAACTGCTCCAAGTCTTGAGTCCCTTCATATTTTAAGTTTACGTATTTTGAAAAAACCCAGGCCACAAAGCCAGCCAGAACATTTTAAATTATGGGCGTGGCCCAAGTGTTATTTTTAAGCCATTAAATGAATCCTTTCAAAGTTTGAAGTTTTTTGCAAAGTTACTTCTGTTGCCGAAAGCTTTTTAATGATCAGAAAATGGGAATTTGCAATAAAAATGTTGACACAAGCTCACTCCAGGGGCAGAGTTTCTCTGCTCCAGCATAGCACGTGGGCAACATGGCAATAAGGGCCACAGCTCTTAACTGACAAGAAGCAGAGTCCCTGAGCAGGCTTGGGGGCCAGGATTTGTGAGTGGTCGCAGCGGGATGGATCATGTCACTGTACTTTGCTGAACATTCTTGCCAGTTCTCCTGGCCCATAGATTCAGTCTTTGCTTGCTGTATTCCATTTACTTCAAGGTGCTAAAAAGAATAGTGTTGGTTCTGCTTGCTCAGAGAAAGATAAAGCTTAAGACAAAAGGTTGCTGAGTGGCTTTGATGTTCAGAAATTATCATTATCTTGGTGACAGGGGCTGTTGAATCATTTGTAGGAGTTACTATTCATTCTCTATCTCTCTCTCTCTCTCTTTCTCACTTGCTTTCTCTCCCTCTCTCTCTCCCACATTAAATCTTGGAATTTTGAACTACTATCATATTTGTTATTTAGTGATTTTGTTCTTTACGATTCTGGAGCTAAGTGCTGGGTGTACTCCCTGCACCCCTGACCATCTTCAACTTTGCATGGAGTTGAGTTGACATTGGTGCTTTTCTTTAGCAGCAGTGACAATGGCTTAATTTATGTGGCCCTGCTTGTTGCCAAGCTATCTCACTCTGTAGCCGGTCCACATCACCGATGATGGCACATCTCATAACAATACTTGTTAGCACTGGGACTGATTCAACAGATGGAGTCCAAAAGAGTGTTTACACAAGTTCTGTAAAAATAGTGGCTTTAAAAAACACGTTGGCAATTTTATGGTAGATTGAAGAAGAAAAAAGAAACTACTTATCATTTAGATTAGTTTTTCCCATAAGATTGAGAAAAATGTTAAGGGAGATTAATCTCAGATCAAGAAAAAAAAGGAAGTAAAGAATGAAAGCATACCTGGTATGATTTGGAATAACTGGATATTCAAATGGAGAACAAATTTTCAGATAGATGTAGAAAGTTGAATTTTGAGACTCTGGTTTAACCAAACTCAGTAATAGTTTTGATAAAATCAATTTGTCTTTGGTGGCATTTGATAGCCAGGCATCGCTATAGTTAACCGTTATTTTTATCGTCACCTTTAAGATTGAAGTGACAATGAAATGCCTGCTTTAATAACTTTTATGTTAGTTGGGCTGCACTGTGACTCAAAGCTAAGTTGGTTTGACGTATAAACCTGAAAGCCTGGAAGTTAAGAAGAAAACCTTTGGAAATCATCAAGTCTTTCCTATCTAATATAACTATGGGCAATGTTGGAATTGTACTGAATCTACACTGTCCTCCATGACTGCTATTAGCCACACAGGGCAGATAGGCATTTGAAATATGGCCAGTATACAACTAAGAAATTCAACTTAGAATTTCATTTAACTTGCTTGAAGTCTAAATGGTCACAGGTCACTAGAGGCTATCGGGTTGGGAAGCACAGAATCCAGTCCAACACCTATTTTACAATGGAAAGAAAGAAATCTAGAGAGGTTCAGTAATTTGTGTAAAGTGTCACATTGGCTTAATAAAAAGTAAGCGGGTCCAGCTTCAGTCAGGTATCTAGTGTATTCAAGCAGAAGCAAAGGGTTCTTGGTTCAGAACACAGTGCAATGGGGCCCACAGGACAGTGAGAACGTTCTGAGTGATATCTCATGGTCTCCATAGCCTCATAGGAGTCCAGCTCTAGTGCTCTATGGACTTTTACTGCTGTTATAGTTTTCTCTGCTATTAAATAAAAATTACCAATATCATTTTGCAGCTACTAAAGAGGTGAAAATTTAAAAAAAATGACAACTCATTATTGTTATCCTACTTGGTTTTTAGTTTTATTGGCCTGAGAATTCTGGTTCTATAGTCCTGGAACAATGTATTGAACCCCAGGGAAACAGCTCATTAGGGTATGGTGCAGCCTCTTTTTAATTGTATCACTGCTTCTCAGAAAGAAGCCTTCTAGTATATCTTGTTCAACAATCTCCACAGTATGGATAACATAGCTTGACACTGGGTGATTCTAGAAATAATGTAAGTGTGAAAATTATCTGAGAAAGGGAGAACTTTCAACTCTCATCAGTCGGGAACTCAACCGAGTTTACCACAGGAAATACTCTTAACATATAACATTTTCTAATTCATCAAACCCTTTTAACTCAATTTTCTCATTTCATCTTCTTAATTTTTTGTTGGTTTTTCGAGGTAGGGTCTTGCTCTAGCTCAGGCTGACCTGGAATTCACTATGTAGTCTCAGGCTGGCTTCGAACTCACAGAGATCCTCCTATCCCTAATCCCTTCAATTTTATCAAACAGAAATGTGCTACAAACTCTGGCTAGTAGGCAGAAGTGAGATTCAGTAAGGCTAGATGAATTGTTCAAGAACGTATGGAACCAGGACTGCCCAGGCTTATGAGGCTGTGGCCAATTGTCTGTAAAGTGTATCTCAGAGAGAATTCATGAGGAGATGAATAGTGATGCAATTTTTGGTAATTTCACATTCAACAAAGGCGCATATTGACTCCTTTCAATATCCCTGGCTCCAAGCACTGGAAGGAACACAAGGATGGAAGTTTCAGGTCCACAACTACTGTGATTTAAATGTAAAATGGCCCCCATAGGCTCATGTATTTGAATCCTTGGTCCCCAGTTGTTGGCATTGTTTGGGCAGGTTCTAGACCTTTAAGAGGTGGAACATTGCTAGAGGAAGTGAATCACTGAGGGCAGGCCTTGAGGTTTTAGAGTCTGACTGGACACCTTGTTCATGCCATTTACCGATTTCAATTGCAGTGTGACCTACTGCTTCGTGCTCCTACCGCCATGTCTTCCCCACTATTATGGAATGTCTCCCCCCGGAACTGTAACACTAATTAAATGCTGCTCTGCCTTAAGTTGCTTCTGGTCAGATAATGTGATCACATCAAGTAAAGCAACCGCTACAACAATCCTCAAAGTAATTCACCTGGAAAAGCAGGCACTGAGGAGAAAGAGCGTGGGGCTGCTGACGTTGTTGGGATAGGAAGGAGAGGAGTAATGAACAGGAGTAGTCAGGTCATATGCACCGTCCCAAGAACAGGACAGCTATGGAGAGTGACAGCAAAGAACCCAGGGGAGCCCATGGTGACTGACAGACTGTCTAGGCAGGCATTTCTTGCTGCCCAGGACCTCCCTCCATTCCCTTTGCCTCACTGTTCTGGAAGACAATGGAAACAGCCCTTGTGTAAACTGGGTGGACCCGTCGACCTGACTGTCTGAGTGCGGAGACTGCCACTTGCGGTGTGGCACCAGCCACTCCCTATCTGATTACTTCAAGTTGCCTCCTGAGCTGCCAGACGTCTCTGGGCTGCACCTGCCAGAGCCAAGGCCAGCGTTGCCCTCCAGCTCGCAGTTGAGCAAGCTCTTTGATGTGCATTGCATCAGTTCAACCTTGGCAGGTGTTAGGACCCAAATAACTCAGTTGCCATATTCCACAAAGCAGCTACCAAAGAGAAAAAAGACCAGGGAAACTTCATTTAAAAATCTGAGAGTGGGAAAGAATTAGGAAGTGCAGGGACATAGCCAACACTGAGAAGGAAGGAAGAGAAGGGGCCAGAGAAGAAGGCGAGACTGCGTGGGGACTGAAGAAAGGGAGAAGAAACCCAAGAATGAATCACACAGTGATCCAAGAAGTCCTGAGAAACTGTCTAGATCTTGGGTGGAGTACGCCCAAGTCCTGCCTCCAGGCTTGGAAGAAAAGTTCTTAGGAATCAGCTATGTCATTTCTCTTTTAAATATTTGGAGATTTGGGCACCAGCTCTCTTGGGAGCCAATGCTGATGTGTTATCAAGCAAAGAAAGGCTAAGACTGGCATCCATCATAAGTCCCTTGCTCTAGGGTTTTCTGTCCCTCTGGTTTACTCAGAGGGGGCATTGAGGGCTGCCAGTAAGTGATCAAACAGGTTCCCCCACCAAGATGTTTTGGGCTCTTCTCAAGAGACAGACGCGACCTTTGCTGTGATTTATGTACTCTTCCAGCAGTCAATAATTGCCTATGATATTTGAGTCATAGTTCAAAGCTGGTAAATGCTTCTCTCTTAGGTCAGTTGTTTGTAATATAACAAAATACATCACAAACAGCAGGATTTGAAGAAAAAAAAAAACCCCAGTGTCCTACAGGCAATGGACTAACAGGTGAGTGATACACAGACGGCAGCTGCAACTAAAATAGCCTTTTAATGACTCCTTTCTCTAGATTCTGTCCGGCTGTCCCCAAGCCTGTTCCTCGCTCAAGGATGTCTTTCACCAACTCCTTAGTGACTCACTCCATCATTCCTTTTCCAAACCCAGGGACTCCATGAATTCTACACAGCCCCAAAGGAAAAGGGAGGTGGAGTTTTGTTCCTGCCCACTTTCTGCTGTGTTCTATCTAGCCTCGTGTTCTGACATAACTGAGCCCACTCCCTTGCCAAGTGCAAGGATATCTCAAAGCAGGGGTCACTGGTGGCCACTAGCTCCTACAGAACTAACTCTTCTAGGTCTCTATATCTCAGTCTATCTCCACGGTGTGTGTCCTTTATGGTTTCATGGAGAACCCAGCACTAGCCAGCTTTGTGATGCAACCAGAAAGACTTCTTGCTTGGTCCTTATCTTTTGGTTCTTAGTAGATGAATGCCATCCATTTGCAATACAGTGTGTATTCATTTATGCAAAACCTGGCATTGATTAGGTAGCTATACTGAGCACTGGATGCTAGGGCAATTAAAGAAATGAAAGGAACTGGGGAGATTGCTCAGTGGTTAAAACCACTAGCACTGCAAGCCTGATGACTTGAGTTAGGATCTCTGGAACTCATGCAAAGCCAGACACAAGTAGCACACGCATCTGTGATCTCAATGTACCTATGGCAATGGGAGGTAGAGTCAGGAGAACCCCGAAGCTCACAGGCCAGCTAGTCTAGTGTCTGCAATGCAGTGGCACATACACACTGTGTCCCACATGTACCTATGCATATACAAACACACTAAATATACACACATACACATGAGAGAGATGCTTGTGCTGTAGGATTTTTCAATCCATTATAGGATGACAGATAAAAGACAATTGTAGGCTAGAGAGATGAGTTGGCAGTTAAGGTTCTTTCTTGCAATGCCTAAGGACCCAGGTTCAATTCTCTAGTCCCCACATAAAGCCAGATGCACAAGGTAGCACATACATTCATTAGCAACACCTAGAGGCCCTGGTGTACCCATTCTCTCTCCCTCCCTCCCTCTCTCTCTCTCTCTGTCTCCGTCTCTCTCTGTCTGTGTTTTTCTTTCTCTCCCTCTCTCCACCTCTGTCTCTCATAGATAAATAAATGAATTTTTTTAAAAAAAAGACAATGGTAATATAATGTCGTTGGTGCCATGATACAAGGAAGCAGAGCTTGTCAAACAAATATAAAAGTCATTGAAGCTACATTCCCACGCTACTCAAGACACATCAGGCTAAGACCTAGAGGGCTGAAATGTCACTGTGGAAGTCCTTTGGCCCACAGTACTATTATTCTGAAATGATGTCTATTTGCTCTCTTTGAGTTAAGACTGTTACATGCACATACACAGATGGTATATCAACTGTTAAAGCACCAAATACCCAATTCCCCAGTTTCTCTCCTGTCCACAACACGCTGTCCCCTTGCCAAGGTATTGATGAAGCCTTCCCTCCAGAGCCCAGAGCATCCACAGACTCCAAATCCTTTCCCACGGTGAATGCTCAACAGCTCCCCACTTGGTTTGGCAGGGTAGGGGTCCCAATGAGTCCTGCTTGGTACTTATAACACTGGCTTTCCAATTTTAACAAGGGCGAGAAACACCTGGAAGGATTGCAAAAATAAAGACTGTTTGGCCCAATTTCCAGAGGTCCTGATTCAATAGGTCTGATGTGGAGCCAAAGGAACTACAGGTCAGGCAAGCCCTCATATGGACCATACTTCCAGAACTACTGCTTTATGAAAACTGTAGTACAACTCATGGCCATGTGGAGTTCCCACCGTTCTCCTCAGTGTGACATATTGAGCTCCTCTGGACAGTGTAAACTGCCACACAGTAAATTGAAGAGAAAATATAAGTTGGCAATGACACAATTACTAAAAGGTTTACAGTTCTATACATCACCCGAGCAGCTGGGTTCTGTATCCTCTTCCTTCTCAGTGGATTTGAAAATATTCCATAAACATTCTTAGTTATACTGGTCCCCAACATTTGTAAGGGCCTCACCACCCCATGTTATTCATGGTCATCCAGGCCTAAACTTTCATAACCTCCAATTATCCTTACAACAGAAGAGAACAAATGACCTTGCAGAAGACTTTCTCACAGCTTCTCATTCAAACCAGGCCTTTGAGATTAAAACAAAGAGAAAGAAGGTATTTTGTTTCCTTGGGGTAGATTGCCCAATTCTTTTTAAACCCAGAATATTTTTTTTTTCAGCCTAAAATCCTAAAAAAGATTCTAAAGCAAAATTTTATTGGGAAAGTTTTTAAACCTGTGTCCTTTTATAGCAAAGGTACTCTTTTTTTCCTTTCCCCTCTCCTCTAATAAGAAGACTGCACTCTCAGTAAAAGTTTTTTAAAAAAGCTTAAGCTTTGGGACTGGGGAGATGGCTCAGTAGCTAAAGCATTCGCCCCATAAGTGTGAAGACCAGAGCTCAGATCCCCAGCACCCACAAGAATGCCAGGTTAACCGCGGTGGCCTGTCTGTAAACCCAGCACTGCATAAAGCAGAGGCAGGGGAGGCCCTGAGCAAGCTGGCTAGCTAGACGAAGCAAAGCAGTGGGCTCTCGGCTCAAATGAAATATCCTGTCTCAGTGGTGGAGAGCAACTGAGGAAGACATGGGGCATCAACCTCTGACGTACATACACATATATGCCCACCTACACACACATGTGCCCACATACATGTGAACACACACACACACATACACAAAACACTTACTTTTACATTTTCGCTGGCTCTAAGGGCTGGGGTACATTTGAGTTTTGCATGCATTTGTTTCTTGATGATTGGGTAATTTTCATTTGTAACACAATCTCTCTATCTGCCTACACAACACACATGCACATTCCTTGTTATCACAGCTTACATCAGAGCGGTATTAATCAATCATTAAAAGTTGCTTCACATCACACACATGGAACATTATTAATGCCTTATTGTTAAAAGCTTACCTAAGCCGATGTTTTCAAAACTGTACCAGTTCATCGCACTTGGCATATTTTGGGCTATGTT
Source organism: Dipus sagitta (assembly GCA_036346955.1). Lineage (NCBI taxonomy): Eukaryota > Metazoa > Chordata > Mammalia > Rodentia > Dipodidae > Dipus > Dipus sagitta. The sequence continues at coordinate 46,271,316 of CM070788.1, forward strand.
TAATACACAAGCCTACCTTGTGCAGATGAATGTATCACATGACAGAGATCACTAGGGATCGGCTGATGAGGAGATAGAGATGCCCAGAGAATGTGTCTGGTTGAAAGCATCCAAATATATTTTCACTGGCAAGAATCAATAATAAAGACATGCATCTTAAAAGAATCTGGGATGATTTCATTTTCAAATTTAGACCAAGATATATCTATTTTTAAATATTGCTATGAATATTTTTCATTTCCTATTTTGTTGTTTGTCAATGGTTTCAAAGCTTTTCAATGTCTTGGATTGTTCCATATGGGAGATATTTGCAGATGTAACAATGCACACCATTCAACCTTCTAAGTAAGACTTCTTATTAAATTCTTTTTTTTTTACTATCTCCCTGTAACTTCAGAATAGGATAAACTACCATCTAAGTAAAACCTGTGCCCATCTCCAGCTTCGAAGGCATCTTCTGGATTTGTTAGAGCAGGGGACTGGCTTTCCAGAAACTGGGGTACAATCCAGTCTATAGCAGACACTGGACTTGTCACTGACATTCTCAGGGTCCAGTTCTCCCTCCAGCAAGATGAAGGCGGCACTACTTCTGATGGTGCATTGGGAGTGAAGCTGTGCTATGAAGGTATTTGCATGTCAGCAGACGCAAACAAATGACACGGAGCACGGCGGATGGTCAGATTCCCTATTCCCTTGAGCCCAGTAGGAGTTAAAACAAATCTGGTCTTGAGGGACTGTGAAGAAGGCCTCTCTTGATGCTACCTACTATGAAAACAGAAACAGACCCTTCTGTTTTTGTATTGTATGGTCTTTTTTTTTTTCTCCACTCCATAAAAGAAAAAAATGCTATGAAGTCAATAGGTGATGACTATATGCAAGCACATTCGCTTATCATTTTGGGCTGCTACAAAGGAAAATTTCCAGATCTTCTCTTGGGCATGTTTATTAGCATAGGAACATATGTTCTTGGAAAGAATTGCGCAAGATAAAGAGGGTCTGTAGAAATTAAGTTAACCTGAGAAAACTTCAACCATAATCTTATTGAGAATATTGAGACTGAAAAAATTTGCACAGGAAATGAAAATTGGAGAGCATAAAGTTTATTTATTTATTTATTTTTATTTATTTGTGCAGGTGTACTTGATGTGCTGTGTGTGCATGTGTGTATGCACGTTTATGTAGGTGCACCTTTGTGTGTGGGAATGCATGCACAAGTATGTGGAAACATCAGGGGTTCTCCTCAGTCATTCTCCACCTAATTTTTTTGAGACAGAGACACTCACTGAACCTATAGTTCATTAGTTTGGCTGGAGTACCAAGTCAGAAAGCCCCAAGGACCCTCCTGTCTCTGTCTACATAGTGGTGATATTATGGTCATATGCTACTATACCCAGGATTTTATGTGAATACTGGCATTTTAAACCCAGGTCTTTGTGCTTGTGTGATGACAATTTTACCTGCTGAACCATCTCCCTAGTCCTATAAGGGCTATTGTAAACACATATGCACACAAGTATATTTATGCCCATGAAGAGAAGAAATATGATATCTGGAAAAAGGGAAGAAATATTCCTGTTTTCTATGGTGGTTTTGGATGGAGAGAAGGTGAAGATATTTAGGAAACATTTTAATGTTATACAATATCCCATCTATTGTCAAGAGGCATTCTGACAGTTGGGAATTGAAGAGATCCAAGTTCAATGCCTCACTCACTGTCCTCACAAATGACAGCCTATAAGCTCCATGACCCAGTTTATTCAGAAAAATGATTTAATGAGTGGATGGATATCAGAAAAAGCTGTATTCTTGTTAACTTTTGTTCCCCCCTCACACACACACAAAAAAAAAACAGGCAGAGAAAAACTTAGAAGACAGTAAATCTCTTAACGCTTTGCTGTATAGCAGCAGAGAGGGAAGTGTTCATCAAACACAAGGGCCCTGAAAGTTGAAAGAAAAAATCATAGCTCTATTGTAGAGTGTAAGGAATATACAAAATATCCATGTAGTGTTCTTCTAATTACAGATTCCAAAAACAAGGAGACAAAACAAAGCCATTGAATCACAGAATGCTACTTATATAGAAACCTAGCAATCATCTAATATAACATGTTAAATACCTATGAGAAAAAAAAGCCCAAGGAGTGACTTGACTGAGTTCATTCAAGCAAGGATCAACAATTCAGATTTTAGACATATGGTTCCATTGTTTTTCCTACAATACCATGCTACATAGTGCCTCTTTAAGGAGCCTTCGGGCTGAGAAGTATAGACCACAAGTAAAAACAGATTTGACCCCAAAGAGAAAAATGTTCACTCTCAGTTTTTCTAGAAGTTTATTTTTTCAATGAAGAGCTCAAGTCAGTCACATTGTCTTATTAGGAAAAAAATTAACATAGCTTAATTCTTAACATTATTAATTATAAGGAGGTCACTCCCTCCTCTGGTTGCATGCACCCATGTGATGGATTCCAACCAATGAAATGTGAACAGAAATGATGAATGCAAGCTCCTAACCAAACCTATCCATGCCTCCAATTTTCCAACCACCAACTTCTCTTTATGATCACCAGCCTGATTTAAATGAAGAGTGACCTTAATAATTACAAACTGAGAATGCTACTGCAGACCTATAGAAAGAAAAGAGTGTGACCCTGAACTTCAACTTGGAAGAAAGCCACTTCACTCAATATGAACACTTATTTATGAGGGAAATAAACTCCTTTTATGATAAGCCACTAAGGTGTTGGAAACGTGTGTTATGTCTGTTAATAGTACCTTCACTAATGTACAAATTCAAGCACAGAAAATATATATACCCAGTTCTGCAAATGCTTGTGTGGCTTTCTTCCATCTGTGGTGGACATGTGGCATTCTTTATAAAACCTTGACAAATATAGGTGTGACATTATCTTTCAAGAGAGCTTAGCACAACATGAAAATAACTGTATTGTTGATGGCAATTAAATATATATTTAAATATAAGACATGAATGATTCAAATGAAGAGGGGAAAAAAGTTTCAGATGTGTAGATAGTTTTAACTCAGCGAAAGCTGCCGCATGGTTGTCTCACGCCTTATATTTCTAATTATATTTATGAGGAAATTTAGTCACAGAATTAGGGTCTAATCTGACAATTCCAAAAATCACATAAATAATGGATAAGCAAGGTTTCGTGTTATCTTGGTTATCTGAAAGAGGCCGGTTGCAAGTGAAAGTGTATCATTGGCAAATGCCTATATGAACAAACAGCTCCAAAATTTCTGCAAGCAAAGATAATGCAAAGATAAGTCGAAATATAGAAATACAGGGACATGTGTGTGACTTTTGACACAGGAGGGTGGGTTTTGTGAGGCATGTGAATTGTCTGTTGGAAGCCTTTTTGTTTTCTTTTACTTACTTTTATGCCCTGTTTTCCTCTGGCAGCTCAGCCTGGGCATAGGAACAGTGACCATATTTCTTACTCTTGGTTTATGAAAGCTTTCTTGGGGCTCAGGCTACACTTTTCTGTCTTGATAGCTGGGAGGAATCTTAACCCAAATGAAAAAGTTGTATTATTATCCCACAAGGTCAAAGGCCTTTTGGAATTATGCACATTCTTGACCTTAAAGAGATTCTGTGGATGTAAAACAACAAAGAGGACTGAAATTACCCACGAACTAACTAACGCTATGTTAACAAATTAGAGTAGATACATAGAATAAACAGTGACCTGGGCTGAAGAGATGGCTTGGCAGTTAAGGTACTTGCCTGTGAAGGCTAAGGATCCAGGTTCAATTCTCCAGATACCACGTAAGCCAGATGCACAAGGTGGCGCATGCATCTGGAGTTCGTTTGCACACTGGCTGGAGGCCTTGATGCACTCTCTCTCTCTCTCTCTCTCTCTCTCTCTCAATCTCTCCTCTCTCTGTCTCATAAATAAATATAAATATCAAAAACAAAAAACAGTGATCAAATTCAACTCTGGTTATCAAACCTAATTTTCATAAAAATCTGTTGATAGATTTATGTCCCCTATCTCTTAGTAATCAAAAGCTCTTTTAGAGGAAATTTTTAAAACTTAACAAAAACTAAATGGCCATCAGCAGGGAGAATGTATGGCCTCCTACAGTTCTGTCTTGACTGAGGTATCTAGTGAGGACACACCCTCTAAGAATAAAACATGAATCACTGAGTATTGCTTTATAAAAAACTATAATAAATTCTCTGTGGTGTGTTCATAGACTTATTTTATGACTGTATCACATCATACAAATATAATGTGGAGAATTAAAGGCTCCTTTAGTATTTTGTAGGGAACTTTATTTGATGGTATAATGTGAGTTTACCTTCATAGTAAAGTTGGCTCTGTGTTGAATGAATGAGAACCTCATTCATTCTTATTTTATCACTGAATTGTCAGTTCTATCAGGAAAGCCCTGATTACTCCTAACTTTGTTCTACCTTTTCCAAGTAAGTACCTGTGCAATTACATTTGTACTTGAATGTAACAAAAAATTATCACAGAGTTAAATATTCTAAAAGGAGTTGAAGGTACTTTTAAAATTCATCATTGTTGTGGGTCATTGGTTATCCAATCTTTATTGAACTCATTAAGAAATTAAATATCGGGCTGGAGAGATGGCTCAGCTGTTAAGTGCTTGCCTGTGAAGCCTGAGGACCCCGGTTCGAGGCTTGATTCTCCAGGACCCACGTTAGCCAGATGCACAAGGGGGCGCACGCGTCTGGAGTTCGTTTGCAGTGGCTGGAGGCCCTGGCGTGCCCATTCTCTCTCTGTCTATATCTGCCTCTCTCTCTCTCTCTCTGTGTCTGTCGCTTTCAAATAAATAAAAAGTAAAAAAAAAAAAAAAAGAAATTAAATATCATAGCTGCGCTACGTATAGTGGCTTCACAGGAACTGTATATCCATGGCCATGGACTGACAAGGGAGATGACTGCATGCAGCATGCTTCCTGATGCTTAAAAATTGAATCTGTCCCCAAAACATGTTGCATCACAATGTCTTTGGATACAAAGCTGGACCACTGGACTGCACTCTCTCCACATGAATATTCCTGTGGGATTGACTGAAATACAGTTTTTGATCCTAAGTATTTATCAGAAACACAGCCTTGGACAGGAACCTCCCCAAAATCAATGTTGGAGAAGAGAAGATGTGGCAGCTCTGGGTAATTGAACAATGCATGAGTCACCAAGAAGAAAATGAAGTCAGCTCCTCAAATCTAGGATGTGTGGTATCACTAACGAAACGGTTGATTCGGCCTCCTTCTAAAGAGATGGCTACAGAACCAAATAGCTTTGCTCTCAGCTGTTCAACATTCACCAAGCCTTTCTAAGCCAAGTTTTCATGACCAACTCCATCTTCAAAGATGCCCTTGAAGAAAATGAAGATCAAAACTTCAGCCATGTTTGTATTAAAAATAAAATGCTGGAAAACACATTTTATAGCTATGGAGATCGCTCATTTGGGGAAGTGCTTGCCTTTCAATTACAAGTACCTGATCTCAAGCTCCAGTACCCATAGGAAAAGTGGAGTGGAGGCATGTACTCATAATCCCAGCACTGGGAAGGCAGAGACAGGCAGACCTCTGGGGCTTGCTAGGAGCAAATCTAGCATAACATGTGAGCTCTGGGGCCAGTGAAAGATCCTGTCTCACAAAAAGGTGGGCATAATTTCTGAGCGTGACTTCTAAGACTGGCCTTTGGCCTCTACATGCACATGAGCATACATGAGTGTGCACACACACATGAGAACTCACACACACAGGCACACATGTATATGTACATACACACAAAGAACATCGTATTTTAAATTCGCATTTAAAATAGCATTAAAACCTACATGTTGAGGAATACATTTGACAAATATGTGCACGATCACGCACAATATTGCAAATTACAAAATATTGGCTGAAGGAAACTTCAAGCCTAATGAAGACTTGATGAAGATAGATAATATAGTTATGGACTTTAAATTTTAATATTACTATCAACATTATCAATACCATTATACTGAGGATGAATATTATTAGAGTGTTAATTCTCCCCAAATTAATCTAGAGATTCAATGAAATCATAATTAAATATGTTTTTACTGTCAGTAAAATGGTTTTGTTCTAGACATATGTAGTTGATTCTAAAATGGATATTAGAATAGACTTTAGGAAAACAAAACAGCTCTGAAAAAAATGATGAACGGATTCTGCCTATCCACTAATGTGAAGATTTCTTCCAAGGATGCAATGACGACTACAATATGATCATGGTGAAAAAAAAAATAGACAAATTTGTCCATGCACTAGAACAGAAAGCCCCCAAATGACACACAAACACATATCTGGTCAATTAGTGTCTGACAAAGATATCAAAGCAGTTCAAGAGCAAAAGGAGGGTTGGAGAGGTGGCTTAGTGGTTAAAGGTGCTTGCTTAAAAACCTGATGTACTAGGTTTGATCCCCCAATACCCAAGTAAAGTCAGATGCACAAAAGGACACATGCCTCAACTGGAGTTCATTTGCAATGGCAAGGGCCCCAGTGTACCCATGTGCACGCTCTTTCTCTTTCTATCTCTTGGTATATCTCTCTCTCTCCTTGCAAATAAATAATAGAATATTTAAAGGAGGGAAAGTCTTTTAACAAATTGGTACTGGAGCACTTGATTATCCATAACACAATGGATATTAAGTACTACCTCACATTATCACTAATAGGAATTTCAGATGGAGTGCAGACCTAACTGTGAAATCTAAATGATAAATTCACTTGCAGAAAATGTTGGGGAAAATTTTATGAAAAAAAAAAAGATTTTTTTTTTTTTTTTTGGTTTTTCGAGGTAGGGTCTCACTCTAGCCCAGGCTGACCTGGAATTCACTATGGAGTCTCAGGGTGGCCTCGAACTCACGGCGATCCTCCTACCTCTGCCTCCCGAGTGCTGGGATTAAAGGCGTGCGCCACCACACCCGGCTAAAAAAAAAGAATTTTTTAAAGAGGACACAAAATCACTATTCATAAAAGAAAAATGATAAATTGTATTTCACCAAACATAAAAAAATCTGTCCATGAAAAGGCACTGTTAAAACACAATTCTCAGCCGAGTGTGGTGGCACATGCCTTTAATCCCTTAGGAGGTTGAGATAGAAGGATCACCATGAGTTCAAGGCCAGCCTGAGACTACATAGTGAGTTCCAGGTCAGACTGAGCTAGAGTCAGACCCTACCTCAAAAAAGTAAATAAGTAAATAAAGACCAAACACATGCACACACACACACACACACACACACACACACACACACATTCTCTCAGTGTTCTTTCCTTCCCATTTATTGGTGTGGGTGTTGGGGGTAAAGGACTTGTATTCAGCATATACAAAGATTTCTTGCTATTCCATAGCAACACAAAAGATTCATCTAAAAATTATAGGAAAACACTTGAACACTATGAATAGTCAATGAGCAAATGAAAGCATGCTAAACATCACTAGTCATCAAGGAGCTATAAATGAAACCATGGTGGCTAAAATTAAAATGACAGACAATGCTAGATGCTGGCAAGGATGTGGTACAACTATGGTATAACATTGTATATTAACGATAGCCATATGAAATAATGCAGTAGTTATAAGAAAATATTCATGAGTTCTTATAAAATTAAACATATACCTACTCATAATCCCATTCCTAGGGATTTGCAGAGTAGAAATGAAAGCAGATGCATGTGAAAGATTTGGATACGAATGTTTATATCTGCTTTATTCATAATAGACTAAACTGCAAAATTATAAATGTCACTAAATAGGAGAATAGATAAACACACTATGGTATGTTCAGGCATCATAACATTACTCAGTAATTAGAAGGAACAAACTTCTGACATATACAATATGGATGTGTTTCATAGCCATCATGCTGAGTCATAAGCCAGAATATATAATGTATATTTCCATTTGTATAAAGTGCAAGAGCAGACAAAGATAATCTATGATACAATAAATCAGGATAGCATTGCCTAGAGAAGAATGGAAATTTACAGAGGGCTTGGGGAAAATTCGGTTGGACTCTATTGATAAGGATGCCTGCATGTGTGCATATAGTTTCTAAAAGCTCCTAAAACTGGCCACTGAGAATTTGTGAATTCTGAGGCATGTTTATTTCATTTTAACGAAATGTACAAAGTGAGAGCAGCATTGTTTGGAAAATGGGTATGTGGGCACTCTAAATATGTATGTTTATTTTGCCCACACATGAGTGCTCCTCTCGCCTCACCCTGGTCAGAGAAGCTTCTTTCTGCAGTTGACACTGACTACTGGAGAGACTCAAAACTCAACAGAGTGCTGAGGATAAGCGACTGTTGAGGGCTCAGTGCTACGTGGGGCATCTGCATCACAATCCTCCAAGGCTCAGGGCACACTGGGAGAGCAGCAGCAGTAGGAGTGTAAGAACCAGAGGATGGGGAAAAGAGTTTTGGACCACTGTGTTCGGGACAAGAAGTGACCACTGCATTCGTGACCTCACGGTGGATGTCATTACCTGCATGAGGCACGTGCAACATCGGACATCAGCATTCAACTACGGACAATGGAGGAGAGGGAAAAGATATAAAAATGGAAGAGGGAGTAGGAGAAAAGGAAAAGGAGTTCCATGGAGGGAGGAGGAGGGAGGGGGACAAGAGGAAGAAATAGAAAGGGATGATGACCAAAAGACATTATAGATATTCATGAAAATTATCAATAATGTTTAAAAGAAAAGAGAAAGCTAGCTATGAAACAGTACTAGAGAGCACCTGAGCTGCTATAAGCTTTAAGATACTCATTCTGCCCTCCAAATGTCCTCCAAGCTCATTGTACATTTCCATTTCCTGCCCCTACCCTCCATTTCAGAAGGGTACCTCCTCTCCAGAGATGGTACCAGTCTGTGAAACACTGTTATGGTAGAAGAACCACACAGTTCAGGGAAAGCAAAAATAAGATATGTTTTATTTAACACAAATCTACCCTCATTGCAAATATTTGACATTTTCAGAGGTAAGTTAGTTTACCTCTAACCACAGTGGTAAGTCATTAATGCCTGCCTAGTGATTAAGGCTGACAGAATGTTTCTAATACATCAGCAGGTAAGCCTGCACACTCTATTAATATGCACACTTCGTGGTAGTTTGAATAAAATGTCCCCCATACGCTCATGTGTTTTGAATACTTGGTCCCGTACTGGTGGCAATTTGAGAAAGTTATGGGATCTGTGGGATGTGGAGTCTTGCTAGAGGAAGTGTGCTACTGGGAGCAGACCTTGAAATTGATTAGCCTGGCCTGACATGAGTTATCTTATTCCAACTCTTTCCCCCCTGCACTGTGACAAGATGTGATACTCTCCCAGCCATGTTGAAAATTCCCCTAGAAACGGAAGGTTAAAATAAACCCTTTGCTCCAATGAACTGTTTTCAGTTGTTTGTTTTGTCCTAGCAATGAGTAGGTAAGGGCCACAGCCTACACTTGTTGATTTTCTTTAGTTTTATTGAACTTTTTTTTTTTTTTTTTTTTGAGACAACATCTCACTATGAAGCCCACACTGCCTGGCCTTCTGTTTACCATCTTCCTGCGTCAATGTCACCAGGGCTGGGATTATAGGTATTCGCCACTATGCACAGTTAGTTGGACTACTTTCATTTTCAGATAATGAAAGAACATTAAAGGCTAATTTGACAGTCCTTCTACTTGTATCAAGCAAGAAGAATCACGTTCACTCAGCTCGTACAGTGATCCAAATCAATTGTTCTATTCCTTAATTCTATAGCTGGGGAATCCAGTGAATTGGGATCAACCTGGATATGCAGACAGTGGATTAGTTAACTTTCTCTTCCTGGGACAAAATACCCAACCAGAAGCAGCTTAGGAAAGGAAAGAGTTTATTTTGGCTTGCAGGTCCAGAGGGTAGAGTTCATGATGGTAAAGAACTGGGAAAGTCTGGCAGGAGTAGGAGGCTGTATTCCCATCGGCAGGGAAGTGGGCAAAGAATCTGAGCAGTCAGGACTGGACCACAGAACCCGAGGGCCCACCCCTAGTGCCACACTTCCTCCAGCAAGGCTCCACCTTCTAGACGATCTGCTCTCTTTCCAAATAGCACCATCAACTTGGAATTAAATATTCAAACACATGAGGGGGCATTTGACATTCAACCATCACTGGGACTTTAGGTTTCTTTTTCTTATCTATTTATTCTCTAATTATTTCTTCACCAAGTATTATGTGCACAGTGTTGTCTAGATATTGGAACTTTATAGTAAATAAATCCACAGTCCTTGTTTTTAAGCGCAATCCTATAACAGATTTAAACAATACACTGCAGAGACAGCAGCATAAATGAACTGATCTCAGTGCTGTGGGACTCCAACTGAGGTAAGTAGGTATAAGGACTCCCTTGGGAATACAGGAAGGTTTTTGTTTCAGTGTGTGCAATGTGCCTGCATGTGTATTGGTGCACGTGTATTGGTGCATGTGTGTATACAAGTGTGCATGTTGTGTGGAGGCCAAAGGAAAACCTCAGGTGTCATCCCTCAGGAATGCTGGCCACTTCTTTTTGAGACAGGGTCACTCACTGGTCTATGACTCACCAAGTAGGCTAGACTGGCTGGGCAGTGAGCCTCAGGAATCCTCCTGTCTGTACATCCCCAGCACTGGGATTACAAGCATGCTCAGTTCTTTTATCTAGTCTTTGAGGATCAACCTCTGGTCCTCACACTTGTAAGACAAGCCCTTTATCAACCTGGAATGCTGTGAGGTTTAAAGAAACAGTTGACACTTAGGCAGACAGGAATAGGGTGCCACAAAGAGGATCTGAAGGTGTTATATACAGTCATCCTTGAAGAAAAGCAAAATTCAGGCTGTAGAGATGGCTCAGAGGTTAAATGCACTTGCTTACAAAGCCTGACAGCCCAGGTTTGATTCCCTAGTGCCCATGGAAAGCCATATGCACAAACTGGTGCAGGTGTCTGGAGTTTGTTTGCAGTAGCTAGAAGTCCTGGTATGCCCATTCCCTCTCTCTCATTCTCATTCTCTTAGTCTCTCTGCACCCCTCTCTCTGCCTACAAATAAGTAAATAAAACAAAATAAAAAATGCAAAGCAAGGTTCAACTAAGAGATGGAGTATGCAAGATGGAGAGAAGGTTAGAGAGAGCAAATTATAGAATGAACATGAATTAAGCATGGCGGCACACAGGCAGGGAGACTCTTTCTAGACGTGCACTAGGCATGTGGTGGCAAACTGCTCAAGGCGGGTAGAAGATGGGGAACATAGAAAAGGAGAGGGGTCAAATCACTTTTGAGTTCACAAATTAGGACAGGAATCCAAAACGTCCCTCTGTACTTGGAAGTGTCTGATGATGTAGAGGAGCTGCCGGTTTCTGCGCACTCCCGCGGGGTCATACAAGCACTCTGGAAACCCCAGTTCTGGACTTAATGCAGAGCAGTGGTGCCCAACCGTGGTGTACGGGCCCTGAATGAGACACACCTAGAGCCACTTTTTTTTTCCTGAGGTAGGCTTTCACTCTAGACCAGGCTGACCTGGAATTCACTATGTAGTCTCAGGGTGGCCTCGAACTCACGGCGATCCTCCTACCTCTGCCTCCCAAGTGCTGGGATTAAAGGCGTGCACCACCACGCCTGGCTTAAAGTCACTTTTTATTGCCAGCAGTCACATGGGTGCAGTTTTGAGGAGGACGCTATTTTCATATGCACTAGAATAGAGTTAAAATTTCCATGTAAACCACCTTGGTTGAGGGCTGGTTTCCTCTAGGTGAGGGGTGTTGGGTCTTCACATTGGTGCTGTAAGCTAAGGTAGGAGAAAACTGGACATAAGAACTTAGAGAAGATTAGTAGGTTTCGTTTTGGGTTAAAATTGGTCTTGAGTTGCCCATTTTCTATTCCAGTGGATATATCTAAATAGCAGCTGAAACTATGGACATGAAGTGAGGGGCAGAAGCTTGGATGACAGGGTGTGAAATACATCCAGCCATTGTCATCAGTGAGCAATACTGGCTCTTTGTAATGAAAGATTATATTGATTCAATGCCTAAGTAAAAATGATACAAAACAGATTAACATTTAAAAGTGTGAAGAAGAAAGGTGAACTTCTCAAACAAAGTTGGAGTGGGGAGGGGAAAGACCTGAGATGTCAGAGGAGAAAGAGGAGATAAAAACAGCCTCTGGAAAAAAAAAGAAGAAATTTATAGAGAAATATGTAGGCCAGGTGCTAAGTCTGTGTAGACATCAAGGAAGGTAAGGACTGGACAGAATATGTGAGATTAAATAACCGGGTCAGTTCTGATGCCAGTTGCCAGAACAAACACAACAGAAATATGGAACAGGAGATGGGTTAGTTTTTGTTTTTGTTTTTCACCTGAAGGGCAACAACAACCTCAAAGGTTTGACCTCTAACTGAAGAGTCATCCCTAAGTTACAGGGCTAGGTTTTGAGCTCCTGTCTTCCTCCTTCTTTTAGTAGCTAAACCAAGTCATTTACTCTTTCAGGCTTTAAGTCTCTTTCTCATGTGACAAAAATAAGACTTTTTCTCTCCCCACCACATGCCATTGTTCTGAGAGTCAAATGATGTAGGCAAATGAATTCTTAGCCCTATATTGTGTTCTATAAGGTGAGATATTGCTGAACTAATAATAGAAGTGGCTCACTGTATGCCATGAATGATTTCCTGAAAAGTTGCACAAATCAAATAGTATTCAGCGTTTCAAATTAGTTTGCTATTTAAAGAAGCCAATGATAATCTTTGGGAAAGTGACAAAGCTCTTTTAATGTGAAAAGGCATTCTGCATTTTTTTTCTCTGTTTCATTTTTCTTCCTTCCTTCCTTTCTTTATCTTTCCTCTTTTGCAGCCTTTCTCTCTGCCTTTCTGTTACTCTTTCTTTCTCTTCCTCTTCATCTCCCTCCTTCCCTTTCTCTCCCTTCCTTCCTCCCTTTCTTTCTCTTCTTTTTTCCTTCCTCCTTTCTTTCTTTTTTTCATATGGTTTCTTTAAACCCTAAGTTAAGTTACAGCTTGCCTTAGGAAATGCTATACACAAATAAATCAAAGATGCAGAGAGGGCGTAGTTAAGTAGTAACTAACAAAGCGGGACAAGGTGGGACAAAGGACATTTTATATATGTATATACTAAGGCAGGCTTAGGAAAAGAGAGACTATCTGAAGCCAAGAGAAATGAACTCTTATTTACATTGTCACACCTGATAATGCCGCCACTGCAGTAACGGTTCCAAGCCTGGGGACCCCTAGGTGACTATGAAATGCCCTGGGCCATCACGGGAGGCTTGAGACACAAGCAAAGGGAAACGGTATAAAGATGGAAGGAAACATCTGACAGAGAAAAACGTACTGCAGAAACATCGAAAGAAGGGTTTAAAAAACAAAAAGAGGAGAGGAAAAGTAAACACCAGCATGAGATTAGAAAAGAAAAACATCAAATTTGAAGGTCAAGTAATACTGGAAGTATGACTAATGTGTCCCAGGTTTTTGACCTTGAACAGATTAACCGTCCAGGCCTTATTTTCACATCTGTTCATATAACCACACATAGCTGATGTGGTAAAGGATTGAATGAGAAGGTAAGTGCCTAGGAGATTACGTGTCTGTTACCACACTACCATTCACAAATGAGGAGACATTACTCATTTTTTATCAGGACACTTTCTTTCCCTGATCTGGCTTCATGCACTGACCAGACAGACCAAAGGAAAAGAGGTGTTATGGGAAATAATTTGGGGTGCAGCATGTTTTGGACTCTGACTCTTGGGTTCTTTGCCCCGTCATGATGGTGGGCTTGTTCAAACACCCCTATGTTCATTTTCTTCTAATGGCGTTCTCTGCGTTTACTGGAAAATTGTAAGTCTTTCTAGCACACCTGGCTCAGAGATTGAGTACTGCTTGCACTGTAAAAGCTACATTCATAAACTGGTAAAAATTACCCCATTATTTATTCAGGATTGTGCGCTCTGCCTCTGATGACCCTGTGTTATCACACTCTGAAATTAGAAACCTTGCATTTGCAATTTGACTGTGTTGGATCTGGGTTTTCACAACATGTAGTTTTCAGTGTAATAATACTTACAGATCTTTCATTTTTCTGCAGAAATTAATTGCCTAAACCACAATGATTTATAGTCATTCTGAACATGATTATTAATTTTCCTGATGATTATACCTGTGGGCGGCAACAAATCGACTTTGTGATAGACCTGGCTTTGAATCGCTGCTAAAGCTAAAATGTCCATAAGGTAATAACAACTAATTTTTACCTTAATCAACTTACACTTAAAAGAATTTAATATAGGGCACTTGTGCCTTGTGGGGAAACTTGTTTGAAATATAAGGTACTGAGTTATTTATGAGAATAATTACATATTTGTTACTCTAGTTTGTATTGCAGATTCAAGATCTGAAATGAGTCTGAGATACATTAAAAATATAATGAACTCAGTGGAGGTGCACACACTGAAGAACTTTTGTGCTAAGGTAAATATGTAATAGAGTGTAGCTGCTCTGATTAAGAATGGGGAAAAGATTACTAAAACTCACTAAACTGTGTTGCCTCTTCTTTGTCTTCTTACCCAGCTAGTGCCTCTAAGTGCTGTCACTATTAACAAGGAAGGTACAGCATTGGTACCTAAGAGGAAAGTCTCATCGTTCCTTCCTCATCACTCAGGCTAACATTACTTTCAAGGGGCATTGCCCTTGTATTCTAATAAATCCGGGTCTCTGTTAGTTATTCGTGATGCAGGAATGAGTGTTGGTTTGGAGAAACTGAGTCTTGAACATGCAGTCTTTTGTCTCCCTAGCACACACAGCTTCCGGTCATAGTATTGCAGCGGTTTATTGATTTCTGTGGGTTTGTTTCTCCTTATTGGGATACAAGTTATAAAAAAGAAAAGACACTGATTATTGGTTGATATGCATACCTTATATAATTCTGTATGTTCATATCCCAGAAATATTTAAGGCCTTTTCCCCTGATTAGTGGCATTATGCAGTTATGCAAATAATCTGTTATATCTAGGCACATTATGCCGGTATGTAAATGATCTATTTCATTTATATTTCCCACAGAGTAATGGTGTAGGGAAGAAATGCTCTCCTGCATTTCGTCTGGTTGTTAATGAGTTGTTCAGACATATTTAGTTGGTGATCAGTCTGGATTTCTGAGCAGGGTGTGAGTTAGCCCTTCTTTTCCTATTGATATTACCTGCCTTTAAAGTTCCTATCTAATTCAACAAATATTTATTTATGTGCAAGGGTTTGTATAGATGAAAACTACTTAAGCCAGCCCAGTTCTTTCTCAGGTAACCTCTGAAATGGAAATTATTCACCTTGTGAACTTTGCTCTGTGATCACCTGGACACATGAGGAATGTCATTTCAGCTCTAACCATTTCAAAATTTCTTAGCTGAGCTGACAGTGATTTTTGTAAATGCTGATCTTTTAAATTAAATAGGTAAACAATTTAGACTGTCAAGTAGGTGGAAAAATAAATTCAAAAAGTAAGTTAAATAATTTAAATATAGTTATAGCTATAGACAATAGGTTACAAATACACCAATCTGATTATAATATGGATCTAAGGTGAACTGAAGTTTACCTGCATTTAGACCTGAGTCAAAGCCACACTTGCCTGGTATTTCACCTCTTGTCTCTTCTGAACATTACACAGACTAGTCTACAGGTTGGACTTGGTCCAGATTGGGCTTTTTAAAAAATCAAATCTGATCTAATTGAGGGCAATTCTCAGCTCCTCTGTCAAAAACCGTTCGGCATGGATTGAGTCACTCCACAAATATTTATGGAGTGCCTGGCTCGTGGCAGACCATCAGCCATCATGGAGTCTTGTAGAGGAGAAAGACTCATCCAAGAACACATGAGCAATGTGAGGTTCTTGTCTGCAAAGTGCCCTTGACAAGAAAGTCACAGAAAGGTGGTATTTAGATCCTGAGTCCTTTCCATCCACATTTATCTGTGGCAATATGTTCTGATGAGCTCATCACTTACCTGTGTGAAGGTTGATGCATGATCCTTAGAGAGACAGTCTATAAATTCATATTTTCTTCCCCCATGGTAAATGATAGTGAATGGTATTCCAGATGATTCTTCTAGATTAACAGTAGAACCATGTCTGGTCTGAACAACTCTGCCAAGAAGCATTAAGATACACAGCAGCCACATAAATGCTGGTGGGTCGTGGTGGCCTACTGTCATTCTAGTGCTCTTCAGAACAAGCTGGCTAGCTGAACTCGCCAAGTCTGTGAGCTTGGATTCAAGTGAGAAAGCCTGCTTTAGTAATATCATAGACATCAGCTGTGGCCTCAACATGCACTGTCACCTGTGCACACGCGTCTGCCCAGTCGTGCACCCACACACGTGCAGTCACACCACACACAGTCTTCAGGCGTACCCCATACTCATACACATGTACACAAATCACTCTAAAGTTTCTTTCTGTGTCAAATTCTCTTTGTTCTTTAACCACTTAATGATCACATATATAGCTGTTGAGTTAGCACTAAGTACACAACCAGATAATGTTAGTTATTCAGTTCTGCTTATAAATAGATCTTTCAGTGAATGGCAAATAATGAAACAGTAGTTCTTAAAACTGTCTCCCATCTATACAGTCTCAATAGATTATACTAATAATCTTATTGCTCCTGGTTATAATTCATTTCAATATCATTTATTACATATGGAAATCATACTGCTTACAGTAATTGTTTCATTTCCCCTATGAGAAGAGTGCATGCCCAATCTTTTGACAGGAGACTACAGTACCTTTCTCGGGGAGAAGTGAACTCCATTTACCTAGAATCAGTCTTGATCATGTAACTTGTTTTGACCAATGAAATGAGAGCCGATGTCAGGTTTGCCTTTTATGAGTGAAAGATTTAAGTGGCTTCATGACTATTTTCTTCATCTCTTTCTGCTATCTTTTTCTCTCTGTCCAAAGAGTGACATATCCCAGTCAGACAAGGACGGCTACTTCTAATTCAAGATCCTGAAATGAGAAAACTATGTGGAACAGAGCAGGGCCACAGTCAAGTGAGAAACGAACTCATGTGGCCACAGCCTAACTTAGCAAAACCTGACCTGTGGCTACCAAAGGCAAGATAAGAACTCTACCAGGAACTATAGTCCCTGCCTCACAGAGGCTCACAGCCCAGACCACTCACTGCTTCCTGTTTGTGGGGAGAAACATTTGGAAACCAAGTCAGAGGCCACAGTGAGTTTGAGTGTTCAAATTCAACCACACACACACACACACAGAGAGAGAGAGAGAGAGAGAGAGAGAGAGAGAGAGAGAGACAGAGAGAGACAGAGAGAGAAAGAGAGAGAGAGAGGGGGGGGGAGAGAGAGAGAGAGCTCTGTATGAAATGAAAAGATACCTGTCTCTAAAACAAAGCTTTTAAGAGGTCAACATGGTATACAAGTTTAAAACTAAAAGGAAATCTAGTAATCTGCCCTTGTTTTGGCAATCTTTGCCCCCCTTCCCTGAACAACTACTACTTTGTTTTCTTACTCTGCAACCTGGCAGGTAGAATTCATGCTTCTTGTGGCCTTTCTCTCTGCCTCTCCAGTAAAGCTCACGGTCTGCTTAACACCTCTAGTGCTGTGAGGGGACCTCATGTTGGAACCCAGGTTTAGAATCCAATATTTATTCTGTTTGGTCCTTCACAGCTCTAGCATATGGCCACCTATGCCACGTGCCTATGCATCTGAAAGCCAGTGGTCCATCCACAGCACCAGAGAAAAACCTGCAGATTCCAAAGCACAGAATCTTGTAACTATGGCTAACTTTGATAAGTACACAAGAGTGAGTGGTTTCTAAGAGCATCCTTGGATATTTGTGGATAGAGATAAAATATATTTTTCCCAGGCGCGGAGGTGCACGTCTTCAATCTCAGCACTTGGGAGGCAGAGTTAGAAGGACTGCTGTGAGTTCAAGGTTGGCCTGAGACTACAGAGTGAATTTCAGGTCATCCTGAGCTAGAGCAAGACCCTACCTCAAAAATAAATAAGTAAATAACTGTACTTACGAGCCAAGAGTTCTGCAAGAAATGTAGTTCCATGGTCCAGTATCCATACACTTCTAGAAGATGCCTTCGACCTAACCCTAAGCCTTATTCTAGTATTGTGTACTTGCTGCTAATATATTATTATTTTCTTAAATTATTACTACATTTTACTCTTCTTTTGTTTTCAGTATTTCAACACCAAACACAAGTCACACTTGAGCATCTCGAGACTAACCTTGAAAATGGAGTCCTTCTTAAAGGTAAGAAACAGACATAACAGAGTAAGGATAAAGTGATAGTAATGAAACAAAAGGAGCAAAGGAAGGAAGAAGAGGAGAAGGAATAAGGAAGAATGGGGATGGTGAAGAGATGTCAGTTGAGATGGTAGAATCTGGGAGGAAAGCACAAATTACACGAGAGGAAAAAGGAAAAGACAGAGTGATGCTTTGCATACATTTTGTATAGGCAAAAAAATGAAGCTAGTAGCAAAACATATGGAAACATGAGCATTTAAAAATGAAAGTATGGTAGGAGTGGTGGCACACGCCTTCCATCCCAGCACTCAGGAGGCAGAGGTAGGAAGATCAACATGAGTTCGAAGTCACCCTGAGACTACATAGTGAATGTCAGGTCAACCTAGGCTAGAGCGAGACCCTACCTTGAAAAAAAAAAAAAACCAAAAAAAAAAAAAAAGAAAGTGAAATAACTTTAAAGCTTATGATAAATACTAAAAATAAGAAGAAATATTTGAGGAGCTAGCAATATTATAAGGAAAATAAATGGAAGTGCATATAAAAGTTATAGAGTTTTTAAGTCAACGAATACTCACCAGAGGAAACACCAGCAAATGAAAAGTTAGAAATGGCGAAGCTAGAAAAGCATTGAGTTTTGGGGGTTTACTATTATCATTGCATTTTGTCTTTTTAACTTTTTATTATTGTAAATGGACAGCACCAACAATGCCACTATTGCGTACCATACGTCATTCTCTAGGTTATATTACCTGAATAAATCTGGAACAGTATTGGATGAAAATGCACCCAAAAGGGAAAACATGCATAAAAGTCAAAGATAAGCTATAACTTTACAAAGTACACATGCAAAAAAAAAAAAAATCTCTTCCAAATTATATACCCTTAGCTTTCGAATACCCACTTTAAATTATGTTTGCCTCCCTGGTGCATTTTCAGACTTGTTAAGCAGAAACACAGACCAGATTTTTTCAGTATTTATTTGGAAGAAAATCATGTCTCATGTCAATTAAGTCCATGAAGGTGGGAGGGCTCCAGCAGCGTGCGCTTGGGCGGGAGGGACAGCCTCATGACTGACAGCTCCTTCACACAGCCCCGCGTGCACGCCCCCACATGAGAAGAGGTGGGCTTCTGCTTCAAGCGTTTCTTCCTTCAGTCTGTTTTCTACACTCCTGTCTCAGGGAATTCAGCTCTTTCCTTTGAGAATAAATGTTAAAAGTAAAGAGGATTGAGGCATCAGTACCCTTCACGCAGGAAAGAGAAGTAAAACAAAAGATTCCCTTGCAGCAGGTAGCTGTGCGTGGTCTTTGGTCAGGCTGAAGTTTGCTGCCTTGCAAAGTAGGAAGTGTGGTGCAGACAGACCAGGCTCCTTGCCAGATTTTCATCGAGGCCTCGTGGGCCTGAGATTTACTGTTTTTAATCTTTTTTTTTTTTTCTGATGGGCATTCTAAATACCTGTTTCATGCAATGTTTAATTTCAGCACAGCAGGTATTAGTGTATCCAAAAATGGGAATAAGCTTCCTGTCTCATTGTGTGATGAAATGCCAGAAACACAGTTAGGTTTTCATTGCATCCATTCCTTTATCCCTTCAACAGTGAATTTTTTTTCTTTAAAAATGAGCCATTTTTGAATACCCTGACCATTTCTTTTCTTGAAAATTTATTTAGTTGTGAGCAGAGAGGGGAAGGGTGCATGCCAGAGCCTCTTTCCACTGCAAATGAACACCAGATGCATGTGCCACTCTGTGCATCTGGCTCTACATGGCTACTGGGGAATTGCACCCTGGGCCACAGACTTCGTAAGCTACTGTGTTTAACTGCTGACCCATTTCCCCAGCCAATCCTTAACCATGTCTTAAGATGGTTTTCTACAGCCTATCATATGAAACACCATGTTTGTATCCATTTGAATATTTTTTTAAGATTTTTTATTTGACAGAAAGAGAGAGAGAAAAAGAAAGAGAGAGAATAGGTGTGCCAGGGCCTCTAGCCACTGCAAACAAACTCCAGACAAGTGCGCCCCCTTGTGCATCTGGCTAACGTGGGTCCTGGGGAATCGAACCTGGGTCCTTTGGCTTTGCAGGCAAACGCCTTAACTGCTAAGCCATCCCTGCAGCCCCCATTTGGATATTTTTTTGATTCAAGACTGATTTATACACAGCAGAAAGGCCTGGGATTACTTCTCTATAACAAAATGGCCTCCCTCCATTTTTTTTTCTGCACGATATTGATGACACAAATAGAAACTATTTTTCTAAATCGCCAGCAACACCATGTGCAATAACATTGTTAATATCTATTTAACCTAAAGAAAGACTTGATCTTTAGAGCTCAGTGAAGAATTTTCCTCAATGGGAAAAGACTTGTGAAGTTAATATGACAATACTGTAATAGTGTCCAATGCAATTTTAAAAACTTTATTTAGGTATTTCTTTTTCTTTATTTGCAAGGAGAAAGAGAGAGAGAGAGAGGGAGGGGATGTTCCAGGGCTTCTAGCCACTGCAAACAAGCTCCAGATGTGTGCACCACTTTGTGCATCAGGCTTTATGTGGGCACTGAACCCAGGTCATTAGGCTTCACAGGCAGGTACACTAACCACACAGAGCCATCTCTCAAGCCCTCAGTGTAATTGTTTTTTCAAGGTAGGGTCTCGCTCTAGCCCAGGCAGACCTGGAATTCACTATGCAGTCTCAGGGTGGCCTTGAGCTCATGGCGATCTCTCCTACCTCTGCCTCCCTAGTGCTGGGATTAAAGGCATGCACCACCACACCTGGCTCCTCAATGTGATTTTTAAAGTAGAAAGTAATTCAGTGTTTAGAATGTGTATGCCAGTGTGTATATGCATGTATCATATACAAGTGGTGTGCATTATGCATGGTGTGTGCACATGTTTGTGCAGACGTGCCTGCCCCATGCTTGAGCATGTGAGAGCCAGAGAAGAACACTGAGTGTCCTCTTATAACTCACCAGCGCATCTCCTTGAAGACCTCTCCCTCAACCCATAGTTGCTGTCCGTTATAGTGTCCCAGATTTCTCCCATCTCCCACTCCTCCAGATGGGGTTACAGACATGCATGGTCGTGCTTAACATTTTTAAATTTTTCTTTAATTTATTTTTATTTGAGAGAAGGAGAGAGAGAGACAGAGAGAGAGAGAATGGGTGTGCTGGGGCCTCTACCCACTGCAAATGAACTCCAGACGTATGTGCCACCTTGTGCATCTGGCTTATGTGGGACCTGGAGAATTGAACCTGGATCCTTAGGCTTCACAAGCAAGCACCTTAACCACTACACCATCTCTCCAGCCCATACTTAACATTTGAATGTGGGTTCTGAGTAGTCAGTCTACTAGGTGGTCTCCAGCCCAAGAGGCCCTTGTGGTTAGGTGGCAAGTGTTCAATCATTGAGGCATCATTCCAGTCCAGAAAGTAATTGTTTTTGACATCTCTAAAAAGTTAACTTAAACAAATGATCATGTAAGAAAATAAGCTTAACAATATGCACACATGTGCACACACACACACACACACACACACACAACTCAAAGGTAAGGGGTAAAAATATACATTTTCACATAAGTAAAAATGTAATTCATTCAATAATGAAATGTTTCCTTGAGTCAAAAGAAAAACCAGGTCAGTTAACAAGTATTTATTTAGTGCTTACCTGTCCAGCCCAGTGTGAAATGCTTTCCATGTGAAGAATGTGGTTCTCTGCGACAAGCACCTCTAATCTTACCCACTCCTGTCCCCAGGGTCACCTTTGGTATCTTCTCACTTAGTAAATAAGTATGTAGATAAATTCCAAAATGCATGTAAGAATTTCTAAACAACAATGAAAATGGGGGCTGGGGAAATGGCTTAGCAGTTAAGACACTTGCCTGCAAAGCCAAAGGACCTAGGTTTAATTCCCCAGGACCCATGTGAGCCAGATGCAAGGGTGGCACATGCATCTGGAATTTGTTTTCAGTGGCTGGAGGCCCTGGTGTGCCTATTCTCTCTCTATCTGTCCTTCTGTCTCTCTCACAAATAAATAAATGAATAATTAAAAAAATAAAAATGCAAAGAAGTAAATACGTTGAGCAAGTCTCAGTAACTAAAAAGAAGACATTATTAAGAACAAAGAGCTCAAATAAAATGGGTCACACCTTGAGATTATGCATATTAATTACTTTGCATGTTCTAGGCATTTTCAATAAGTACTTTCTATATTGGATTTCCCCCAGTTCTGTCTGTCCCATGTTGAAGTGTCTTCAATGGTTTTTCCCTTACCCATAGCATAATTTTCAAACTCATGTAATATATAAGATCATGTTTAATCCAATCTCCGTTAACATTTTGCCTGATTCCCACCCTTGCATTCCAAATGCCCAGCCATCAAGGGCTTCCTTTAGTTCTTAGAGACCACACTCGATCTCTCTCATCTTGGGACTGATTCTATCTATTATGAAGGTCTCAGCTCCCATATCATTCCTATAAGGAGCTTCCTCTGGCTTCACACATACTGATTCCATCTTGCTGGTTCTGTCTTGTGCCCAGAACTCTTGTGCTTGCTGCTATCATCTTTCTACATATTACCAGTTCTGCCTACATATTCTCCATAAGCCCATAAATTCCATATTAACACTATCAGTTTATGTCTCAGCATTCTCCAGGGGACAATAACTTCCACATGGACAGAGACCCTGGATGCTAATGCTTACATGCCATTCTTAGTATATATATAGACTAAGTGAATATATGAGTCCTATCCCAATGTGTTGTTGAAAAGGATGAGGAAGTGGAGGTGACAGTCTTGACTGTATTAGACAGAAAGACAGAATTCAGCTTCTATGATGTCCATGTCAGGTGAAATTCTTCAGAGAACAGCTCTGGCACAAGGGTCTCCAAAATGTACTGTAGCAATGATGCTTTCTTCCACAGGAAGAAACACTGGAATATTCATCCGTCATTGGGTTTATGTCAAAGAAAACTTTAGGAGTATTTACTCTGTGCATTGACACTTATGTCCGCACTGATACATATGTCAGACACCTTTGAGTGGGGAGATGAACTTTGCACCCTAACAGATGACAACACATACTAAAGAATTATTCAAGGCTTCCTGCTCTGATAAAATGGACTTAAGGAATGTTACATAACTTTACTTATATGAGTTTCACAAAGTAAAATCTACTGATTGAAATGAGCGCAGATTTCTAAAGATGCATCAGTCAAAGATGTCAGGGGTATATGAGCTGATACCTTGGCTCTTACCCACTTGAACCCTTCCATAGCCACATGACTAAAGGTAGTTTTTTAAATTAGCATATATTAACTGTACAAAATGATGTGTTTCATTGTGACATTTTCTTTTGTTCTTTTTGTTTTTTCCAGATATGGTCTTACACTAGCCCAGGATGACCTGGAGCTCACTCTGTATTCCCATGCTGGCCTCAAACTCATAGCAATCTTCTTACCTGCTGCCTCCTGAGTGCTGTAATTAAAAGCATGTCCAGCTTATTGTGACATATTCATAAATGCCTACAACATACTTTCATCATATTCATCCTCCATTATCCTCTCTTATCTCCCCTGTCTTCTACCTCTTAACCCTTTCCCTTGTATATGACAATGAGTCCACCAAAAATAACCAATAAAAATATCAAAGGATGACTATACTCATTAGCAGGCATGACTACATTATGTTTAAACAGGTGTTGAGCCTGACGATGTTAGTCATGGTATCAGCATAAGTGAAATATATATATATATATATATATATATATATATATATATATATATATAATTTATCAAGTAATGTGGATGAGCGCATGCTCAAAAGACTTTTTAATCAAGAAATATTCAATCAAAATAGCTCAAAGTACATTGGTCCAGAAGTAGTGAGTTATTTCTTTATATCCTGCTGTGCATCCTGTCTCCTCAACACTCTCAAAGCGGTGGCATTATGGTCCATCTGCTCCTTGAATGCTTCCCAATTCTCACGTATCTCTCATCCAGGGCAACTCTCTGCTGAGGTAGAAGTCAAACCCTGAATCAACAGAAAGTTGAGAGTTTTCAATAAAAACCAAAGTATGCTGGAGAAATATCTCCATTAAATATTCCTTTAATATTTGTCTGTGTCATAGAATATGTCACAATTCCCTCCCAGGAGGGACTGATTCAAAAAGATAGTATGCAGACTAGTGAATAGTTGCCCAAACCCTCCTTCCTTCCATTTATATCAAGGCTACTGAATAGGATCCCTTCAATGATGTCATATCCCTAAGCAATCATGGGTCCAGGGAAAAACCCTTTATTTCCCACTATATTATTCATTATTGCCCTTTGCAAGGTTTTCACGCACTTTATGATGTAGTTTTATGACAAGACACCTTATAAAGTTTCCCAAGGCCCAACGATCAACAAATAATGTTTTCCTTTTTATTGGCTCTGAATTGAAACCATAGGACCCCAATCAATATACATTGATGATTTTACTAGAAATCCTAGAAAAGAGACAAATGTCTTAAAGAACAGGGGCATTCTTTGGGAGTCATTCTCAAGGAGATTTTTAAAGACCCACTCTCCTAAAATTTGACATATGAATATCACCTATTCAACCTGATATTTTTGTGCTATGAAAATGTCTCAAGGTGTTCACTCACCATTGTCCTTTTTAGTTGAAAAATGAATGGTTATTGATCACAGCTATTGATCTACAACTTCAGATAAAAACAATAGTCTTCAAAGTACACTGAAAAGAATTTCAGGGCTGGAGTAAAAATATACCTTGGGCTTGGTTACTAGATAATTGATTGTGCTGAGTGCCCAGCCGTAGGCCATCACTTACGGTGACACTGCTTATCTGGGTACTAGAGTCGGTCCTCATTGAACTGTGCATTATGTATGAGTGATGGATGTGGGTTTGAATATTTTGTTAGACTCACCTTTCCAGCTGTCTTACATCGCTGACTTACATGAAAGACGAGTCGTGCTATAGAGTCTTTAGGAGGATTGGGACAATTAGGAATTCCTCCGATCACTGGTGAATTTTGTTCATCTAAGACTTGCTACTCCTTTGTTTAGAATCACAGAGCTATAGTCAAGCGTGACTCATTCGGAGAATATTTTATTTTCCAAATTAAATATTTTTCATATCTGTATAGAATCTTATCTTGCAAAGGACAGATAAAGAGAATAGCCAGGTGTGCACGAGCAAAGAAAAACTGCAAAAGATGTGTCTCTTGAGAGCCATAACATTTGAACTTTATATCCCGAGCTTCCCTGCTTCAACCCCATTTATTCGTGTCCTTATAGTAAAATAAAACATATACTTTTAACATTTGCAAGAGATTAGATTAAAGCCCGTCGACGTGGCAGTGGACATACAGTGGTCTCGCCTTCTACACCAGAGTCTGGGATGTGAACTCCTGGTCTCTTTGTCCATGGAAGAGCAGGATTTGACTACATAAAATGACAGCTGTTTTCATCTGGCTTTTCTTCCCCGTCTATTCCATACAACAGTCCATCATTAGAGATCATTACTGTATTACCATTGTTAACAAGGAAGGAGAAAGCCCGTGCCTCCGTCTTTCTTAGAAATAATAAGTCTTATGGAACAAGAGTACCCTAAAGGCCTTTCGCTTCTAAAAATGATTAAACTTCATTCAAATCACAGCCTGTAACCCACTTCTGGGCATAGTATCAACGTCGGCTCCATAGGTGTGATCTAACGCAGTACACTATTCCTGCCTCAGGTTTTACACAAGGGTAGTTTGCATGTATTATCCAAAGAACAGATTGTCTTTTACCAAAATCCTATGCATTTTGGCACTTGGTGAGTGTCTTAGATGGCATTAACTGTAAAACATTTCTTTTTACATAATTATGGCTTTGTTTTGAGTGTGTGCTAAGACGGTTGTAAAAGTTTTAAATGTGAAGGGCTTCAGGAATGAGAGAAAAATCTTTGAGTAGAAAACGAAAGCCTGTTCTTAACAATTAAAGTTAAAATTTTCCTGACAGTCTTTCATAACTGGAAAAAAAAGAAACCTCTACATAGTTATTTTAATAATTGTTCCTCAAATGATAGCATTATTGAAATGTATAGAAAATAGAAGTTCTGATGATTACAAAACACCTGCAGAATTAGAGCTATTGTTTTCCAGGCATGTTTATGTAGCAATAGGACAACCTTTGTCAATAACTGATGAAAATAGATGCCAAGAGACCTGGTGTTCGTTCTAATAATGAGAAAGCTTCCTGGGACTTGGCTGAGGTCTTTGCCTCAAGGCATCCCCTCAGATTCCTGAATCCACTGTCCTTGCCACGAATGTGTTAACTGACATGCTTGTATAAATTTTAGTAAAGCCATAATATTTTTTGCATGGAAACTATTAAAAATATTTTTTCTCTTAATTTCACCAGGGAGGCTGAGACTGAATTTTTCCCCCTTGCAGGAGGGAATAATTTAGATTTTCTTCCATCCCTGTCAGAAGTTGAACAGACGAACAAAACAGATTCTTCAGAGACAATTTTACACAGAGTTACATCCATCCAATTCAATTATAAATTAAATTGACTAACGAACCATAGCTCATTATGGGAATCAATTACTCAGAACTGTCTTTGGACCAAAAATGTGGAAAATAAAAAATAATGGTCATACTTCAATATACCAGATTGTCAACGTTTGAGAGCTCTGTTTTTCTCTAGCTTGGCATAATCCAACGCCAAAAAGAAATGATAATCATTTGTTTTACTGCTCCTAGAGATGTTCTCGTTTTATGAAGACTAGTTAATTCTTGAGTTTTGATCTCTCTGGGATGAGTACCTGGGGCTTTTCTGAGATGACAGGCCAACCCTGGAGTCGTGTAATCGCTTGGGGATCGTGCAGATCAACTTATGCAAATGTGTTATTAAAAGGAGCCCCTTTTCAGCCTCTAGTGCCACCCAAGCAATAAATGTCAAAAAATCTGGGGAGGTCACGTTGGAAGCATTTTATTAGTAAAAAAAAAAAAAAAAATTCTAGTAGCTGGGTGGGAGAGGTCACAACTCCAGAGTATTTGTAGTCCAAGTTGGTCAATGTAAATTCATGGAGATTCCAGTGCCTGCCCAAGTAACCCAGTAGTGAGAGCTGGTATCAGAGCATTCCTGAATGCCACTCTAAAGCTTCCTCCTTTTAGGGTCCATAGGCCAGGAATTCTCTGTTAAAATTAAAAAGAAAACAAGCTGTCCCCTTTCTTGACATAACTGTTATTTGACTTTCATACCAACATTAAAAAATAGGTACTCCAAGCATGCACAGGTAGGGACAGCAGATACAAATGCACAAACACCTATGTACCCAGCACAGGGACAGGTTGTTGCCTGGTGTGGAAGGTCGGCCTCAGACTCTCGTATCATGACCAGATCGTCAGAGTTACACGAAGGTATTTTTTCAGGGAGGAGCATTATTGTAGATGCCTTACTTTTCCTTTTCAATTCCCTGTACACTCATTCTTGGAAAATAAACAAGAATCAGCATTGCCAACTGCAATGTTCACCTAAAGAACTGAGATCTCTTTAAAAAAATATACTCCCCTGGATATTAGTCTTACTCAAATGAAGCCAAAAGGAAATTGTTCACTCTGGGAAAGTTGTACTCTACATAAAAACAAGTTAATCCACATAAATATATAACTGGAAACCATTTTGCTTAAAACCTCGTATTTTAAAAACATCCATTTCTCAAGATGGATTGAATCTGACTTTGTTTCACTAAAACATGATTGTTTTAAAACATCAGACATAGAAAAAGTAGTGACTGGAAAATTTCAAATATGTTTTTGGCTCAAAAGTGAGGAGGGGGACAGCTTCTTCCTTGTTTGTTTACATTTTTACCATTAGAATAAGGGAAAAGAATAACTACAGTGCCCGTATGTTGAACAGAAAATGACGAAGGAAGAATGGTCCTGCAATGAACAAGATGGCATCTGATAAACAATATCATGATAAAAATTTTTTCAATAAAAGGTGCCATTGTTTAGGACTCAGATTCAGAGGTCAGAAGCACAAGTTCAAAGATTACCTAACGTGCTTTAGACTGCGTCATCTAAAGTGGAGCGTTGGCAGCCAGGCTTGTGGGCACAGGCCTGTAATCCCAGCTACAGACTTAGTTCAAGAACAGCCTGAGGAATTAACAAAAACCTGTGTCAAAGTGTGGGGCGAAAGAAAGAGGGCTAAGGATACGGGCCAGTGGTAGAGTGTTTGCCTTAATCCCCAGGACTGCAAACTAAATAATAATAACAATAATAGAAATAAAAAGAAAAGGGAGATTAGCTGTTTCCAACCCTAAGTGAACACAATTAAGCTCGCTGTTTTACTGGATTTCTCATTTGTTAACTACTTAAAACTTCACATCAGGCCTGATTTCAAATTCTAATTCTTTCCCTATCTAGCAGGCAACAGGCAAGTCAACTTCCCTAAACTCCGGTTTTCTAATCCTTAAAACTAGGATAACGACAGTACTTACTTCCTCTTAGTGTCGTAGAATCAAATAAGGTGATGCCTACAATGGATTCTTCACCACTCCCAGCACACTGGGAGACTCAATGCTTGTAGCTATTATTCCCCACATAGTTCGATTTTCTATTGTTTTATTTTATAGTTCCAGAATGTATGATAGCACAATTTCATGTCTACATGGAAAAAAAAAAAAAAAAAGGGAGGGAGGTTCTGTCTTTTTAATCTTTTCCAGGGCACTTTGTTAAAAGTATATGATAGCCCATTTCCCATGCAGACAGCCACCCAGGACTTGAGTTCTGGGCTTCTTGCAAATGCCTAAGAGGATGCTCAGAGTCTGCAGGACATTGAGCACAGCCGTCTTCCTTCAGTCTCTTCTAACACTACCCTGTTTTTGGCCCCATCCCCAGGCCAAGCAGGATGCAGAGGTCACTCTCCAAGCACTGGGCTGTCACAGAAGATGACCGGCTGAATGATAACTGTCCAGTAGGCTGTAATACTCAGGCCTGGGAAAATAGATGACCATTCCTGATAATTTTCGAAAGCGTGTATCTTAAAGGCCCCTCCGCAGAGTCTAAGTACATTGCACGGATATTTTGCTCTTGAATCCACATTGGACAGCGCTTAGTGTTACCAGAAGTAAGTGCCCTTCTTTTCACTCCATCATGTGACTATGGGCAAAGGATCTAAGTTTGAGATGCTGAAGTCAGACTTGCATTATATTGCGGTAGTTCTTGGCAAAGCCTTTTGCTGTTTTAATTTTAACCAATTAGAAGAGCCGGCCTTCTTTTATTGCAGAAATGTATTAAAAGATATCACATTCAAAGGCTGGACATGCCTGCAATTAATTACTGGTGTCCAGCTAAAGGTCTACCATTAGCTATTGCCATGACAACCTTTAGAAGGCCCTGGCCCACCTGTTGCAAGATAGAAACAGCGTTAGCCAGTTGGTTCCTGCACTTGGCCTCACTGTGGCCTATGGGGAATTTGTACTAATTAGAATTAGTTGTCCTTCTGTAGTCCGGCTCCTGACACAAATTGCATTCTGTAGCTTTTTGTTCCACTTGAGTTCACAGACAAAATAGCCCATGCCATGTTTGAAATGAAGCAAGGCAATAGAAAAGGATTTTACGTAATTGGCTAAAATACTTTAACATTTTAACTCATATCTTCAGTGTTGGTTTCTTGGAAGGGCCTTCTTTAAGTTCTTTTTTTTTTTTTTTTTACTCAATAGTGTTTATGATCATGCAGGATGTGATATTAATATGGCTTGTCCGGGTGTCGTCTACCCATTGTCAGGCTCAACTGCCTATATATCGAAGCAAGTGACCTTTAAAAGTGATAGCTTGAAATGGCCCCATGGGGATGTTAAAGAGACATACCAACTACAGCGAAAACAAAAGGACACTTTCTCCCATTTCACTAAAGAAAAACTTTATTGGAAACAGGAGCTCGTAGAGGAAGAGCTGTGGTGAAATGGAAAAGGGAGACAACGCAGGGCAGCTTGCCGGCGAGGCGTTGCCAGGAAGCACGGTCTGGGAGAGGCACAGGATGTGGCCACAGGACCCACACAGGGAGGCATGGGGCAGACTGAAGCGCTTGTCCGCATTCCCCAGGTGGGGTTCACCGTTCAGACCTGCGCGTGGGGTGCTATTGGGAGTGAAGGTGTCCTATGAGAATGCAGCTTACACGTAGAGAGGGACAAGAACGTCACAATACAGCAAAGTGGCTGAAGAAAGAAGGTCCATGTGGTCTTTCGAATCTCACAGTGGCATCGTTTGCATTATTTCTAGAAAGAGCAAAACTATCAAACACAAAGGAAACTCAATAGACTAAAGATGGCTGTTAAATTTTTCTCGGGGATGCAGGAGGCTAGAGCTGTCGTTTACGCAGCACAGCCTCACCAAACCTTGGAAATAGAACTTGATCCTGTGCTCCGCTTCCCTATCTGAGGACCCGTGTCTCCTACGCAAGACAAATAGTCTCCCATTTTTTGCTGTATTTCTCTCTGTACGAGAGGGTTTTTAAGCAAAGTATCTTAATCATCCTACACACAAGTGAGATATAGTTTTACTTTTAGTAAAGAGACCTGGGAAGAGTTACTAAGAGTGTTCCTGTCACAATAGATGTGTTCTTAGCTGGGGAAGATTGTTGCCGAACTGCCATTTGCTTGTTCATGAAAAGAGGATGTAAGTTGTTTTAAAATAAAATCTATACACATCCTGTATTCATTCTCTACACTTCCATATCAACCTCATATTGTTCAAAATGGGATAGAAGCCAAGAATGAATATCTCTCTCCCTTTCTCTGACTTTGAATCTGAATTCGGAAATGATAAGAGGTACTTTAAAATTCTTAAAATAGATGGATTTAAGAATGTCTGAGCCAAGGTAGAGCCTAGTTACTCATAGATAAGCCAGAACTGCTTTCACGAGTGTATTAAATGTAAAATGTATAAAATGTGCAAAATGTGCAAGAAAAATCCCTTTAAAAAAGTCCGAGGAAATTTTAAAGTCTCATTTTAACTGTGAAAATTACCTACCTTTTCAATCTTTTGTGTAGCACCGCAAACTATTACAGACCTACTTGGGAACAACAAAAAAGCCATTCTTCAGAAAACAAAAACCTTCCAGATGAGAATGCCAATGTGTTTATCGAGGAGCAAGCTTCACCACAGTTTCCGTGTGTTGGGCAATTTAAAGTTTCTTTGTAAAACTCTCCTTTGCCTCAAGCCACTAGGGAGGAAGCCTACAAAGCTCTCACCTGGGTGTCCATAGCAGATCGCATCAGTAATAATAACAGAAGGGATAGCTAACCGCAGAACAGCACACAACACACCGCTTCACACCTCCAGTTGAGCAGCCAGATTAGCTCACTGATTTGCCCTCAGGTACAGTCCCAACACGCCACAGAAAATTCTCCATTGGCCCTCCAGAATGTAAGAGCGGCACAGCCCCAAGAGACACTGAGCCTATTGCGCTTGCCAGTAGAGCAGCCTGGCCAAGAGCAAGGCTCCCTAGAGAAGGCGTAGAGTTGGTCCTTCTGGATCCGTCCTCTGGGTCTGTGCTACTGATTTAGAAATCGAGTCCCAGGGCTGGGGAGATGGCTTAGTGGTTAAGGTTCGATTCTGCAATACCCATGTAAGCCAGATGCACAAGTTGGCACATGTATCTGGAGTTCGTTTGCAGTGGATAGAGGCCCTGGTGCACCCACTCTCTTTCTCCCTCTATCTGGCTCTCTCTCTCTCTCTCTCTCTCTCTCTCTCTCTCAAAATAAAAATAAGTAAATAAGACAGAAAGCAAGTCACGGTAATAGCATGCTTTATACTAGGGATGACTTCTCTCAGCAAGCCTTTCCACCTTCACCTACCCCCACCCCCATATGAATGAGGCATACCACTGGATGCAGTTACCTTCCTCTTGAAAACACCCTAACAACAGGCACCATATGGGAGAAAAGGATTTCTTTCCGCTTAAGGGTGTCAGAGGAAGTTTCGTCATGGCAGGGACAGCAGGACAGAGCTGAGCAGGAAGCTCAGGTCACATCTCCACAACAGTAGGAAAGAAGTATTCTGTGTACCGGGCTTGGAAGTGGACCACATTACTTTCACGACCTCCCTCAGCAACACACCTCCTGTAGCAAGTCTCCACCTCTCAAAGGCCCCCAAACTCTCCCAGATTACCACCAGCTGAGACTGAGTGTTCAAAGCACAAGAGCCTGTGGGGGACATTCCACTCAAACTGCCCCATTGTCTCCATCCTCCATGGCAGTACACTCTCACCTATAGCTGAAATCTCTTCCTTTTTATGAAAATCTCTCCAACGTATAAATGTCTTAACTGAGGTCTTTTTTTTTTTTTTTTGATTTCTCTATGAATAGCAAGTGAGACATAGAAATTAGTTTTTTAACTTTAGTATTTATTTATTTATTTAAAAGATAGAGAAAGAGAGAAAGAGCAGAGGCAGAGAGAGAGAGAGAGAGAAAAAAAAAATAGGTAAGTCAGGGCCTCTAGCCAAATGAACTCCAGATACTGGGGAATCCAACCTGGGTCCTTAGGCTTTGCAGGCAAGTGCCTTACCAACTAAGCCATCTTTCCAGCCCCATAGAGATTATTTGTACAGGGCAGACAGGATGGATCAGTAGAAAAAGCCTTTACTGTGCAAGCATAAGGACAGGAGTTTGGGGTTTGGGTCCCCAGCACCAGAAAGAGGTAGCAAATGCGTGTAAGCCTGGCATCCCTACAATGAGATAGGAGCTGGAGTCAGGAAAATCAGAATCTCATGGGCCATGCCAACCTGGCAACTGTAGCAGAGAACAGCAAAGAAAGCCCACCTCCAACAAGGCAGATGGCATGATCCAAACCCTGAAAGTTGTCCTCTGACCTCCACATGAACACCAAATCATACAGAGAAAGAGAGAGAGAGAGAGAGATTTTTTTAAAAATACCTTTATTTTAAACTGGGCATGGTGGAGCACACCTTTAATCCCAGTACTCGGGAGGCAGAGGAAGGAGGATTCACAGAGTGAATTTCAGGTTAGCCTGAGCTAGAGTGAAACCCTACCTCGAAAAAAAAAAAAAAAAATTTTTTTTCTTTTTTCTTTACTAAAATGTACAAAATAAGCTCTGAAACCAAATGTTCCTAGTACTATTCTGCAATCTCCATTTGTGTACCTGTCTCTGAGGTATGTTGCTATTCAGAGGGCATGAGTAGACCAATGTGACCCACCCCAGAACCCGCCAGCACGCCTGGCACATGGTAGGGATCTAATCCGCATGACAGATGAATGTGTGCCTGCGTGAACAGATTTCATTTTGTTCTCACATGACAAAAGCAGCCGTCAAGCTTAATAGTCACCTTCATTCTACCCTCCTCATTAGGTCAGGTCAGGTAGGAATGCGATCATCTCAGGGCCGTGTCATTTTAGCAAAGCATTTGTACTGTGGGAAATTCTGCAGACAGCTGACCGTGCAAACAAGTCACGCCTATCCTGATGCTGACAATGTTCAGATTAGCAAACAATGTCTTTCCTCTTGGTCTGGACAGAGTTCCTGGCTCTTCATCCCCTGCACGCCATGTTGGCTTCTTCACGAGGACGAGGATGGTTGGTAGAGCCCCGCTGGGAACTCGTGAGGACAAAAGGTCAGGGAGAGCTGCCTAGAGGACAAAGCGAGGACCATTATTCCTAGGCTTGATTGTTCTGGTGACCAGAAAGTCGCTTCTACTTCCTTAAGAGTAGGGTGCTTCTGATGGCTCACTCAGGCCTGAGCCAAAAGTCCCATCTCATCTACAGTAACCAGGACTGAGGACGTCTTAACTCACTACAGTAACTTCTTAAGTTTTGGTTCACAGCATTCTGGGATTCAGAAACCCCTCAGAGTGAATGGGAAAAAGGAAAGAGGGGGGATGGAGAGATAGCTTAGCAATTAAGGCACTTGCCTGCAAAGCCTAAGGACACAGATTTGATTCCTCAGTACCCATGTAAGCCAGATGCACAAAGTGGTGCATGCATGTGGAGTTCATTTGGGGTGGCTAGAGGCCCAGGTGTGCTCATTCTTTCTCTCTCTATCTTCCTCCTTCTCTCTCTCTTTTTCAAACAGATAAATAAAATATTTTTGTAAAAACATGAAAAACAAAAGATGAGAGTTTTCTGTGATTGGCAGACATTTCCAAGATCTGGTGTCTGTCCACAGTTAATTTTTTCAATATAACTTTTTGCTCCTTTTTTTAAACTTTTAAGTCACCAAAGCATTTATCTGAAAAGTCATGTTGCAGAAGTCCCTAAAGCAAGTGTAAAAGAAAAAACAAAATTGTCAAAAGTTGTATGAATTTGGGGATGGAGAGATGGCTGAGCAGTTAAGGCATTTGCTGCAAAGCCAAAGGACCTTGGTTCAATTCCCCAAGACCCACGTAAGCCAGCTGCACAAGGTGGCGCATGTGTCTGGAGTTCATTTGCAGTGGCTGGAGACCATGGCATGCCCATTTTCTCTCGCTCTCTCCCTCTCTCTCTTCTCTCTCTCTTTCTCTCTCTCTTTCTCTATCCCTGTGTCTTTCTCTCAAACAAATAAACAAATAAATAATAAAAATTGTATGAATTTGTGATTCATATAGGCAAGAGGCAAGTTTAGGAGATTGTTTTCTACCACTGACACAACCATCCAAATAACTGTGCGGGAGATAGTTATAATAATTAACAAAATATTTTATTGTGTCATGAGATAAAGTTTAGTTTGATTTCTGATTAAGACATCAATATCCAATGTTTTCCCTTTATAATAGTTGATTATGTATTTAGACTAATTCGCATATCAGTTTTCTTAGCTGTTTATTTGCACTGGAAAAACAAGGCAGCAACATTCAGAGGTTTCAACTACATTTCTCAGCCTTCCCCTCCAAGCTCGCAGTCCATGCCTCCCTTATCTACTCAGCAAAGGCAGCGCACATTTTATTTTCTACTAAGTCAAACACAAAAGTATTAGGATCCAGCATATATTTTTCAGATGAAGGCATTCCTTTCTTGCTGAAAAAAATAATTCTGCTGAAGAGCTCCCAGATCTGTGTTCTGTTTGATTTTGGTCATCCACGATCACATGATTTCATGAACAAAATTCCTGCAGCAAACAAGCCTTGGGAATGATCATGCCTCCAAGTAAGACGTTTATAATCATTCAACCAGTTGAGGAATTGGTGTTGTGTAAGACTAATAAGCTTTGAGCTGAGGGGGTGTGAATGTGCACATATCTGTCTGCTGGGGAACTCTTGGCATCAGAGTAACCTGCAGTGAGGGTCCAAAATCATTATAAATGGGGCAGGAGAAAATACACATGCTGCGTTTCTTAGTAATCGAAGCAATTAGATAACCTTGTTCTTGGACGCTTACACCGTTCCTCATTAAGTTTGACTATGTTTATGAACATTTTGTGCCAACTGTACCTCTTAAAAAAAAAAAGAAAATAAATGAAAGACTTGAGGGATCAAAGTTTGGTTGACGGGAGTGAAAATGTACTGTAGTCCTCTTTGGATACCATACTGTGCCATAGCTATGAAGATCCCCAGTCTGGTTCGGGCACCATACCAATATAGGCTGTGCCTGCATCCACACCTAATTCCTGGCTGGGTAACTTTGCATAAAGTATGCCTATTCTCTTGATTCTGTTTCTATTTTCAAAAAAAAAAAAAAAAGCTGGGGATATCAATAAGATGAACACCAGGGCATTTATGGCTCTTACATTCAGTGAGTTCATAATCTTTACTGGGGGCAAGATTGGTAATGGCTAACAAGAAAAACAAAGAATTCACCATTCATTACAAAATGCGAAGCCTTCTAATTAGCAGTATGCACAACCTTTTGCTTAGTTAGGTGGGGGGGTGGGGTGGACAATAAAAAAATAATTTTTAGATCACTGTAAATATATCTCTGATAACAGATCACACCAAAATTCAGTGGCTCCAAGCCAGTAAACATTTATCTGTTCATTTGCTTATTACTTATTGCATATGTATATGTGCCGTGAGCATGCATGTGTGTGGGTGTTTGTATGTGTATATGTGTGTGCATGCATCTGGAGACCACAGATCAACATTGGATGATAGGTCTGTCACTGATCTGACAGATTACTGACTCAGTCTAGCTAGTCAGCAGGCCCTAGGTCTCCACCTGTCTCTGCTCCTTGGGTGCTGGGATGATAGTTATGCCTTACCACTCCCAGCATTTATGTGGATGCTGGCGATCTGCACTTGGGTCCTAAGCACAACAAACACTTTACCCACTAAGACATCTCCCCAGTCCCCTGCAGCATTTCTTTTACATGAGTTTATGTGTCAGTTGGCTGATCTGGGCCATGTCCACCTATATTAGCACGGTAAGTTCATTTGTGTGTATTCAGCTAGTGAATTGGTTAAAGGCTGATGACTTTAAATGATCTCACTCATACGTGTGGTATTTGGCTGCCAGTTAGCTGGTGAGACAAAGGTGACTGAGCCATGGAACTCCATGGGTCTCTTCTGTTCAACTTGGCTAGAGAACACTTGTTCCTTCTTGAAACACAGGTCATGTTCTATTAGGAAAAACAAGGTATAGAACCAGTCTAGGTTCCAGGTCTACTCCTATTATCCAGGTCTACTCCTATTAGAAGGAGCTATGAGATCATGTGGCTACAAGGAGAATAACCATGATGATTTTCACAATCAATTTACCACTGTCATAAATAGTGTTCTGATGGACTGCTACATGTGGGCATGCCCTCAGCTATGGGGATGGTGGTGATTTGAAAAAGATGTCCCCCAAAACTCATGTGTTTTGAATGCTTAGGCTCCAGCTGGTAGAAATTTGAAAGGTGGAGCCCTGATAGAGGAGGTGTGATTCTGGGGGTGGGTGTGTTTAGGGGTGTTGTAGCCAGCCTCCCTAACCAGAGCTGTTTTCCTCCTGCTGTGGCAAGGAGGAGATTTCCACCCTCTGCTCATGGCATGTATCCTCTGTTGTCGCGAAGCTCCTCCTTGAGACTGCAAGCCAAAGTAAACTCCTTCCTCCCATCAGCTGCTTTTGGTCAGGTGTTTTGGCCCAGAATCATGAAGATAACTACAAGAGGGACACAGTGAGAATCAAGATCCCACCAGCATCTTCAAGAAAGTCACAGTGCAGAATAAGGGTAAGAAGCAGACTCTAAACATTTTAAGGGAGGAGACAGAAGACCTGGGTGAAGGGTTATCTCAGCTCAAGAGCTCAGGGCACGCTCCCCAGGGGTGATGACATGCGAGCTAGGCCTGTTCAAAGCTTTCCCAGAGGTACCTTGTTTCTGCCTTACAGAAAGTGTGTGACAGACATTTGATGAATAGATAGTGAATGAGAAGGAAGACATAGAGAATGAAGTGTCCTTTTAAGAAGAAGCAGCATGAGATACGAAAGAAACATGAGCCCATATTTGTTTTATTAACAAGTGTTTCCCAAATGCTCACTACATGTTAGAAACCAGAGATAAACCATATGAATCCGTGAGGGAGTTGGAGGGAAAATACACCAGTTTTTATAATCACGGGAGTTGGACAGACTATCCTTACCTGTGGTGGTTTGATTCAGGTGTTTCCTATAAATTTAGATGTTCTGGATGCCAGGTTCCAGAGCTGATGGAAATTGGAAATTAAAGCCTCCTGGAGACAGTACATTGTTTGGGGCAGGCTTGTGGGTGTTATAGCCAGTTTCCCCAAGCCAGTGTTGGGCACACTCTCCTGTTGCTATTGTCCACATTATGTTGTCCAGGGAGTGATGTCCACCCTCTGCTTATGCCATTGTTTTCCCCTGCCATCATGGAGCTTCCCCTTGAGACTGTAAGCCAAAATAAATCTTTTTTTTTCCCTAAAAAGCTGCTCTTGGTCGAGTGATTTCTGCCAGCAATGTGAACCTGACTGCAACACTACCTCTTCTAGATTCCTATGTCATAGTCATACAAACATCACCACAACTACTAGCTTCCATGGTGCAAAAGCAATATTGATGAGATCAATGAGGATGTGAACCGATTGTTTCTGCAAAATTGCTCAGGTGCCCAAGTTCAAACTTCACGATACACTGATGCATCAGTAGCCAGATGCCCCGAAATCTCATCTGAGTCTCTTGCTCTTATTCTCCTTCAAATTGAGTCCTCAAGAATACCATCATCCACAAGAAATGCTGTTGAATGGGATCCTGGACTGTTTGGGAATCTCTGTTGGTTTTATAGAAACTATATTTATATCCCAGGACATGGGCAAGCCTAGAGAGGTTTTTCAGTTCATATAAAGATATTAGTTCTTTTACATCTCCTCTGTGTTGTTTGAGGTTAGTTGTCAAAAGTACAATGCTGTAAGAAGTTTGCAGGGTGTCTAGCTGTTTCAAGGATCTTTATCAGTGGATGTGAAAATCCCAAGATTTGAGTTTTCTCCATGTATATAGTACCCATCCAAAATAGTAAATTTATGAACCCTTACCAAATATACCAAGAATATCCCATAAAGCATAAATAGAATACACAGATTAAAAGGATTCAATTTCCCAAAGTTTGCCTGCTTGAATCCGGTTGACTTCCTTTAAAGGCTTACAGACAAAATCCATTTCCAGGAGCTAAAATATAATTGTCTATTTTTCTCTACTGAATTTTATAGTACTAAATAGATAGACATGATATTCAAGTAATTAACAACCAACACAGCTAACAACAATCTAAACAGGCACATAGAGACCCCAGGTGTTCCCTTTTATTGTCTGTGCTGGTGTCAAGTAGATTGGAAGAGATGTGGGGTGCTGGGATTATTGGAAGAGTGTGGGTAAGGACAGTTCTTTGGGGATCATGCATGACTATGCCACATAAATAAGGTCCCTCTGATATCTACTTCTTTCGTTATGATCAATCATAGGCAAGCTAGATTATAAGACCGATAATTTCTCAAATCAGGGAAGAGAGAAAGCTGAAGGGGACATGTAAAAATTTTAAAAATAATATTGGCTCTTATTTCAAATAACATTGACTATCACACTTTTTTAAACTATAAATAAGAAGCAATATATTTATGACCAGGATGCATAATGGTTTTATGAAATCAGCTTGCTATGTATGTTCTAAAAAGTCAAGCAACTGCCAAGCAAATGTAAAAGCAGACCTTGCATCCAGATAAACAATGTCAACATTTCCTTTTCTCCTCCCACCATCTCTCCCCCACATCCTGGGACTCTCTTAGCATGCTGTTGTTGGAGAATACAACTGGCAGGCTGGAGCCTGGAGCTCTGGCAAGACAGGCTGATGTAAAAGAACTCGTGGATAAAAGTCAAGAATAGATTCTTTGGTGGGGGCACTGGGCTTCATTTCTGTGTTGTTGGATTTCTGGTCTTTAAAAGAAAATTCTTTTCTGATGAAGTAAACTGGTACTTGATAAACAACAAGTGTTTTTGAATGATAATAATTTAATCGCGTGATTTGCTTTTAATAACTTTATTGGCCCTTTCATTTTGAAAAGTGGACATGTAAATGGTTTTTAATGAGAGGAGAGATAAATGACTGCTAATGTTTCACGGAACTCAGTCCACACTGCCTCTACAGCTGACTGCATATAGGAACGAAGGCAGCTCTTTGTTTCATGGAATTCAGTCCCCGCTGCCTTTACAACTGAGCCCTGAGACCCCAGCCCTGTTGATAAAGGCAGTGCCGGCAGCCCTGTCTCTGAACCTTGACCTATCCGATCTACCCCTCCAGAGAGCACTAACATTTTCACTGCTCCTGGTGCTTTTCCAAGAACATTCACTGACATGCATTCATTCCTTTAAACCATATTATTTCTCCCACTGATCAAGTGACACCCTCCTCTCAGGTACAGATAACTTAAACCACCAGTAACTGTTAGCACTGAGCTTTGAACCCTGACCTTCTACCTCCACATTGCAAGCTCCTTCCCTGCTGCATTGTGGCAGGAGAGAAGGGACTGGAGAAACGGGCATCAAGATTGACATATGAAAGAAGCAAATTGGTATAGCACTAGAAGCCCTTCTCTACCTGGGCGACATGTACAATAAAGCATGTATAGAAAAATGATTTCATTATATAAGAATACAGGTCCTTCACACACACAATGACTGCTCTCACAACCCATAACCCACAACCCCAGGGGAATACCAGCAATCCCACTGAGAAGGTCCCTCCGTGGAATGGGGGCAGGGAGGGGGATAATAAACGATACCAACATATGGTATGTCCATACAAAGTTTCTACTTAATAAAACAAAGAATGCAGGAGAAGGTGATAATATTTACATGAATATAAAGGACCCTCTGTGGCACCATGCTTTTGAGTGATGGACTTGCCCCAGCTCACCTCCATGCCAAAGAATGTCTTTTCTCTTAATATACTCACTGTCTCTATTTATATCATTAACCATGTGTCCCTAGCCCAATTTATTCTCATGGAACGTAAGAACCAGCAATCTCAGTGGGTGCACTCAGAGCTCTGATCCCTACCATTACTGCTCTGTTGGGGAGTGGGTTAGAACAACCAGCTTAGGCAGTCCATGCTATACTTCTGAAAAGGAGTCTTATTCCCCATTTCCACTTTCTCGTTTGACAGACCAGCAGGAAATGATAACATAAATAAAGCCACCCCCAATCCTGCGAACGTGCTGAGGTTGAGTGGAGGCACTCACTCAATCCTTCTGGAGTTGAAGAGGCCCATGATGGTTGAGGTGCATGCTGTTGCCTCCGCCCACAAGGAGAATACTGCTTCCAACCAATCTACAAATGTAGGGCAAAGCCATTGCTAAATTTTATGGGGTTTTGGAGAACTTTCATTATGGGAACTTTAAATCACGGAACTGCCTATCTTTTGGCCCACAGAAATGTTGTGTTTTTTTTTTTTCTTTTTTCCTACAGCCTTTAAAAATAGTGAGAACAGGACTAGAGTATCAGATTGCTTAGTGGTTGAAGTGCTTGCCTGTGAAGCCTAAGGACCCAGGATTGATTCCCCAGTATGCAAAGGAGCCAGATGTACATGCTAGCACATGCATCTGGAATTTATTTGCAGTGACTACAGGCCCTGGCATGCCCATATTCTCTCCTTCCCCCATAAATAAATAAATAAATATAAATAGAACAATTCCAAGAGGATTCAAGCAGGCAAACTTAAGAACATTGAATCCTTTCCATCCGTGTATTGTATTTATGCCATTATGGGCTACTCTGGGCACATTTGATAAGAATTTGCAAGCCTACCATTTTCAATGAAGAAACTGCTTGTCTTGAGGTTTTGGCACTTGCTTTCCCAAAGCAAACATCTGACAAATTCTTTAAAAAATATTTCATGCGTATATTTGCAAACACAGAGATCCCAACACACACAGAGAAAGAGGGGGAGTATATAGGGATGTCAGGGCATCTAGCTACTGCAAAGGAACTCCAGATGCATGCACCACTTTGTACATCTGGATTACATGGGTACTAGGGAATCAAACCCAGATCACCACTTGCAGGCAAGTGCCTTAACCACTGAGGCTTCTTTCTAGCCCCTGAACTAACTAATTCTATGAATTCCAGGCATTCAAGTCACATAGAAAATCAGGTGGGCCATGGTTGGTGAAATTTGGATAATAATGGCAGAACAAGGTCTTAATTCCCTAAAACTAATAAACATATAGAGAAAAGTACTAGGAATGGCTGATGTGGAAGTAAGGGAGGGAAGGTCAGATCATCTCAATAGACAGATGTAATAGACTAATAATAGGGGCCCACCCACCTACTCCCTGAGCCCCCTAAAAGTTGCTTCACAAAAGAGAAAGGTGACTGGTAAGTTTATTTATGCTTTTTAAAAAGCACTGCCAATCCCAATTTATCAGCTACTGTCTTGTGACAATTTATTCATTGTTCACTGTTCGAAGCCAGAAGTTACATAGAAATGCATGATAGCTTCTCTATTTCAATATGGTATAATAGAGATAACACGGTGCCCAAAAGCTCTGCAGCCGATTTTTTTTTGTCTGCTTTGTCTCTTTTCATTACTCTAT
Organism: Dipus sagitta; assembly: GCA_036346955.1. Taxonomy (NCBI): domain Eukaryota; kingdom Metazoa; phylum Chordata; class Mammalia; order Rodentia; family Dipodidae; genus Dipus; species Dipus sagitta. The sequence goes on from CM070788.1 coordinate 46,313,611, forward strand.
CAGAATCTTCATTTAATATAATCCAAAAAAGCAAGGTAATTGCTTCACTTATCAGCTATCATCGCTCTCGCATACTTATCGTGTCAAAATTATTTATGTGGATAGGCCAGGTTGATCTTGCAGCATTCAGAGGCTTAAAATGTGAATAACTGTTCTGCCAGTCAGGTTATCAAAACTGCAGTGTAAGCGACGAGCTTCTGTTTTCTGGAAGCTGGAGTGTGTGGGGTGGGGAGAGGTAGAACCTCCTGATGTTCTGGTGAGAAAAGAAGGACCCCCTCTAGGGTGGCTCTTCTGGTAGGAGCCAGAAGAAATGACCATGCAATGGAGAGAGAAACTCAGGATTCACTGTGTAGGTCTGTGATGAAGTAAGAGAAACGGTGCCAACTTCACGCTATCCTCGGTACCACCAGCGCGGTTGCCCCCGGGGTCTCCCTGCGTGCCTGCCTCCCTCCCAAAGTCTCTCCAGATGAGCGCTTCAGTCCGCTTTCTCTCACATGTTCCTCGTTTGTCAATTGTCAGGCAATGGGTCGCTTTAAAGACATATTAGGCAAACATGAAACGTGGCAGGTTTTCAGTCTAGAAGCAAACATTCATTTCTACAATATAATCTTTGTTAGATAAATCTGGTTTTGAGGTTTTCCTGGCATCTTCATTTCTTATTTTCTTTTATAAATGTTGATGGCATAAAGAAATGAGTATTTCATTCGGAGCTCAACATCAGGGGACTATGATATTGATATTTCTATTATTTTACTTTTATTATATTAGACTTCGCATAATAGAAAATAGTTAAATAAATGTAAAGTTTGGTTCTTTGTCTCAGAACTAATAAGAACCTTTTACAGGGGTGGCCTCTCTAGCCTAAGCTGGTCTTGAACTCATGATCCTTGTGATCTGACCTGACTAGTGTGGAGACTACAGGTGAGTGCCATGAGATATGTCTTGAAGATTGTATTTCCTGCCCTCATTGCATAAAAATATCAGATTACAAATACAAGAATGAAGAACATTTAGTTAATTATTTGCAGTGTTTGGCATTATACGTTGCCAGGCAATCACTGTACCACTGAGCAACATCTCCAGCCCCAAGATTCAGCAATTGTTTTGTGTTGTTTCCCATCGTGGGTGACTAAACAAAGGGCACTCTAGGGAAGCACACCATGCCTGAACTAGAACCCCAGCCCGCACAAGGAGAATTGTCAAGACTTCTTCTAGAGCCACTTACCTTCTCCCAACTTTTCTCTTTAGGAATAGGGTGTGTTTGGGAAAGTTACCCTGGTGAAGTGGGACCCTCACATGTTCAGCTGGCCATTCTGATGTCCCACCAGGGGAACCTAGAGCTAGAGCTATTCTTGCTGTGTATCTGTTGGGTACTCTTGTAATTGTCCTACATTCATCTCAGGTTATATTATGGCTGCTATGTAATGTTTTTCACATTCTCTCAATAAAACAAGTAATTCTTTCAAAATTACTCAGATCCTAGTTACATTCGAATATTCATGAGAAAAATTTAATCCTGACTAATGATCAATTTCCTTCTCAATACATAACTGAACCTTGGGAAATTTTCAATTCCACACATCTGTGGTTTTCCACAGAGCTGGAAGTAGGTGAAAGAGCACCCAGGACACGGTTGTGTTTTTATATTTACTATTACCATTTTAGTCAAGTTTTCAGAAAATGAAGATATATGCTTAAAATCCAGCATTTATTTACATTAACTCTTTGGTAGGGACTGCTATTCCAGACGTTAGAATCAAAGGTGAAGTGGACCATAGGACCTTTCAAAATCATTCTTTACCCTGAGATTCAATTCTTTAAGAATCTAACATGGTGTGGGTATATTTGAAGAAATATCTGCACCTGGGCTAATGTCCCAAGGCTGAGAAGAGTGTCTACTATCTAATGTGAATCCATTCATATGCATGCTAAGTGAACAAGCACTCTTAGAAGTAAATAGATTTCCTAAGCACCACACTTCAAAATGCCACTCACCATTCCATAAACACAAAGTTTTAGTAGGCCCTGTCTTAGGCCTAGCTGACAACTCCACCCTTCACAAAGTCTTCCTTTATCAGCTGACATTTTATGTGACTTCAACATCACAAACACTCATAACATGTATCGTCACTCTGAAAAGTACCTATACGCTGTCTTACGCTAGAATTCTGAATTTGAAGTCAAGGGCTACATCTCTCCATAATAAGCAATGAAGTGTCATATACACATAAAATACAAATAAATATATCTCATAAAAGAATGAACTGATTACTGTCAACAGTATATGAAGCTTTAGAACCAAACCCTCAGCATAGTGCCTATGACTTGGGTGCACCTTATCGTGTTAAATGACTTCACTCTCTATGACTTCAGCACTACTCTTTATAATGTAAATCCTAACACAAAATCCAAGTCAAGTGCAGACGTAGAAATGTTAATGAATACCTATTGGAGGAAGGCTGTCAAGAGATAAGACAACAGTCCCCAGACAGTTAGCTCATCTCGTGCCAGAAGGTGCTACATGAGCGACTGGGGGTAAATGACCAACAGCTGTTCAAGCAACTTATGGTCTAAGCTACTCAACAGCAAACAACCTGATGTGATGGCTCACACAACGCAATAGTGGCACACAGCCATGGTGGGAAACCACTGCTCTTGATTTGGCTAACTGATCTGCTCAGTGGAACAGAACCAATAGCTAGACCTGGGAAACAAGTCAGAACCATATCCAAAAATGAGCCTGCTCTCCATTAGCAAGCTCCCACCAATCGTGGGCTACAAGAGGGCCTACACCTATTAAATTCTCCCTAAAAAAAAAAAAAACAGTGGTTATCCCATTTATCTGGTGCTAACTTCACTTTCCATTGGAGAATTTCCTTCTCTTTTTCAGATGGATGCAGATCCTAAGGAGAGAACCAGCCCATCGCACCTCAACAGGGCCCCAGCTGAAACTAAGAGTAATTGAGGAAATAAGGTACTTTTGATCCTTCTTAGTTAAAACCTCTAATATAAGTATTTGTTTCATGGATTTTTTTGGAGGGGGTTGAGTTTGAAATAATGATTTAGTATTTGAAATCACTGTTCATTTAATTTTAAATTCTAGAGTGAGGTTCTAAATTCTAGCCACTACATTTATCACACAGGCAAAAAATTTAGCATTTACTCTTCATATTATTAAGGAAGAAAATCTGGATTTCCTTACATAGGAATAATGATTATGTACAAACTTTAAAGTTAATATTACACTATTGGGTTATTAGGTGAGGGTGTGTGTGTGAAGAAATATGGCCAAAATCCAGATATCTTAATTTAACTTCATTCTTAACATGTGGACTAAACTGTTAGTAAACAAAAATGATAAATTAAGTACTTTACTTTCATATTGTTTTCATTAAAAACTTTTATTCAGTTTTGTGCTGATGTAATATGTGAGGGCATGTTTCCTCTACTTATTTCCTTCATTACTGGATAAGTTTGTCTAAAACTTATCTAGGTTACAGTAATCAGTTTGTACTGCTTTTTTCTACATAAAGGTCATTCATTCTCAAACAACTTCTTATTGCCTTTTAAAAATAGGTATGCCATTGGCTTTTTCCCAGTGATCCAAGGCCCTGCCAATACTCCACAGATCTTCATGTGTTATCATTCTTGGCTCCATAATTACATCAATTATTTTCTTGGCAAATCCGTGGTAGAGTTGGTCAAGCCCAACTAACATAAAAGTATGTAGTGCCCCAAAGTAATGTCTAAGCCAGTTCAAATTCTGCTTTAACTTTCAGCTCCTCCGTCTTCAGCTAGGCATGTCTCCATCATGACTTTCGCTTTGTGACTGTACTCTTCCACACACACAAAAGTGCCAAAAGGCCCAGGGAACAATTTAGAATCACTCAAAGCCCTTAACACTATTAAATCCTACTTGATCCATGAAGAATAATTAGCAAGTCTGGGGAACTTGTATGGGAATTCACCTATTTACAGCTAGGTTTATCTGTTTATGAGCAGCCAGATTAGTTTTAGCCAAGTTTAGGCACCCCCTAGAGCAGCTCTGAGACAGTTATATAATGTCCTAGTTCAAGATGAGGAACAGAGGGTCTGGAGAAATGGTTTAGCAGTTGAGGGCACTTGCTTGCAAAGCCTTCTGGTCCAAGTTCAATTTCCCCAATACACACATAAAGGCACTCATTTGTAGTGACAAGAGGCCCCGGAGTACACACACACACACAAACACGCACACATAAACACACACACACACAAAATAAATAAATAAAGTGTCTTCTTAAAAGATGAAAGATTTATATGATCTGAAGAGAAACCAGGGTATTTAAAAGTGATGAACAAAATTGTATTGGACTCCTGTCCATTCTAAATTCCCATCGAAATAGCAAAACACATATTAAAAGCAAATAAACCGTTAGCACCACTTAGAAAAAGAAAGGAAGTGGCCTTACCAGAACCGAGTTCAGTGAGGTCTATGCAGACAGGAGTCAGGTTGCCTTGTATTATTAGAGAAACTTTAGCATAATAAATCCCAAAACTCATAGAAAAATGGTATAAGCAAGGGTGGGAACCACTTTCCATTCGAAAGGTCCTAGTCCCCAAGCACATACAGACAAGTGAGGAAGCAAGAGAGGCTATAATTAGAAGCCCATCCTCAGAAACCTAAGCTAAGTGGCCCCTTTTCCTGCTAGCTCTCAATAGTGTTTGCCTTTGACACAGAGCCTGATGGCAGCCTTCCCGCTTAGAATACTGTCCTCTTGGGTAAAATGACTATTTAACCTCCAAGGTTACCCATGCCAGCTACCATACTAATGTAATCCTTTGTGCACAAAATTAAGTTATCATCCAAAGATTGCCAAATGTTGAAAGGGGAACCAAATGGAAGAAAAAGAACGGACACAAATGAACCAATTTTAGCAGAAATAGCAGTAATGGAATGAACTAAAACATTAAAATTAATAATTAGTAGCCAAATTCAAAGATATATTGTATTCGTAATACAAAAATAGGCTCCTAAGAGTTCTTAGAAAAATAAATTTTGTAAGCATTAAACCTGGTACAGAACATAATTTCAGAAGGTCCTAAACTTATCTGTGTGTGGGTATTAGAAAGGGGCAATAAAAATAATAAGAAAATTGAACTAATCAAAGAAATAACAAATAAATAGATGAAAGTTGGTTGCATCTGGAAAAAAAAAATAGTAATCTTACAATTGGAAAATCCAAAAATCAAGTGGAAAAACTATGCACAAAAATCAATCTTTAAAAAAATATTTGGAATGGGAATCATGAAAAGAAAAATCAGATTTTTAACAGAAAAAGGGTAGTTACTTGAATAGAAATACGCAACAAGTTAACATCAATTATTTTATCAACAATATAAGATATTAACAGCTGTAAGACAATTTTAAACAAATTTCTTCATTAAGTGCAAGGTAAAGGCAATTTTAGAAATGTAAGAAATCAGAAACTATCTATTATGTCTTTCTTCTAAGGAAAATATTAGGGGGATATATTTCAAGAATATGACAAATTAATCCAAGAAAAAGGAAGAAAACAGAATCTAAGAACAGTTTATATTAATCCAGAAGTATAATGAAAGAAATCTTATAATGATCAGTAAGACAAGAAAAGAATGAGTACAAATTAGAAGGAAATTAGAATGCTCTTTTTCGGGGGGAGGCAGTTTCAAGGTAGGGTCTCACTCTCACCCTGGCTGACCTGGAATTCACCATGTAATATCAGGGTGGCCTCAAACTCAACAATCCTCCTACCTCTGCCTCCCGAGTACTAGGATTAAAGGTGTGCACCACCATGCCTGGCTAATACCAAAATAAAAAGGGGGGATTAGAGTTTCATGGAAAAATAGCTTCATATTAATTGGAGGATGATAATTAAAAGAAATTCATAGTGAAATATGAAGCAAACATACTGAGCAATTCTTGATAGACAGGGAGATGATAGAAAAATAGATTATAAAGGACATGTCTTTTTTTACTTTGGTATTTGGTACAATATAGAATATATTGCTTCATGTGCCTAACCATACTGTATGGTTCTAGAGAGAATAATATGCGTATAATTATAAGGTTTAAGTTTCATTTCAGGTTTTTATATTTTTAGGTCAAACTATAAACAGTGCATTAAAAACTTACTTATGGTTACATAATCCAAATTTAAATGGTACAAATATAATAATATGAATCTATAAATTATTACAAGAAAGTTTGCCTGTAAATTTATCTATTAAAAGTATCAGTGTAGGGCATGGGAGATAGTTAAGTGGGTAAGCACTTTCCACACAAGTGTGAGGAGCTGAGTTTGGATCCCCAGATCCCATGTTAAACCAGATGCAGTAGCACATTTTTAATCCTGGAATTACTACAATGAGATGGGAAGCAGAGATATGGGAATTCTTGGAAGCTCGTGGGCCAGCTAGCCTGGCATACACAGTGGCAATAAAAAGACCTTGCCTCAAAGTATAAGGAAAACACAGACACTCACGATTATCCTCTGACCTCGTACGTGTGCCATGATACAAACATGTCTGCACTCACATACACAAACACACACATCTCACACAAAGTAAAGATGATTCACCTGGCCAAACCCAGTCAGGAGGAAGAGAAGGTGAAAGAACGTGTAGGTAAGCAATCTCATTTCCACTAGTATGAAAAATAATAGGGTTGGTCTAAAGACACTCATTTAAAAACATAAGGTAAATAGAATGTTCAGTAATGAAGAAATCCAATTTACAAAAAACAACAACAAAAAAAAAAAACCCAAACAACAAAAATGTATTGAAAAAAATCAGAACTTAGCTGGACTAAGAAAGAAAAGAAGTATTAAGTACAGGAAGTTTCTCATCTTTCATCTGCAAATCAATAGATGCTATCTAAGTCTTAAGAAAGTCAAGAATACAATGTATCATTTAGAGATAGGATGGTAAATGTCAGAATGCCAAAAAGAAAAGTAGTTAAAAATCATTGCCTTTGGCGATCACAAGGGTGCAGTGTGAAGGGTTTCTACTTTCATTCACATCTCTTCTGTGTATGGTGGAATATTTTAGCTGTCATAAAGGTACATAATATTTTAAAATACAATTACTAAAATAAAGCATTTTGCCAGGCGTGATGGCCAATACTGGGGAGACAGAGGTAGGAGCATCATGATGAGTTCAGGGCCAGTCGGGAGTACATAGTGAATCTCAGGTCAGCCGGGTCTAGAGCAAGATCTACCTCAACAACAAAACAAGCTTGTTAATACATGTATATCATGTAGATATTTAATTACCAACTAATAGAATCAGCCCAGAAATTTTACTGCTATCTGTTTTTTGAGCATCTATCGACTCTATGGCCCCTGTGCTAAGCTCTGTATCTCACAGTGAGTCAGATAGTCACGGCCCCCATCCTGAGAGAGCTTACTGTCTACCCATAAAGACAGATACCAAGTAAGTCATTAGACAGGTAAGTTGCTCAACTGTACTTGTACTAAGTGCTATGCAGCATAAGTGTATAGTAAGAAAATACGGCAGAAAACCTGAAGGCTGGAGCTCAGACTGCTTCAGAAGCGAAAGCAACACAATGGGGTTTCTTGGTACTCACATCCTAAGCCACGGGGCACATGGGAAGTACCCAATATGAGTTGCAATAATTGAAGGGAGCCAAATTAGCTCCCACCTAAGCAAGGTTCTATTCTTTATTCTATGTAACTCAAGTCAGAAATAAAAGCACTTAAAGATTTTTCAGTCTTCTCTTGTGTGTGTGTGTGTGTTTGTGTGTGTGTGTGTGTGTGTGCAGACGTGTGCATGCGTGTGTGCATAGTGTAGAGGCCAGAGGGAAATGCAGGACTTTGTCCTTCAGGAGTTGTGTTTACTTTTATTATTATTATTAATATTAGTTACATGCACAGTGTGTATACAGCCATGTTGGTACCATCATTAGCCTCCTCCCTGTCCTCCCCGCTCCTCAGGGACCTTCCTTGTTGGGGAATGTGGGTTGTGCATTGTGGGAGTATCCATCAGTTATGGGGAGGAGGCAATGTCTCTGTGCATAATGTCCCAACATGCGACTCTAACAATCTTTCTGCCCCCTCTTCCATGAATTTCCCTGAGCCATGTTGGGTTCGTATTAGGTCTACTTCAGTGATGAGGTCTTGGGAGTCTCTGTGTCTCTGGATTTCTGGTTTGGTAGGAGTTGAGTGTTCTCTGTGTCTGTCTCCTTCACTCTTGTGCTGGTACCACGTTCACCAAGGAAGCAGCACTCTTGCTCATTTCCCCAATTACTCTATGGTTTCAGCTGGGACCCTGATGAGGTTCAATGGGCTGATTCTCTCCTCAGGATCTGCATCCATCTGAAAAAGAGAAGCAAATTATCCAACAGAGAGTGAAAAACAGGTTCTCTCATTTTCTGTAGCTCACCAAGTAGGCTAGAATGCTTGGCCAACAATCCCCCAGAGATGTACCTGTCTCCACCTCCTTAGTGCTGGAATTGTAAGCATATGGAATTTTTTAAATGTGGCTCTTAGCATCAAACTCAAGTTCTCCTGATTGCAAGACAAGAATTTTGACAAATTTGCTATCTTGCCAGCCTCCATCATTTTTCTTAATTGGGAAATTTTCCTCAAAAAGAATAAATCAGATTACTTGATTTAAAAAAAATAACTAATACATCAAAAGCTAAAAATCTGTCCATATGTTTGAGACTACGTAGAGGTCAGTCCACTTTAACCCTTGGGGAAAAAAAAAGCAGTCTTTCCAGACTTGTCAAGAACTTGAGATTATGAAAGAAGTAATTAGATCTCCTGAACCTCACAACTATTTACTTACCTGTCTCCACTGGCATTCACTCATGTAAACTCGGAGGGGTAGAAAGCATAATTTTATTCAACATGAATCCAACCAAGACAGGAAGACAGAGTGTGGAAGTGCAGGGTCTTTCCACATGATCAGTGGGGAAGCAGGGACTGGCTAGACACTGAACCCTGTTCTGAGTGGAAGGGGAGTTTTAGGAACAAAGAAGGAGAGCATATTAAACAATTGGGACACTATCTTATAATTTAATGAAAGTGTTGTGGTGGTTTAAATAGAAAATGCCCCCACACAGCTCAAGTGCTGGTAATTAAATCTCGTACTTAGTCCCCAGCTGGTGGAGCCTTTGGGAGGTAGAGCCTGACTAGCGGAGGTGTGTCACTGGAAGGGGGCAGACCTTCACAGGCTTTATTAGTCTAGCCACTGGATACTCGAGCTTAGTAGCACACACAGACTACTTCTTCCCTGCTGCTGTGGAGATGTGATGCCCCAGCTGCCTGCTTTCCCTGCCATGATGAAACATCCCCTCAAAACTGTAAGCCAAAATAAAAACACTGTCCTTCCATAAACTGCTTCTGGTCAAACGTTTCTTCCCAGTAATAAGAAACTGTCACAGGTATCACTTCTGGGCCTTTAAATAGTCAGGCCTTCCCTTGTGCCACAAGAAGACTGATGCAAACCACAGGACCCTGGCACGAGCTGCTTCGAGCACAGTGAGTCTGCTCTCTTCCACACAGCTCCTGACTCCCAGGGCCCAGAGCCAGACTGCACACAGATCCACGACTTCATACACGCTCAGTGCTTCATGCCTGGCAATGTATCAAGCTCAACCATTTGACCATTTTGTCAGAAAAGAAGGGCATATGGGGACACCTTGTTACTAGCTGTTCCCTTTGAAAATATCAATTAACATTCATTCCAAACTGAAAGCTCCCTTTGAGCAATGCACAGAGTAGAATACACCAAGCCACCAAACAAGTTCTCTCTTGTGTGACTCAAGTAAAATCAACCAAGCAAGACATTTTCTTTCCCACAAATAAGAAAGTTGTATTTCAACCTGGGTACTATTGCTCTTAAAATGACAAGTGTAATAATAGATGCACCCAAGGCTTGTAACACAGAAAAACCAACATTCCTGACTGTGTCTCCATACTTCCCACTCTTGCCTTTTTTCCAAACACCTAGAAAACTAAAGTGAGAGTGATAACTTGAAAAAGAGTTAAGTTACAGTTTGATTTTCTTGGGAAAGCCAAAGAGAAAGTATGTTTCAATGTTTTTGGCTTATTTTTCCTCTTTTGGGGGCTGGAGGACATTGAGCTTTTGTGAAGTTTTTGCTAATCTATGATTAAACTGGTAACCTCTACTCTGGAAAATATCTAATATTTTGCAATAGCTTTTCCAGAGTCTATATATATATCTTAGATACATATATATATGACTGACATGTATATATTTCTATAACCCTACAAAGTTGGTATTTAGAGGGGTTATGCAACCTGTCCAAGATTAACTAAACCATTGGCAGAGCTAACATTTTGAGTCCTAGTGATACAAGTATGTGTCCAAATTCTCATGTATAAGACACATCTTGTAAGTAAATCTCAGTTTCATGACTCATTATTGTTTCATCAGTGTTTGCCTTGAGACTTATGCTCCTCAGGTATCAGAGATTCCTCTACACTTCAACATCCCCTCCCTTCCCTTGGCTCCTTCTACCTGCTGCATTTCCGGCCTGCCTGTCAAATACTTAATGATCTGTATACAAACACTTACATGAACTAGTGAAGCTGAGCCTTTACAAGAATCCTAGGGGAATTCTATAGAGACTCTTTTACAATATGAATAATCATCCCTTTGTTTATTCTTCTGTAAAATTTCAGTTTCATATAGTAGATGTATGTCAGGCAGAGCCAATTATATGGAGGGTATTTGGGGGTTTTGATTTTGTTGTTTTGGCTTCTGTTTTCTTGGTTCTTCTTAGACATATCAGGTCAGCTTTGCCATTTTGTGATTGAGTGCCCACCACAGCCATTCTCTTTTTAGAGTTTATGAAAGTGAAAGATATGTAACACAGAGCGTCTTTGTGAGGGACTATTTCTCATGAGATGGAAATCTTAGTTCCTCTACAGACTTAGAATGCTTATTTGTTCAGGCACAGGACAATGGAAATAAAATTTAAGTGTCCATAGAATATTATTTCTATCCATTTTAATTTTGTCAGGCCAGACCTGGTTTCCATAGCAGATCAAATTAAACTTTTATATCAACTCACTTCTCACTTTCTTGACAAGAAAAACCACTGTTTTATAACCATAGATTTTCAAGCAAACATCAGCTTTGCCCTGATCTATCTAGCAGCACTAGGAGGTCCACCTTCAGTGAGGCTTAGTTTTCTAAGATGAGAAACAGAAATCAGACGAAAGCACATTTTAAAGTATTTTGAGGAAAAACTAAAGAGTTCCAATAAGGTCAGCATTCCACAGTCGACCAAGTGAATCAATAGAGATGCGTAACTTTATACTGGGGGCATGTGATGGCTTTTGCCGCACTTGCTGAGCCACATACTTTGATTCTAAGAACTCACAAGTCCGAGGGACAGATTTATGTTGGAATACAATCACATTCTCATTTACTAGTAAGCAGGGGAGAGGAGCGCTGATGGGATATCCTGTTAGCTTTTCTCCAAAACCTATTTTCTACCCCTTCCATATGATCCAGATCATGTTATGGATTTGTGAACGTTGCAATGCCTTCAATGAAAACATCATAATTCTTTCCATGACAACAAGGTCTGATATTACAGATGCGCAACCAGTGAGGTCAAGAGTTGACAGATGGAAGTTGGAGCCCCGCAATTACTTCTTCCAAACCATTAGAATGAATGTAACCGAAGAAAGGTGGGACCTAGTCAAAAAACACACTAAACAATAAGACGAACAGGAATCACTGCTTCGCATCTCATGCATCCCTTTTTAAATTCTGAAATGTCAACCAACCCAAGAATCATTGAATTCCTTGTCCCTGATAAAAACTCAAACATTTTTAAGACAATGGTAGTTTATCTAAATTATTGTGTATTTTTTTCCTCCACCAGTTTTACGCTTAATCTCATTTGTTTTTATGGATATGGTAATTCTTTTGAATAGCTTTTAACCTTTAAAAGTCACTTTGACCTCAGGAGCCTAAACTTTTTAAATATAATATTGAATGGTAAAAACTGAGCAATTGATCATTTTCCTTACCATGTCTACATGCAGTGTTCTGGGTCCTACAATAGAGTTTCTTCTGAATTTATAAAAAAAAAAAAATTAAAATACCTGTGTATAGCTTGCTTCTAGCAGAAATCTTCAGCTCTGACCCCTGTTTCAGTGGCTCCATTGTTCCTTGTGCCCCCACAATATCTTGGCTTTCTCTCTTCCAAAGAAAGAATATGTTTTACCCAGCAGCATGTCGGTTTCAAAGAGCTCTTACTTCAAGTACTCAGAGTATATCATTCCGGTACATTTAAGAAATCCTCAGCTTAAGATTGTCTCTTTCAATCACATATCATGTAGATAACTTCGTGGCTAAATGTAATAAACCAAGTCTTTTGTTTGCTTCACTTTTTTTTCTCACCCTAACTCCCTTGGGCATTATGTATTTTGTGTTTAGGAAGCTATAGGACATGAAGGCAGCCAACATATACAACTCATCGTTGTTAAGGAAAAAAAAAAAACAACTTACAGATTATAGAATTTATTTGCATAATTAAAAGGAGGAAAAGCAAGATGGAAATCTCACCAGCCTGGGAAAGGGCATGGGGGACCTCCAGCCGAATGCTGGCCTCGTGGGTGCAGGGTGAGGTGGCATCTCGTCTAGTAAGAGCCCACGGCAGCCCAGCTGGGACCCAATACTCTAGCATCCAGAGCCGAGGAAGACCTATTGTTGGGAATGTCAGTCAGCTGACATTTTGCCTCCTGCTCTCTCTATCTGAGAGGGGGATCTGCATTTTCTAAGCCAGTTGGCAGCAGGCACCACAAACAGCAGTGTGCTGCAGGCCCACGGTAGAGACTGTCACCCCGTGATAAGTGTGCCAGCTCAGTGGTGCAAAGGTTTGCAGATACCCTCCCTTGGGCTATCATTCCAGTAAGCAGCGCCGCCTCCTCCTACTCCTCCCCTCTCCCGGCTCTCGAAGCTCACTTCTCCCCGTACAGTAACAATAACCCATCCTGGCCAGTGGTGCTTAAAATTGAACCATGGTTCAGGAGAGCAGTAGGCTCTCCCTGCAAGCACCCCTAATGTGTTAAACAGCCATGCCAGGTAGCTTGCTCTCATCTCAGAATCGACTACTTATAGAGACCATCTGTCAGTGGCGGTACTTTTTATGCAAGTCCTCTAGCCTAGCGTTTGAAGGATAAACAAACTTGCACTTATGAAATTTTCTTTAAAGGAGGCCATCCCCCCGCCGTCTGTCAAAGCTCACGACCTCCTCTCACTGCAGGCCTGGATATGGAAAAGGAGGGCAGGATTTGGAGTCCTGATGACTAAGCGTGTACCTCCAACATGGCTGGGTTTATACAGCTGAGGCTCACCATGCAGAGCTGTTTAGGTGGTTGGAATTATTTCATTTGGCACCATGATTGCCTCAAATAATACATATTTTCAGAGGGGAGAGAGAAATGCTGCAAAAGTAAACTCAAACCAATTGGGCATTTATTCTTCACTTTTAAAATTAATTTCCTGTATTTCTCTGGCTTAAAAAAATCCTACTGGAACTATTACCTTATGAGAAGAAAAATCAGAAATTATTTCTTTTGCATCAAGCCCAGCGTCAGATGAATTGGAGATGCAAAGGCTTCCTTAGTGTGAGCCCACTAGAACTAGAGCTCAGGGCTGAGATCTGCGGGCTGTTTTAGGTTAAGCCCCTGCTCCGTTCCATGTTAGGTAATCAGATGTCATTTAGGCAAAATAAATGGGAAGTACTCAAGAAATCAGGAAAGGTGAAAGAGCAGAATCTGGTTCGGATAAAAGTTTAATTCTTCAGTTCCAACAGGCACAACCCTTCGAAGATGCTGAGCAGAGACAGACAGGAGTGGCCGAGTAATGAAGATGGATGCGTCTTGTTATCAGCAAGCCGCTTACTAGGGCCTGACGTAACCTTAAACATTGCAGATAGCTCAATGGCACTTGCCACTAAACCCCTAATTAATGAATAGCAAGCCCCAAATTAACAATGTGCATTTACAGATGAATTCTGGGTACTCATTAAATTACGTCCAAATACCAGGCAGCAACTGTTGGCATATTCCTTACTGGAGTTCACACCAGGACTCTTCTGTCTTTAAGGGCTAGAGACTAGCTATGGAGCAGGAGGGGGCGAGGAGGCAGGAAGCAAAGCAACCAGAGCCCAGCTTTGAGTGGTTTCACCTATCTCACCATTTATATGCAATCAGAAACAATCCAGTATTTAGCAGGTGCTCCCAACTAGGATTTAAAAAGATATTTGAATGCCAACCAGCTCTGGCAAGGCTGGAGTGAGACTTTTCAGAGTGTGGCCCCACTCTGTACTTCCATGGGCAGGATGGAATGTCCCCCGCAGGCGGAGGGTTTGGACAGCGTGTAGATTTGTTGGGCAGAAGCTGAATTCATAAACAATGATGGATTTGTGGTGATGGACCTGGGGTCTGGCTGGAGTACCCCTGTCCAGCCTGAGCTGTTCAAAAAAAAAAAAAATATGCGTTCTGTACCAAACGGGAGCTGAACTAATTATCTAGCACATTCTGCTGGAGGTTGTCCCTGGATTTAGAGGACTTGCAGTGTAACAAGGCGAAGCCTCCCTGGGGTGGGAAAGTGTATATGCGTCTACTAAAGAGTATTACCTCCAGCTCCCGCAGAAGTCGAATGAAGACAGAAGCCAGGCAGGAGTAAGACATAGGAAAGCAAACTTGGTGAGAAGAAAGAAGTTTTAACTTCCATGGGAGGGAGCTGGAAGGGAGGGTCTGGCAACACTAAGGAGAGGGACAGAAATGGGTTTCAGAGAAGGGGGCTTCAGGAACACCTTCCTCCCTGGGGGTGATTTCTGCTCTGGAGAAGGACCCTCCAGTCGTGAGGGGAAAGCATGTGAGGCTTTGAGCTGTCACTGAGGACGCACTCACACTGAAGAAGACGCAGCCGCTTGCTGGGAAAGCACACAGAGCGCTGTGTCACCCCAGGGCAATCCCCACCCGGCCTTGCCAGGACCCATGTGTGGGCAAAAGTGAAGACATGCCCCTGTTTCCATGGGTTCTTCCCACACTGGGCTTTTGAGACATGGGTGAGTGTATGTTTGGGAACAGGGTACCCTCATGACTCCACAGAGAGAGAGTATAAAGGCCAACCAGTTTTCCAAAGGGGGGAAAAAATAAGTCTTAATTTAAAAAATGCCCACGGGAATTATGTTGGGTGGAGACTAGAGAAAGGAGGGAGTTGATGTGGCTCTTGATATCAGCCACCTACGTAGCCCTGGGGAGTTAATTGGGAAGAATTGAACAGAGTGGGAACAACAGGTGTTTTACTTTTCCCAAGGACATGTCTCATTCATTATATGTCTAGTCAAAAGTTTCTTTTTGAGCAGACTTTATCACATACAGATAGAAAGAGGCTGTGTAAAAAAATAAAAAAAAAAAGCACCCAGAGCAATCATTTTAAGAGCTGCCCTCATTCCACATTGTGTGACTGAATACAAATCCTTTATTCTTCCCAGTTTGATGATGAGATGGGGATTTAACCTCTGCTTGCCATCATTATCAGTTCACTGAGTTTCTGAGTGCAAACCGCAAAGCTCCTGAAAACGTAAGTGACTGGGTTTGCCCTTGCCCCATTCCCCCACAGCCAAGGCAATCCAAATACAGAGCTTACTGGGAGGGGAGAAGATCAATGGAAAAGGGTTTCTTATTACAGCATTCCCCTGGAGTTCTCAGAACTCCATCTGTGGGATCTCTAGTCCCAGTGGTCACACAATTAAGGATGGGGGAGGGGGAGTGGACTTCAGACAATGAAAGAGAATAAGCAAAAGACAGACGCAAATCACAGCATCTTTTTTTTTTTTTCTGACTCCCACATAAGCTGCATAACCCAGCTCATCATAGCATATGTACGGGTTTCATTTCCTCGGGTTTCAAAAGCCTGATGGTTCAATCAGAAATGTATGTCAGAATAGAGCAACAAAAGCGCTGTCCCTTACATAACCCTCACTGGCAAAACCTCAAGAATCCCTTGCCCATAGCTCTCTGATTCGAGAGGTCCCTGGGGTGTCTCACATGTGTCCCAAATCACTGCAAGTGTCCTCTGCTCCCACCTCATGCCATCTTCCCTACCTTCACTGTCATCCCTGACTCCCAGAATGACTCTCCAGATGTTAAAATTGACATCAATCCACTATCTGGATATTTCTACCCTGACATTGTCTCTTTCAAGAGTCTGACCTTGGCCTGCAGAAGCTTTGCTGGACCTACATGAAAGAAACCCATTCTCTCTCAGTCTAGCAGACACATTAGTTAGGAAGTTAAAGGTTAGCCATTTATTCTTGGGAGGGTCTTCTCTTTGGGGGAAAAGTCATCAACTCCAACCTGATAATTATGAGTTCTCTCTTCTGACCAGAGTTTCACTAGCTTGTTGTATAAGCCCAGGTAAATCTGTGTAAGTATGCCCAGATCAATTGACTGTACAGTGGAAGGCCTCACACTGAGATCCTCAAAGACATGTTATTAAGGGAAATAATCTTCCCAACACTGTCACTAATAAATATAGAAATATACGTATGTATATCATGTGTATATGCTATCATATACTGACCAGGTTAACGTTATTCTGTAAGTGTGATTTTATTGGACTATGCTGGGTATAAGGATCATCCTATCTATTAAAGAAACAGCACAAGCAAGTATTAATAAATCAGACACAATATCGCGATAAAAGTTCATTTCTTCCAAAGGCAAACACACACACACACACACACACACACGCACACATACAACAATTAAAAAAATAAATTGGGGGGCTGGAGAGACGGCTTAGCTGTTAAGTGCTTGCATGTAAAGCCTAAGGACCCCGGTTCAAGGCTCGATTCCCCAGGACCCACATTAGCCATATGCACAAGGGGGTGCACGCATCTGGAGTTCTTTTGCAGTGGCTGGAAGCCCTGGCACGCCCATTCTCTCTCTCTCTCTCTCTCTCTCTCTCTCTCTCTCTGCCTCTTTCTCTCTCTGTCTGTCACTCTCAAATAAATAAATAAAAATAAACCAAAAAATTTAAAAATAAATAAATAAATTGGTTTTCTTCTAAGCAATGATCCAGGATCCCCAACCTTCTCCATCCTGCAGTTCCAGTAGTTTCGAATTTTCTTACCCTCTTTGACTCAGCATCAGCCCACTACTTACCCAGCACTGGTAAAAATGAATAGCAATACCTTTAGCTATAAAGAGAATGGAAAATAGTGCCCGGCTTAGAAGTCATTTCCTTGTAGTGACTCTCCACTTCAAAAAAGGAAGCACAAATATTGGGGAGAGCCATGCTTATCTGCCAGAGTGCTATACTAATGCATGTCTCCACAAAGGAACTATTAGTGTGTGTGCGATTTCAATGTGCCCTTACTTTGAACTCATGATGTATACAGTGTATTATCACATTCAGTGCTTGCCATCAACATAAAATGAGGAAGGTCAGGTGTTATTATTATATGGTACATAATTGGACATGGTGGCACATGCCTTTAGTCCAGGTACTTAGAAGGCAGAGGTAAGAGGATCACTGTGAGTTTGAGGCCAGCCTGAGACTACAAAGTAAATTTCAGGTCTGCCAGGGCTAGACTAAGACCTTACCTTGAAAAAAAAAATCTGGAAATAAACCAAAGGAGTGCAACAAGCTAAGGAGTATTCAAGCAAAACTTTTAACTTTTTATAAGACAAATGCTATCATATTACCTGCCCTCAGTAACACTGAATCCTAACATCTCCACAATTACATTGAAAACCAGCAGATTAACCTTGGTTAATTCCCAGAGAATTATTATTATATGAACAGTTTTCTAGTACCTTGGAAGCTCCCTGGGGAAGATATACATTTATGTGACCTGACTGAAAGCTCACTGGGTATGAACAAGTATGAAAACAGCGGAAGCTGTATCATGGTGCAGTTGTCTGAGTCAGTCACAACAACTAGGGCAAATGAGAACCTCACCAAAAATCTTAAAAGATCAAGCTGGACAATCAAATAATCAGTAGGACTTTCAAGATTTGTAGCACATCCATGGGCATACAGAAATCTGTATGCATTTATAGAGCCACTGATATGCGTGGGTCAGACCTGGAAAGTCCATAATCTCTGATCTTGGGTTCATATTTGGACACTATAAAAGTGAGAAGTGACCCATCACATACAAGGATCACCATGAAGAAACACAGGTGACTGCATCACAGACCATGAGGGGCAGAGGGCAGTGGAATTGTATATTCAATGAGCTATCAGACTTCTATATCCAACAAAACTATCCTGCAAAAAAATTGAAAAAGAAATTAAAACATGCAGAGATGAACAGAAACTGTGTTTGTGGGTAGCTGACCTGTCTTATAAGATATATTTAACAGGAATTGTTTGGCGAAGGAGGGTTTCAAGGTAGAGTCACACTCTAGCCCAAGCTGACCTGGAATTCACTATGTAGTCTCAGAGTGGCTTTGAACTCACCGTGATACTCCTACCTCTGCCTTCCTAGTGCTGGGATTAAAGACGTGCGCCATCACGCCCAGCAGGAATTCTTATGAAATAAAATAAGAGATCAGGAGAGATAGCTCAATCAGTAAAGTATTTTGCTGTGCCAGTACCAGGGTCTGAGTTTGATCCCTAGAAGCCACATTATACAAAATAAAATAAAATAAAATGAAATAAAATAGGTATGGTATGGTCTTTCATAACCCCAGCTCTGGGAAGGTGGAGACTAGTGTTTCCCAAAAGCTTACTGGTCAGCTGGTTTAGCTTAATTAAATGAATTCTAAACCAGTGAGATCTACTCTCAAAAAATGGTAGATGTACCTGAGGAATAACATTCCAGGTTATCCTCTGGCCTTCATATGTTCATACACACATGTGCATGCATACCTGCCCAGGCACATATGTGCTCACACAAACACATACACACACAACACAAAAGGGGTACTAGATAGTAAATGATGTTAATGTACACAAAGAAATAGAGAGCATTGGTAAAAAACAATGACACAGATAAGTACAAGATCATATATTTGCGTCTTCTGTCTACAATTCTTCTGTAAAATTTGTAAGACCATTCTTTAATCAAAGATGCATAATTCTCTTAATAATGTACAGACAGGTTATTTGTTAGACAATGATATGGCAAGGAGGGGCATAAGAATAAGGTAATATTAGAGCAAAGTCCATGCACGTTACTGTAATTAATTTGGCATTAATATAAACTAACCTGTGATAATTAACTGTTCACTTAATAACAGAAAGATAAAATCCACCAAGCTAGGTCATTTTGTTCTTTTTTATGACCATATAATATGCAGTATATTATTATAACATACTTTACTATGTAATAGATAAATCTTGAAAACATTACACTAATTCAGAAAAGCGAAACAAAAAAAAAACCACATACTGTATAATTGTATTTGTGTGACAGTTCCATGTGACAATACATAAAGAGAAAAAGTAGCTAAGGGGTTGTGAGGAATGAGGAAAAGGAGACATGAGGAGTTACGGCCAAAGCGTAAAGGCTTTGGAGGTACAGTGAAAGCGTCCTGGATTAGATACTGATGGTAGGTGGTCAGCCTTGGAACTCACATCCAGTGGATTATAGTCTAAAATGCTGGGTGTTGTTATTTGGGAACTTTTTTTAAGTATAATAACTTCTATATCATTCATGTTTCATGAACAAGCGGACACCTATGCATACACATACCACGTCCAGGAAACATGGGGTAGAAGTGAGGAGAGATTTAGAGGCAAGTCTATCTGACCAAGAACCATTTTGCTCTGTCTTTTGCCACATAGTTCTTCATTTCTCACCCAGAGTAAATTAAAACAATATATAGTTTCAAGACTTTGGTAGCCATAGTTGTAGAACCTCTTTATTTTGACTTCAATAGTATATGAGAGGTTTTATTGATATGAAACCAATTATCACAAGCTTAGAGGCTTTAAGCAACACAAATGTATCATTTTGCAATTACCATGGGTCAGGAGTCCAGATATGGGTTAGAGGGCATTACTGTTCAGAGTCCCATCAAGCTGAAACCCGGGTATCACCCAGAGCTAAGAGAGCTTATCATAGTCACAGGTCCAACCTATGCTCAAGGGGAAAGGAGAGACAAGGCATGGGTCATGATTATCTTTACAAAATTCCTTCTGTCAGAATAGGTTATTCATATGCACCCCCCCCCAAAGTATGGGGTCTGCTAAATTAAGACTACATAAGAGCTATTTAGACACCATTTAGAAGTCATGGTCAAAGTATAGCTAAAGTGCTTGAACCTCAGAGCCAACCAGAGTTTCAGAATTTCTAAATCTGTCCTCACAGCAGAATCCAAAGAGTGAAAATTCCTGTATTTCACCTCTGAGAAATCTCAATTCCATATAAAAAGTATAAAGTACAGTTAACACTATCCTACATACCTGATAGCTCTCTATTTCCTCTCCCCTGTCTCTTCCCCCCTCTCTCTCTTTCTTAGTTTCACTTCCTCTCTCTATCTCTATTTTTTTTGAGAAGTTCCAGATGGGCCGTAAGGTTGGGAACTGTTACCCTGAGATTTTGTGAGCCATAGTTAGTTGAGAAGAACCATAATAGACCATAATAGCGCCATGAATAAACTCCACATCAGCTGGAAAATAATTAAATTTACACACACATGTAACTAATTACTATATTTAATTTAATCACCAATTCCTCTTCGTTTTTTATTCTGAAGG
The DNA here is from genome assembly GCA_036346955.1 of Dipus sagitta. Lineage (NCBI taxonomy): Eukaryota > Metazoa > Chordata > Mammalia > Rodentia > Dipodidae > Dipus > Dipus sagitta. Next base: position 46,334,362 of record CM070788.1, read on the forward strand.
AAAACTTCTACCAAGGGGTTGACATAGTTGAATTCAAATTTCCATTCCACTCTGACCATTTATAGTCCATTCAGATGTCATAAAATCTCTGTTTCAGGTTCCTCATCCAAGAGCCATGCGTGCCCCACCCACATCTCAAAGCTGAGGGTGACAGTAAAGGGGTGTTCTGGTAAGCTTTTCTATGTACTTGGCATGGGAACAAAGTCTGTCTTGGTCAGCCATCTTCCTGATTTTTTGACCACGGTGATTCCTTGGGTTTCTCTCCGTGGCCACCCTGGAAACTGGTCCCCTTGCCTGCGTGTTGTGGGAAAGGGAGGATGAGGACCGAAAGGAACCCTGTCCCTTTCTCCTAGGATGTATTCTCCATGTGTGGTTTTACCTCCCCTTTGAGGATCCGCCTCTCAGGAAAAAAAAAAAAAAAAAAGATAGACCTGTGCATAATAAAGGTTGTTTGTAGATGGAGGGGGCGGGGGAAAGTGTTCCCTTGAAAATTTTAAAATCCGGAAACACTCCTCCCCCACATTGCATGACACACAGGTTGGGCACACGTGGTCAGTAACAGCATGAAATGCTACTGCCCCCAACCACGCTGAACTGCCCTTTGTCCCTGCCGCTACCAGGATCCATCCCAGAGCCAGCTCACTGTCACTGGCTCTCCAGACCTCTCACGCTCAATGCCACATCTCCCATCAGCGGAGAGAGGATAAGAAAGACAGGACATGGGGGCTGACAGGAGAGGGAAGGAGAAATGCCGAATTCTATATACAGACAGCACCACTGTGATCCAGACATTCATTTTCTCCAACTTGTTACTACTTAGACCTGCTGTATCTAATTTAAAGGATTGTTCAGAGCACAACAGTGAGATAATAGATGGCAAATGCAGTTTGGAATCTTTTAAGCACCGTGTAATGATACGGTTTCAGGGCAAGATCTGAAGGGGGTTTAAATAAAATTAGGAGGGAGTAATTGTCATCCTCTTAAACCTTTTCCCATGCACTATGTCGTTCTTTCATTGTAAAACATGAGTGAATCACCCTATTGGACTCTTATAAGCTCCTTCAGAGGGTTCAGAGGGAAGGGAGTGGTCTCATGTGTTTAGAATCCAGGCTTTTATTTATGTGTGCATGCATGTATGCATTGATATACATGTATACCCAGGCAAACGTGTCATGGCTCCTGTGTGGAGGACTAGGGACAACTCAGAGTGTCATTGTTCTTCTGCCACTTTGAGACAGGGTCTCTTGCCACTCAGCAATCTAGCTGGCCCAAGAGTTTCAGAGTCTCCTGGCTCTGTCTCTCCTTGCTGTAGGCACAATGGGATCAGAGACAGGTGTGCCATCTTGTAGCCCACTTTACATGAGTGGTGAGTAATCAATCTCAGATTGCCAGGCTTTGTAAGCAAGTGTCTTTAATCACTGAGCCATCTCCCCAGCTCCAGAAGCCGTGCTCTTCACCGAGCCATATCCATGATCTGAGGAGCAGGAAGGGAGATGCTTGCTTGGAATGGGCAGCCCACAGCCATGGCATCCATAGAACCACGGCCCCTGTAGGCACAAAAGTTCGTTTGTTTGATCAGTGGCTCTATCCCAGAACTTTAGAAATCTGCCTGGCACATAGTAAGCAATCAATAAGTACTTGCTGGATAAATGAATGAACAAATGTTTGCTGGCTTGAGTTCAAAAGAATCTACAATTTTAGGGGGCCAGAAAGATGGCTCAGCAGTTAAAGGTGCTTGCTTGCAAAGCTTGATGGCCTGTGTTTGATTCCCCAGTACCCATGTAAGGTCAGATGCACAAAGTGGTATCTGGAATTTGTTTGGCTCATTTGCAGCAGGAGGAGACTTTGTGCACATATTCGCTCTCTCTCTCTCTCTCTCTCCTCCCCAAATAATAAATAAGTAAATTGTGTTTTTATAAATGTACTGTTTTATTTGATAGGGTGACATGGCTGCTGTCTTAAGTTCTAAGTGGAGTACAGGCTGTTCTCAAGGCAGCTTTAGGATGCCCTGGCTGCTCCTACTCAGTCAAGGAGGTTGTCTGTTCCCCTTCCCTCTTCCTGTTTTCTGACTATTCATTCAGGCTCCCAAATTGCCTTTACACTTCTGATCTTCCTAATGACAACCTCCAGCCAGGCATGGTAGCGCACGCCTTTAATCCCAGCACTCCGGAGGCAGAGGTAGGAGGATCACTGTGAGTTCGAGGTTACCCTGAGACTACATAGTGAATTCCAGGTCAGCCTGGGATAGAGCGAGATCCTACCTCAAAACATATGATGATAATAATAATCACAACCTCCACGGACACTTGCTGCCCCATAAGTCACAGTAAAGCTATGTGGCACCCATGCCTCAGCTAGAGAATTTAGGAGTTTTGCATTTTTGTGTCCTGCTTCTCGAATGTCACCTCTGTCAGACCCCATTTCCATCCTGAAATGGCCACAGGATGCTCACCATTGTTTGACATTATGTATGTTATTGGAGGAGTGTTGTGTCCATCAGTACTCTTGTAAAGCCAGATGCACAAAGCGGCATATGTATCTGGAGTTTGTTTGCAGTGGCAACAGCCCTGGGGCACACATTCTCTCTTCTCTTCTTCTCTCTTCTCTCTCTCTCTCTCTCTTTCTCCCCTTGCTAATAAATAAAACTAGTTTTTCTTTTCTTTTTTTTTTTTTTGTTTTGTTTTGTTTTGTTTTTCAAGGTAGGGTTTCACTGTAGCCAAGGCTGACCTGGAATTCACTATGTAGTGTCAGGGTGGCCTCGATCTCATGGCAATCCACCTACCTCTGCCTCCCAAGTGCTGGGATTAAAGGAGTGCGCCACCACGCCTGGCTAATAAAACTATATTTAAAAAAAAAAAAAAGGGTTTGTGAAAGATAGGTGTCTCAGCAAACTACTAGAAAACCTCAGGAATCAAATTGAAAATGAAGGAAAGAAATACACAAAAACTTTGGTAAGGGCAACAATAAAAGTGTAGAGATGTCTAATACAGCTGCAGCTAAGGAGCTTGGTTACCCTTGGAAAAGGCATTTTGCTCACTATAGCAGGACAGAGATGCTGTACTTTTAAAAACGCCTTCATTTATCATAAAAATGATCCTGGGTATCATGCAGACCAGCTGTGCGACTCTCCGAGGGTGAAAGAGGCAGGACAAATTGTGTCCCAGTGTCAAGGGAGAGAAGGTCACATCTCTTTCTGGGTATCAGCATGGCCCACTGGGCAGAGACAACAAGACATCCCAGCTCAAATGCCAGCCAGGCAAAGGTGGATCACGTTGGAAGGCACACACAGGGAAAAATTCATATCTCTGTTCTATAATGGATGTTCTCTTGTACTCAAAAAAAGCTTAGGTGAATTATGAAAGACATTTATCAGACATTAGAAGAATTCCGATGTTGGGGGGAAAAAAAAAGGTACCATCATTTATCAGAACCTTGAAGTTATAATGTTATTTTTCATTATGTGATATGGAAACATATGTGCACTGAGTGGGTGGGTTTCTGAGTCAACACCGTGATGTCTGATGTTTCTGATTCAACACCGTGATGTCTGATGTTTCTGATTCAACACTGTGATGTCACAGAGCATCTTAAGGCTAGAAAGAAAGAGTCATTCCAAGTGGCGTTTAAACCCAACAATGACCACTGTAACCCTCACACCATCTAGACTAACCTTCGCTCATCACACTGTCACCAGGAAAAGAGAGGCTTGAGCACAACCCAGTCAAATGTAGCTCATGTTCAACCACAGGCATGGCAGACTCCATCTTAAACCTGTTCTTTCAAGCTAACTCACTGAGGCTGTCCCCCTTCATCAGTGCTTCTCCTTGGACCAAGTGATCAGTCCTTGGCTGTGTCTAGTGGATCTCAGTCTGTAACCTTGCATCACTAAATCACAACCTAATTTAGTAATGCAGTGGTGTTCTGCATATCGCTGTCTTCACAAACCCTTCCAACAGCCTCATGGAGAGTGAGAGGGTCACACACTTTTATTTTCCTCCCACAGGGAAAACTCACAGAGAATGGCTGGCCCGTGTCTACCCACTGAGCATCAGAACTGATAAAGGAGCCTCAGTTTCAGGCCTGCCTTGCCCAGTGCTCCTAAAATATGAAAAAGAACTTCTTGGTGCATAAGGCTATTGAGACCCTCACAATGTGCTCCTCTGGGACATCTCGTAATTTCCTCTTCGGAAGCTCCCACAGAACAGCATAAAGGCACATCCAGCTGGGACCATTTACACAAACTGTACGGCCTGAAGGCAGGGGATGGACTTAATGACCCTCGGCTAATCAATTCCTGCTTCCTAACACAAGGAGTGATTGCAAAGTAATGATCTACCGGCCTCAGACAAACATCACAGTTATACATTAAATGAAGTTTCTGATTCCTCATTCCATGATAAATGTATGGTTAATCCCGATGCCTGATCCATCATAAATTGCTCTTCTCTTCGGGGTCACTAAGTGACATTGGACTGTGAGCTGTGGAGGAAGTGGAGCTGAGGAGCTGTGGCTGCAGTGGGCGAAATATTGTCGGCACTGTGAGTGCTCGCATTCATCGGCTGCCATCTGTCTTTATTTTGCTAACCCACTCAATTGAACACAATAAATGTTAGCAGACATAAAAACACTTTTCTTCAACACAAGGCATACGTATCTTCTTGTTTCACCTCCCAAATTTCAGGCCGTCTTTGATTATCCCAGGAAATGCCACAATGAACGCCTAGTTCCCGGAAGTGGCTTTCAACAGCGGTGCCCTCCATATAAGGCATCGCTCCAAATCCTCAACCAGGGCTTAGATTCCATCTCCAGGATTCAGGGCTCCTGTGCTTGGCAGCAGATACTCCCCCTCTTACCCAGAAAGATCCAGAACACTGCTTTTAGCTCATCCTCAAAGAATGTGGGCTCAAGATGAGGTAGTGAAGGTTAAGCCAATCACTATGCTTCTGAGCACATTGTGAAATATTGTGCTTTCCTAGCCCTTGCCCCTAACCATTCTACAGACAAAAAAAAAAAAAAAAAAAAAAAACTCACAGAAGGACCTCTATAATCTAACAACTATCTGTTTTATAAAAAAGCCATTCATTTAATGATTGAAGTGGCTGAGTTCCAAGTAACAGACATAGAGTTAAGAGTTTCTGAGCAACCGTCCTTCTTCCTGGGCCATTGGGGACTCCTTTGAAGTGTTTATCACCCTCAGTTTACTTTGGCAGTTTTTGAAATGACTGAAAAAAATTTAAGAGTCTTAAATTATCTTCGAATGTTGCTGAGGTCTTTCATCAGCGCTGTGGTGGAAATTGTAGTGTGCTACCCAAACCAACTGTCTGGGAGTGAGGCTCATTCCCTCATCTTTCAGAAGGATCGACTCCTCAGAGCTCTAACCCGAGTTCTTCACCAGGAGTTGCCCTAGAGAACCACCTAGCCTAAGGTCACACCCCCATCTGGTTATGTTGGATTTGGAGTGTCCTCCAGAGTCTCACTGTGGGAGACTTGGTCCCCAGTTAGTAAGGTTGTTAGGAAGTGGTGGAAACTTTTGGAGGTAGGGTCAAGTTGAAGAAAGTTTAACACTGGGGATTGACTTTGTGATGTACATTTTTTTTGTGGACGGCCATGCCATCCTGAATTCATCCGAGCTCATCTGAAGTGTACATTTTTTCCCTCTAGTTCACATTCTCATTCTCTCCCAAACCCTTCTCTTACACTGCCTCCTGACTGTCATGCAGTGAGCCACTCTGTTCAGTCATGTATTTCCATAATAGCGCTAGGATGCTTGGCCTCACCACAAACCCAGAAACAACAATTGAAAATAGTGAGAAGTCTTCCTCCTTTAGGATGATGATGTATTAAGTGTTTGCCACAGTGATGGGAAGCCCATGATGGTACATCACCTGGGCCCACCTATATGCCATGGCTAGTCACTGTAAGGGTCTAAAGGTCTAGACTTCAGATCCAAGTCAAGAACAAAATAAAACAAAACAACTGGCAGGGCTATCCCAGCTACGGAGAGCCCCAAAAGACCCTGAGGTCAAGACCCCTTTTTGTTGTGGGTACATCACTGACTTCTCCCCCATACCAATCATATAATGGCTTGATGCTGTCGCTTTTCCAAAACTTTTGAAGTTTTTTTTTTTTTTCCTTTCCCTGCAAAGGTACAACATTACCCATTCACTCTCTCAGCATCTGCTTCCTGAGAATCCTGCCCTGCTGTGTGAATATTTAAAAGATAATGGGTTTCTGAACCAGAATCAAACATTCATAAGTATGTCGGCCTATTTTGATTCTTCTTTTCAATATGAGTGACAATTTGGAGCTTTTGGCTACAGGTATCCTGTACTCTAGAAAATGGGTTTTAGAGGTAACAAGGGAACATTGTCGAGCCAGGTGAAGACTATATACTTAGCTCTAACAAACATAATAATTTCATAGTATTAAACACTATGTCATTCTGAGTTAACTGAAAGGTAGTACTCTGTGTAAAAAAAAAAAAAAAAAAAAAAAAAAAAAAAGATTTCTCGTACTCTCCAGCTACTAGATGCACTCTTTGTCTCATGTCCCTGTCTTCTCTTCAGGTAAGCCATTGGGGTTCAGTCTCTCTTCTTCCACTTCTTAGTTCTGGAAACCAAATCCTGACTGGCAGGTTCACATCTTATGAATCGTTTATAATAACATAAAGTAAGTATATCCTATTTGACAGGCACAAGAAGGCTCATTCCTCCCTAGTCTACATGGCCCAGTGATTCCTCGGCCAGTAGACCCCTGCACCGGGTGCCCATATTCTTATCCCTGTGTTCGTTATGCTTGCTGATTCTTCACGTCTCTAGACCCCTCATTCCTGATCTGGTTTTGTAACACCTGGGGTTGTCTCATCTCAAAGAATACTATGAAAACCAAAAACCACTGAAGTCGAGAGGATTTTAACTTTTTCACTAAAAAAAAAAAAAAAAAAAAAAAAAAAAAAAGTCACATGAAGTCCAGGTCAGCCTGGGCTAGAGTGAGACACTACCTCGAAAAAAACAACAACAACAAAATAATAATAATCATGTCCCATAAAACCATTGGAAGGAAAGGAAAGTGAAATAAGATAACAAAACACCCTGGGGTTTCCCAGCTTCCAAGTTCTTAGGAGTCATGATTCTGGCCCACAAGTACTGTCCATGTCAGTCTGGTTATCCAGTAGGAAGACAAGATGACTCTATGTTGATTCCAGATGGTAAATTTCTGAAATCATGAACTATGGTAAAACCCATTTAGATCAAGTGGGAAATACCCAAATAAAATTGTCACTATTCACCAAAATACTCACTCTTTGGCAACCACAGTGGGTTACTTCACTTTCTGTAAATGGTTGCTTATTTATGAAGCCTATCATCTTAATATCCATTCATAATGACAGGGAAAGCACATGATCTGACAAAAATGTTGATCTAAAATGTAGGAGTGTGGCTATAAGAGAAAGACAACTGAGGTGTGGGGAAGGAAATCATATAATGGCTTGACGTTCTCTCTTTTCCAAAAGCTTTCATTGAAGGATTTCTCTCAGTAATACTGCTTTTGCAATTACTTGGCAACAGAACATTTGAAATAACTTTCTTTTTGACACTCTGAGCATAAGAACTTAAAGTGAGGTGAGGAGTTTATAGAAAGCAACTTTCTGGAAATGTCTTCTGCCCAGTGTTAATTGTGACTACACACAACAGGGGAAGCATGCAGCCGAAGTTAGGTCAGGCGATGTCTCCACTGGGAAAGGGTTAAGTAAAGACATCCAGACTCCAGCCAGTTGGGAACTGAACATCCAATGAGAATCTCTTTAAGATGATGTAATGCTGGAATCCTGATATCCTTTTGAAAAGAGCTTGTGGTTGAAGTTTTTATAAACGAGAGACTGAACTGGAATTTCTTCTCCTACAAACAGTCTTCTCTGCCTTCGGCACCATTTTCTTAGGTAGATTTGTTCAAATGTAGTGTATTTTCTTTCCAAATGTTTGGTCACAACACTTCTGTAAACTGCAGTTTCTTTGAGGATCCTTAAATGACACTACCCACTGCCGCCTGTGGGCCCTTATAATCCTTGCTTGGCAAGAAGTACTTAATAAGTACTTAATAGAAAAGTCTGAAAAGATGCCATGTCATCTCACTCACCTTCTCTGACTGAATGTCGGCTCTTTCCACTTATAACCAGTTTCCAAAGTGGGGAGACTGGTGGCAAACACAGACAGGGACTGGCACATTCCACTCCATACCAGGATGGACACATGTGGAGGGGAGAGAGGCAGCTCTTGTGACCTTACTCTCTTTTATATTAGGATGCTCTCAGCAACCAGAGAGATGGGACAGTTCCAAGTGACAGTCTGGTGAACTCGGGAAAGCCACTGAAGGTGACTTTGAAGCTCTGCTCCTCTCTTTGATAGAGCCTCCACAGCTATTCATCACTGGCTGAGGGGCATTCTGTATAGACCAGGAAAAATGTGCTCTGGAGCCAGTGTTTTATGGCACGCTCTTAACTTGCATGCTGGGGCAGTCAGGGTTAGGGCCGTGAAACAATAGAAAAGTTGATGACGAACTTTAAAGCATGGCAAAAATTGCATATGTTCTATCTGGGCTAAGAAACAATGTTCTTCATGCAAACTACTTTCAAATTTAAATAAATGACTTCTCCTGAAGGAATTACTTCATCATTTTCCGCCCCATAAAATCAAACCTTAAAATCATATGGTTGAACTAAGAAGTTTTTTTCCAAATCCATTCCAGTTGGTATATACAAGGAAAAAACAAGTCTTAGTTTTTCAAAAGTGAGTGAATGTCAAATATCAATACACTGAGCTATCTGTAATGTTCTCTAGAACCAAAAAACCCCTATAAAAATAGAAGACATGCGATTTTAAGACCACCAACTCCGGTCATTATTCATTATTGCCATCCTGTGGGGCGGATTTTTTTTTTTTTCAAGGTAGCATCTCACTCTAGACCAGGCTGACCTGGAATTCACGATGTGGTCTCCGGGTGGCCTCAAACTCACAGCGATCCTCCTACCTGGGTCTCCTGAGGACGTGAATTAAAGACATGTGCCACCATGCCCAGTGGGGTGGATATTTTCTGAGAACCTCACTTCTTTAGTTCTCTATTGTATTGTCTACTAGCACGGTGCCCAGAACATTAAAATCCTTGATACAGATTTGCTGAAACTAAATTTGAGTCCACAGATATTGACTAGACATCTGAGGCACAGTGTTAACAAGCGGTGGTAGGAAGGGGTACAGAGACAACACTCTACCTTCTTGAGGACAGGATTCGATATAGTCAACCCCCAGCGTCTTGCCCGCCCAGGTCACTTAGGTCATAGTTGCAGCCACAAGTGTGCTTTCCATGCTGGTCAGGCATAAATGGGAGGAGGCTACTTATTTTAAGACTTTAGATTATTACGCCAAGTGTGGGATAGCACACCTTTCATCTCAGCACACCAGGAGGCAGAGGTGGGAGGATCATCATGAGTTCAAGGCCACCCTGAGACTACATAGTGAAGTCCAGGTCAGCCTGGGCTAGAGTGAGACCCTACCTCGGAAAAAGAAAAAAAAAAAAAAAAGACTTTAGAGTATCATAGGGATCGAATGAACTCCTTGGCTAAGATTTTAGTTAATTATTCAATTTTGGATATTTTGTTAGCAAAAAATAGTTTTGTCAGCATTCTGGTGGATGATTCAGCCATTAAAAAAATGAAATTCTGATATACACTACAACATGGAAAATATAATGCTATGCGAAATAAGCCAGACAGAGAAAAATATTGTATGATTTCACTTACAGAAAATATATATAATTGGCAAATTCATACAGGCAGGAAGTAGTTAGAGGTTACAGGGACTAAAGGGAGGAGGGAATGGGAAATTGTTGCTTAATGGCTACAGAATTTCTGCTTGGGGGTGATAAAAAAGTTTTGGAAACAGAGATTGTAAATGTAGTTAATGTGATAGTTACAAACTTCAGAAGTAAAGTAGCAAATTTTATGTCATATGTATTTTACCATTATATTAATTGTTAAAAATATTTTTTTAATTTTTTGTTTATTTTATTTATTTATATGAGAGATACAGGCAGAGAAAGAGGCAGAGAGAGAGAGAGAGAGAATGGGTGCACCAGGGCCTTCAGCCACTGCAAACGAACTCCAGACTCGTGCGCCCCCTTGTGCATCTGGCTAACGTGGGTCCTGGGGAAATGAGCCTCAAACCGGGGTCCTTAGGCTTCACAGACAAGCGCTTACCCGCTAAGCCATCTCTCCAGCCCAAAAAATATTTTTATTTATTTGCAAGAGAGAGAGAGAGGGTACTCCAGGGCCTATTGTCACTGCAAACAAACTCCACACACATGTGGCTTGGTGACCCAGCAGCAACATAAGCTGCATGCACAAGGGAGTGAATGCATCTGGAGTTCATTTGCACTGGCTGGAGGCCCTGGCATGCTCATTCTCGCTCAATCTATCTGCCTCTTTCTCTCTCTGTCTGTCATTCTCAAATAAATAAATAAAAATAAACAATTTTTTTAAAAATATTATATAGGCTAAAATTATTATTAGGAAAAGTAGAAAAAAATATTTTGTTCCTAATCTAATAATATGATGATGTGTATGACAATGGCTATCTCAGGAACCGTGAGCCCATGAGGATGGGGTTCTTAACGATGTTTTTGTAGAACCAATCTCATGATATTACTGACCTGCCTGAAAATCCTTTCTTGACTCCCTGTGGTTTTTAATAAGTCCCAAATCCTGTGACACGGGCCCGGCTTCAGCAAGTCAGCTTTGTGGTACGCGCTGTCATCCATTTCCGTCCTCGCCCAGCAGCCCTGACTCGGGTTTCGTCATCCCGGTGCTTCCAGGGAAGTTGCGGTCCTTCCTGACTGCAGAGCTAGACTACCTAGACGTTTCTGCCCTCTGGACGCTGTGCGTGGGTCCTGCCAGGTCACGTGACCGGCTCTGCGTCAATCAGGGTGACTCTCAAACCCCCTGGTGGGACGGCTCCTCCAAAGTTTCCTCTTCTGCATTGCACCAGGCGCAAGTATGAGGATCTGAGCTGCTGCATAAACTCGGGAAAAACAAGCGAGGGAGAATGTAGCCCGGAATCGCGGGAGAAATAAAAGAGTTATGATGAAGTCATGGCTTGGGCCATGCAACCTCTGGATTCTTCTGTTTACTGAGCCAGTAATTATTCCCTTTATTATTGTAACCAAAATGTCTGCGATAGTTACGTACTCCTGTCAGCTTGATCAGATTAGCAATCAAGTAAGAGACATGCCTCTTGGGCAGGCTGGTGAAGGTGTTTCCAGGAAGGATAAGCTAAGGAATGAAAACCTTCCTCCTGAGTAGGCGGCCCTTCCAGTTGTGGACTATGTGAAGAGGATCTGAGAGAACTCTTTTCACTCGTCTCCCTTACCACTCACTTGTGTGGGCATCTACCCTATTTCAACTGTGCCTCGTGGAGCTGGGAACCAGGTTTCATCAGCCTTCCAACATGGACTGAACACTGGTGGCTCGCTAGGAAACATAAAAAGCCTTCAGTGCCCAATGGGACTACTGAGGCATATAGCCTTGTGGGCCAAGCAGCTAACCAGGTTCCTCAGCACCGAGCCTGCAGACAGCTACTGCTGGACTACCTACCTTCTGCATTTAAGCTACTCCAGTAAATCCCCTTTACGGTACCTATTAATTTTCTTCGTTTTGTTCTTCTAGAGAAGTCTAATAGAATGCCTCAGCTGGTTAAAAGAAATAACAAAGGTGGGGCGAGATAGATGGTTCAGTTGGTGAAGTGCTTGCTGCTTAAATATGAAGCCTGAGTTCAGATCTCTGGCACCCACGTAGATGCTGAGCATGGTGGCACACACCTGTAATCCCAGCGTAGAGGGGAGGTGGAGACAGGAGGATCTCTGGGACTAGTTAGTGTAGCCAAATCAGTGAGCTTCAGGGACAGACAGAGACCCTGTCTCAAAACATAGGGTGGGGATAAATTGAGGAATACACCAACATTGACCACTGGCCTCCATCTGCATCCCCCTCACATACACATACAAACATGCCTACATGCATGGACATAAACCACACACCCATATGCACATGAAACAAAAGAAGGAAAAAATGGTTTGCCATAGTGGTGCACATTTATAATCCTAGCACATAGGAGGCTGAGGCAGGAGGATGAGATACTACAAGTTAGAGGGCAGCCTGGGCTACACGGTGAGCTCAGGGCCACCCCAGGCTACAAAATAAGACCTGTCTCAAAAACCAACAACGGTCGCCTGGTGTGGTGGTGCATGCCTTTAATCCCAACACAGGGGAGGCAGAGGGAGGAGGATCACTGTGAGTTCAAGGCCACCCTGAGATTCCATAGTGAATTCCAGGTCAGCTGGGCTACAGCCAAGACCCTACCTCACATAAAACAAAATAAAAAAGTCTCATCTCCCTGCACTCTGTTCTGCATTGCAGTGCAGTCACGCTAATCTAGCTTCTGTTTAGAAAATGAATGGGCTCTTTCTCTTCTAACTGCTCCTACCACTGCGTTATCTTCCTGCATGGCTCTTTATCACCTCCCTTCTCCCACTGCCCTACTCAGTTCTCATATATGCTTTCTTTCCCTTGAGTTGTTTTTTTAAAGACAGATCCTTACTTAATAGGCCAAATTGACCTCCTACTCACTATGCCACCCAGGCTAGCCTCGAACTTGTGATCCTCTTGCCTCCCACCAGCTGAGAGTACAAGTGTATGCCCCACACCTAGATTGTTGTTTTATTCATCCCTAATAGCTCAGTTCAAACACCATTATTTCCCAACCTAAGATTTCCCAACTTAAGTCAAGTTCTCCTATGTATTACCGTCTATACAATTTAATACCTCATAAGACCTGTCACCATGATAATTACATAATTGTCCACTTAGTTGACTGACGGCTGTCTTCCACGTCTGTCTATGCTAAACCCCAGTGCTTGCCACAGAGCTTTGTCCATAAAAGTAACACTAAACCAATGTTATCTGAATGAATGACCAACTTTGAATTCCCAAGGTTGACTGTAAAGACCTTGATGCAGAGCCCCCCCCCAAGTACAAACAAAAACACTTTGCAAGCAAACCAATGGAATGTGGCGGGTTTAAGACAAGCAGGGCTGCTAGCCTGGAGTTGTGGATGAGCAGACACATTCAGCACATCCTGACCGCATCCTCTCTGCACCAAACAGACGCTGACGCACAGCCCACATCAGCCCTGCCCGCCAGGAGCTCTTTACTGAACTTTCATTAGCAGGGCATGGGGAATACTGTCCCTTTGTACGATTCCAAGTCACATCTATTACTCACTGCTTTTGTGTGTCGTTCAAGAAGGGGAAAAAAAAAAAAAAACTGCTTTTTAGCCTTTTAAAAAAGAAAAACAACAACTGATGGTCTGTGTCCTAAATAGCAGGAAACAAAAAATGGATAACTCTCCAGTCCCTCTCTCTTGTCATTTCCTTTGGCTCTGTCTTTAATCTCTAATGACGAAGACTGTTGGTTGCTGTTGAGGTCTGAATAAGACATGTTCTCCATAGACTCCTGTGTTTGAACAGTTGGTCTCCAGCTGGTGGTGCTGTTTTGGAAGGGTGTGGAACCTTTAGGAGGCGGAGCCTTACTGAATGAGTTGGGTCAGTAGGGGATGGGCCTTCAGTTTTTAGAGCCTGGCTCTACTTCTGGTGAGCTTTCTACATCCTGTTCCAGAAAAAAAATGTCACAGCTGCCTCACACTCCTGTCGCCCGCCATGCATTCTGCTCCGTGATGGACCATCAAGTCTAAGTGAACCCTTCCTCCCTTAAGTTGCCTCTGGTCATGTATTTGGAGAAAAGAAACCAATATAGTTGCCTTCAAGCCAATCCTCTCCACGTGTCTGAAAGCACTTTGTAAAATCCTGCCTCCATTTTCTTATGTACAAATCAGAGATAAAAGTACTTCTCTTCTGCAGAAGAAATGAGGTAAGACATGAGACACACCGCATGAGTCTGGCACACAGAAACACCTCCATATATTTTAACCCCTCCTCTTGCTTCACCTTTGGGGAGAGCAGGCTGGTGTGAGCCCTTCTTTCCTCCAGCTTCTGCCCTGTGCTCAAGCGGCTTGGTTCAGTGGTGACCTGCACGGACTCCACAAGTAGATGTTACCTTGGAGATTTCAGCTCTATTTCCCCCTGGGGCCCACTTTACCCTGAAACAGTAGCATGGTTGGGGAGACAATTTAATGCCACCTCTTTACCTCCTGATAACAGAGTTGTTGACATGTCAGCCCTCCATGTCAAAATGTTATGACAACCATAATAAGTAAAATAAATTTAAAACATTTATTGATTTTAAGTGTTACAATTTCCCTCTATGATCCATGACATAGGATGTCAAATGTGTTATAGTCGAGATATATTTTAAGCAGGATAATTAACAGATTGGCTGTAGAAGTTGAGTATTTACCATATTTTTTGAGGCACTTTAATGAAGAGTCCCCATAGGTGGAGACACATCAGTGGCCGTTCTTGGCTATGAGTCTAACATACAGTGTCAATGGCAGGATTCCATGTCTACGCCCGTGAGATGAGAAGAAATGAAAATACACTGTTGAAATGCTCAGACCATTGGTGTAAGACTCAACAACAAACCCGGAATTCATTTCAAAACATTGGGCGGGGGAGAGGGTGCTGGAGAGATGGCTCCATGGTTAAAGGCACTTGTTTGCAAAGCCTGCTGTCCCAGGTTCAAGTCCCCAGTACCCACATAAAGCCAGATGCACAAAGTGGCACATTCATCTGGAGTTTGTTTACAGTGGCAAGAGCCCCTAGCTCCCCCATACTCACTCACTCGTTCTCTCTCTCCAATAAGTAAAAAATAAAACATTTTTGACAAATTAAAGTTATCAATTTTTTTTAAAAAGCTTGGGGAAGAGTGGGCTGGAGAGATGGCTTAGCGGTTAAGCACTTGCCTGTGAAGCCTAAGGACCCTGGTTCGAGGCTCGATTCCCCAGGACCCACATTAGCCAGATGCACAAGGGGACGCACGCATCTGGAGTTCGGTTTGCAGTGGCTGGAGGCCTGATGCGCCTCCTCTCTCTCTCTCTCTTCCTCTCTCTCTCTCTCTCTCTCTCTCCCCCTCTCTCTGCCTCTTTGTCTCTCTGTCATTCTCAAATAAATAAACAACAAAAAATTGGAAAAAAAAAACTTGGGGAGAAAAGTGTTCATAGTCATTTACTGTTTTTTTTTTTTTTTTCCAACTCCCTTACCATGGCCTCTCTTCTCTCATAGGTGGGTGGGGACAGAGCTAGGCTCAACCAAACCACCCTCTCATCCCCATGGCATTTTTATAAGCAAAGATTGTAACAAGTGACAAACTCCAGAGTCACAGAAGATGAACTACTTCAATACCCTCCTTCAAGTGAAGAGTAGCCATCGTTACAACAATGTGGGAAAAGGGGATGGGAGAAGGCATCAGCAACAATTAAAGATTTCCTGACAGGGCCAGTGCTGAACAAGTTATAGAGGCAATTACCCCCAAAAATTCTGAAGTGGCCATTTGCTCAGTAACCTAGACCAACCTGACACCCAAACAGAGATTGCTATAAGCAAGGAATTTATGGTGGTACAATGCCAGTTTAGCATAAATTACCTCAGGGAACAGATTTAAACCACTCGCGTTCTTTAAAAATTATGCAACAGCAACAACAAAATGAGTTTATGCAAACTCGGTACCAATCGCAGAACGGGGCCCTCTAAGTCTTGATTTCCAAAGACGCGGCCCTCCTTCTTGCCTGCTAGTTTTCTCCCGCCAGATGAAGATTCACAGCATCACTACATCATAACTGTAGCTCACTCCATTACAGGTAGTTCAAGGCCACTCTGCATAAACGATATGCACGGCTCTGTGTCTTCATCTTTAAAACCACCAGATATCTCGGTCACAAACATATGTTAGGTTTAATGCATCCTGGGCCATAACGGCGCTGCTTAAGACTAATGAACAAACGAATGTTTGTTTAAACCTCTTTGTGAAAATCAAACAAGCTTTCAACAGCTATTCGTGCATTTATTGTCAGATGTGAATCATCACTTAGGTGCTCCGGCTTGAGCGATTACCAGCTACTGCTCAGTTCCACGGCACTAATTCACTTGCCATGGGCCTTGTTTGGTCTTTCTTCCCCCCACCCCACCCCCACCACCTCTTCTTTCTGTCAGTGCACATCCAGAAAGGCTGCATGGCCGAGCTGAGGACTCTCACACCCGGCCCTGGGGACCCTTGTCACCCAGTGAGAACCAGGGAGGCGGGAAGGCACTCACCCTGCCTCTGCCCCCTCCCTCCCTCCCTCCCTCACAAAATAGTTGCTTTTTCAGACTCAGCAGCACCTGAAAGGCTCCCACAAGATTTACCCATTATATTAAATAACAGGTTTTAGAAGCGGGGAACTGTTATTCTCGTGTAGCTGGGTGTCATTACGGCTGCACGTCTATGCTTGTTTAATTTTTCTTCTGCCATTAAGCAAACTAAATGCTCGGAGGTTTTATTCTATCTCAGTGGGGTCCACCCAGAATAGAAAAGAGAATAAGGGTTCCAGGGTTGTGTAACTGGGGTGTTTTTTTTTTTTTGTTGTTGTTGCTTTCATTATGAGGAAGGAATTAAAAATCCCTCCTAGTCAGTACTTAAAATATCAAAGTCATTGTTTAATGCCTTTGAGTCACTGTACAACTAATTCAATTGCACAGTGTAGCGCCGTTTCACGGTGTGTGAAACACAGATAGTGCATAGAAGTGATTGCAAAGTTGAATAAACACCAAATTAGTTTTAAAAGTCTGCAACTTCCTGGTGGAGTCTTTCAAACTGAACAGCACCATTGTCTCAAAAAGTCGATGGTGGCCAAAAGGTTGCATTGCCTTCCGTTTGTATTAATGTGAAGACAGTGTCCCCTGACTCTGTGGTATCTGGAGGAGACACTGTCCCCTGGGAATTGCATGCATTGACAACTCAACATAACCAGCCCTCCTATCACTCAGGAGACTTCACGCCACAACCTGGTCCTAAATAAGATGCCCCAGGACAATTTCAAGCAGTTTGATGCTAATAAAATATTAAGATTTGAGAACCAGTTCTGTTGCTGATCTGGTCGATGACTAGTTACCGACTAACTATCATGTGTGGCCTGGACACTGTTCTAAGTGTTAAGGTTCTGGGGACATAATATCAAACCAATCAAGTCATATCATGTTTTCAGTGATAGCTGTTGTTGATTAGAAACAATATTAGAAATGCAAGGCCAACACTGGTTACTGCCAACGCTTATGGGTGGATCACTGGGGGTGCTCCAAGCACCTCACTAAAGACAAGAGGGCTACTGGACACAAGCCATGCTCCCCGTATTCTGTGCTTTACTCACTCACCTTAAAAATACGTGTGAGGGATTTCTACACACCTGGCTATAGAGATGCAATGATTTAAAAAAAATTAACTGGGGGCTGGAAAGATGGCTTAGTGGTTAAGTGCTTGCCTATGAAGCCTAAGGACCCTAGTTCAAGGCTCAATTCCCCAGGACACACGTTAGCCAGATGCACAAGGGGGAACATGTGTCTACAGTTCATTTGCAGTGGCTGGAGGCCCTGGCGTGCCTATTCTTTCTCTCTCTCTCTCTCTCTGTCTCTCTCTCTTTCTCTCTCTCTGCCTCCTTCTCTCTATCTGTCGCCCTCAAATAAATAAACAAAAAAATTAAAAAATAATAAAAATATTAACTCTCTGGGGCTATAGAGATTGCTTAGCAGTTAAGGCACTTGTCTGCAAAGCCTAAGGACCCATGTTCGACTCTCCACATCCACGTAAGCCAGATGCACAAAGGTGAGGCAAGCCCAAGGTCGCACATGCCTACTAAGTGGCACAAGCATCTGGAGTTCAATTGCAGTGGCTGAGGCCCTAGCACACCAATTCTCTCTCTCTTTCTCTCTCTCTCTCTCTCTCTCTCTCTCTCTCTCTCTCAAAGAAAACAAAACTAAATCTCTGGTTCCTAAAGCTTTTATTCTGGTAGAAGACGAGCATAAGTTAAATGGCTTTCTCACTTTCTGCATATTTTTGCTGGGAGAACTTGATACTGAAACTCAAGCTTGGCATCTAGCTATGGAAATAATAAACAAGGGTTCGGGAGATGCCTCAATCATTAAAGGCACTTGCTTGTAAAGCCTTCTGGCCCAGGTTCAATTCCCAAGTACCCACATATATCCAGATGCTCAGAGAGGTACATGTGTCTAGAGTTTGTTCACAGTGGCAAGAGGTGCCTGGTGTATTCTCTCTCTCTCTCTCTCTCTTTCTTTCTCTCTCTGCTTACAAATAAATAAATAAATAAAAATAAAGTAAACAAATAATCATAGTGTGCCAAATGGAAGTAAGCATAAGGAAAAAAGAAACCAAGTAAAGGACACCCCAAGGGAGACGTTGTCACCAAGGTCACTTCTGTTATTGAAAGTGGCTCATGCCTGGCAAGACAGTGGACATTGTGACTGAGATGACCATACACCATTCCAAAAACAGGGCATCCTTTTCCGATTAAACCTTTTTACCCTTAGTTCCTAATACCCTCACATGCCGTTATAAGAAATAACACAGAGAGATCTCATGTGCCCTTTACCCCGTTTCTTTCCCCTAATAATAATGTCTTACAAAACAAGAGGACAAATATCACACCAGAGCTATAGACATGACTACAGCCACATTCTTTCACACGTTTTCCTGGTTTAACTTGCACTCACTTGTGTATGTTTAGTTTTATGCGACTTTTTCCATGCGTCAGTTCATACATCTATAGTCACGATTCTGACAGCTCCCTCAGCACAAGAATTAATTCCTTGCTCTGCTTTCTTGGTAACCACACCCACCTCTGGGTCCCTCATTTTCTCCCCTCTGTTCCCTGTTTCTGTACTTGTCACAAACCAGAACACTTGAGAACAAAAGGGGGCATTGTGAACAACGACGGCAGGGCACCTGGCAAAGGAGGACCACCTTTGGCACAACATGACATGTGTCCTTCCGTATGTTACAGGACAATAACAACACGGTCTAAGCAACACAGAATGCTGACATCATGCCAAGCTTTGCGGTGATCCCCATGCACATCACCGCTTTTGAAGCCCCAAAACACAGCTGGTGAGAGCCTTGAGAATAAGTGAGCACTGTGTGCTCACCCCTCAATGCAACATCTACTCCACCCCCCCAAGACACAGCAAACCTCTCAAGAGGGGGGAGCGCAAAAAACGTAAGAGCTGGAGGATGGGGAGGAGTGATATGGAAGGCTTGGTTCTGGACTCAGCACGGCTGTTACACTGTTTAATCTACAATAGCTGTGGTTTCCTGCACAAGACTGAGCCCATTCCACCATGGGTGCTGGAAGGACTTCCTTTCCACCCCTCCCAGGAGAACTACGGCAAGCGAGTGGTTGCTGGGGGAGGGAGGCACGCTCTTCAGTGGTGCAGCCACTGGTAAGGCGCCCATGCTCCGGTCCGTAACCCCCACCCAAGCTCAAGCAAGCAACCCTAATTAACCTCAGTGGGCTTCTTCCACTGGAAGAAAAAAAACATGAAATAAGAGTGGGGACGAGTTGGGAATAAGGTGTTTAGTGGGAGGATGTTCAGAGAGGGTAATGAGGTATATATAGCATCAAAATACGTTATATACATATATGAAATTTTCAAAAATAAAGTAACAAAAACTAAAAAGAAATAGAAAAAAATAACAGAACAATCAATCATACAAGGGTGATACTATTATTGTGCCAATTTTACAGATGACACAAAGCAGCCACAAAGATTCCAGCTCAGGCCAGGCATGGTGGCACACGCCTTTAATCCCAGCATTTGGGAGGCAGAGGTAGGAGGATCACCACGAGTTCGAGCCCACCCTGAGACTACAGAGTGAATTCCAGGTCAGCCTGGGCTAGAGTGAGACTCTACCTCAAAAAAAAAAAAAGAAGATTCCAACTCAGGGTCAGAGGGCATCCATCTTTGGAGCCAAGGATTGTAACCAGGTCTGCCTGGTTCCAAAACTTCCCTTTTTAATTCTCGCATATTAAACAACTAATTACAACTAATTTATTAAATAATTCCAAGTGAGAAAAGTGTTTTGAAGGCGTCTAAAGTGCTGCTGCTGAAGCCTAAAATGAGAACTGAAAACAAAGCCTACCTCACACAGAATTGTAGCAAGAGTTAGGAAATATCAATTGGAATGTTCCGTGTACCAGAAAGAACCTTTAAAAATCTTCCGTGCTGGGGTGGAGAGATGGCTTAGTGCTTAAGGCATTTTCCTGCAAAGCCAAAGGAACCCAGGTTCAATTCCCCAAGACCTACGTAAGCCAGATGCACAAGGGGCACATGTGTCTGGAGTTCTTTTGCAGTGGATGTAGGCCCTGGTATGCCCATTCTCTCTGTGTCTCTCTCTTCTCTCTCTCTCTCTATCTCTCTCTCTCTCTCTCTCTCTCTCTCTCTCTCTCTCTCTGCTTGCAAATAAATTTTAAAAAATCTTCCATGCTGTCAACCTATACACCAGGAAGAAAAAAAAAAAAAAAGGCCTTTTGTGGTCATTGTTCATCTGGTATTTCTTAAGAGCTATCTCCATTAAAAAGTACAAGGGCTTCATGATATATTCTTGGGAACACATAATAGAGCACCGGGTTTTAAAACACTACAGAATCCTGGGTTTCCAACAGCAAAGCAAAGAAAACTGTCAGCCTTGCACCCGGAAGTGCATTTCAGAGCTGCCCTGCAGGAGAAACTGACTCTGAGTGCCCCAGAGGCGGGAGAGTCCCTCACTCTGGGCTGTGTCTGGCAGGGGGATCCTAAGGGAAAGGAAATGCCCACTAGGCGGAGAGGATGAGGAGCATTTAAGATCAGTTATTGTAATGCACATTCAGCAACAGATATAACATATTAAGCACACTATTAGTACCTTACTGTTAACAATCTCTAATAATACAGTCCATTGTGGCAGGCATGGGCCAAATGTTCCATGACCTCCCACAACAGCGCCACCAACTGGAGACCCAGTGTATTGAAAACATGTGCCTGAGGGAGACATTTCACGTTCAAATGGTAATAATGATCTTTAAGATAGTTTTGTGTGGCGGTGGGCAATGAGGATCACCTTGTTCCTAGACTCTTCAGAGAGACTTTGTGTGAGCATGTATGGTACGCGTACAAGTTTATATGTGTGCGGGCACATGTGTGTGTGAATGCACATGCAAATAGAGACCAAAGTTGATGCCAAGTGTCTTTCTTCTTCTCACCCTTCCATCTGTCTTTTTTTTTAAAGAAAGAGAGAGAGAGGGAGGGAGAGAGAGAGAGTTGGTGTGCCAGGGCCTCAGCCACTGAAATCGAATGCCAGATGAGACAGGGTCTCTTGTTGAACCCAGAATTCACCAGTTCAGCTAGAGTAGCTATGCAGTACATCATAGGGATAGTGCCTGTCACTGTCTCTCTTCCCAGCAATGAGATTACAGGTGAGTGATGCCACGTCCAGCATTTTACATGGATGCGGGGCATCCAAATGCAAGTCCTTACACTTGTGTGGCAAGCCCTTTATCCACTGAGCCATTGCCCAGCCCCCAGAGATACATTTCTTGACTTACTGAAATCTGATCCTGGGCTGATTGCAAGATCAAAATGTCAGGAGGCTGTAGAAGATCACGAGCCTATCGAAGTCAGCTGCCTCAGGAAGACTGGCAGGAGACTGATTTTGAGCTTTCTTATTGGTGAAAGGAGGATGACTGTGCTTAGCCCTCAAAGTTGTATGGGACTCATGAGGGGCTTAGAGACATGACTAGGAAGGTCAGAGCACTTTCCAAACAAGCATGAGGGCCTGAGAGGATCTGGGGTCCATCCCCAGCACCCACAGAAAAAGCCAGGCATGGCCACACATGCTTATAACCCTAGTCCTGTGGGGAACAGAGGCAGGAGAATAGTGGGGTCTCATGTGTCAGCCCATCTGAAAATATAAATAAATCACCAGCAGCTTCAGGTTCAGTGAGAGACCCTGTCTCAAGGAAGTGCATGGAAACGTGATAGAAAAGGAGTCCAGCATTCTCCTCTGGCTTCTGCTTGTGCACATGGAGCACATGGAAATTTACACACACACAAGCATACAATATCCATATATGCACTATCCATGAATGCAAAAATAAGAGCTTTTAAAATGGGTGTTCTCCACAAAGGGTGTACCTTATGTTTTTAATATTTTATTCATTTATTTAGTTATTTGTTAGGGAGAGGGAGAATGAGCAGTCCAGGACTTCTAGCCACTGCAAACGAATTCCAGACGCATGTGCCACCTTGTGCATCTGGCTTACGCTGGTCCTGGGGAATCAAATCCGGGTCCTTAGGCTTCCCAGGCAAGTACCTTAACCACTAAGGTATCTCTCCAGCCCTCTGTATCTCATTTAACTAAGGATGTTCTTTCCATGTGAGAAATTGAGCAAAAGGACAAATACCCTAAACTAGAGAAAAGTGGGAAGAGTTAGAGGATAAAGGAGGGAAGGATGAAAGAGATGTAAGATGATGTGGCTGACCTCAAAACTATAGGCAAAAAGGCAGGTCTTCCAGGCTGTTTTGAGGCAGCCCAGCACTCTGCCTTGAAGAACACATCCAGCCAGGCATGGTGGCAAATGACTTTAATCCCAGAACTCAGGAAACAGAAGGAAGATTACCATGAGTTCGAGGCCACCCTGAGATTACATAGTGAATTTCAGGTCAGCCTGGACTAGAACAAGACCCTACCTTGAAAAACAAAAGTAAAAACAAATAACAACAACAAAACACAGACCCGAAGAGATTTCTGCATCCAGTTTGTGTAACTAGCAGGTCTGTCATCCTATCAGATGTGTGACCCTTTCCCCAGGCTTTTGCTGCAGAAGAAAGAAAGCAGCACATGAAAGATAGGTCATTCTGACTCTAACCAGCTCTCTCCAAATCTCACTCCCCAGACAGGCCTTTTTATTCATTCTAGATAAAATTGCACTAAACAGAATTAGCACGATATCCTATACACTCCATCTAACCCTCACTGTGCCGTTTTTGTCTCAACCCTTTTTATATAATATTTATTTATTTATCTGTGAGTGAAAGAGAGAAGAGAATGTGTGTGGATGGCTGCACCAGGGCCTCATGCCACTGCAAACACAAACTCCACATACATGCACCATTTTGTGTATCTGGCATTACGTGGGTACTGGGGAATCGAACATGGATTAATGACCTTCTCCTTGCTGGGACAAAATACCTGACAAAAGTCAGTTTAAGGGAGGAAGTACGCAGTTTCAGGCTACAGTCCATCATGAAGGGTAAGGCATGGCAGCTGGTCACAGGCTGCCCACGGGGAGGAAGCAGAGAGGGATACCTCTCTCCTGTGGGCATTGTCTAATCCCCCAGCTCATGGAATGATGTTGCCCACAGGAAAGGAGAGTCTTCCCACCTCAATTAACCTAATCAAGGTAATCCCTCACAAACCAACGGAGAGAGGCTAACCTAACGTACATAGTTGTTCACAGGTGGTTCTAGGTCTGTCAAGTTGTCAATCAACATAACCTTAAACCGTCACACCCCAAAGCAAGTGCCACAGGGAAGTAGGATGTGGACCATTTTGAACACCATCATCTCCATCACCTGAGGATGTGTACCACATGCCAGGTACTGAAGAAGCATGCCTTTGCTAAGTGAATGAATGATTGAATTCCCTTCTCAGCTGTCGTCTTTTGAAACCTCTGTCATGTCAGCTGCCTGGGGCAGTCTAGGAGTGCTGCTAATCTTGCAGCCTTGCCCTTCTCTATCATCCAAATCGCTCCTTTCCTAATTTTGCTTCACCCAAAGGTACGTCCTGAGACAAAGGCTTGAGTGTCAATAATCACTGTGGAAGGTGATCCTGGCAGAGGAGGGGAGGAAAGAGGAGAGCGGGATGAGGAAGGAGTCTCTACAGAGTGATTTCCCCGGGTGGCCAACAGGGACAGGAGGCATTCAGATCCGCCTGGACACCTCCCACAACGCAAGGACAGAACAGTCCTCCACACAAACGAAGTAGTTTGGGGAACATAACTTAGCCTTTGTCCCTGCGAAAAATGTACTCTGAAGGAAAATGAAAACAAGAAATGCTTGTGGAGTATTTATTAGTACCAAAGGGAATTCAGCTTCATTGAATGCTAAATACGAGCTGGAAAGCATGCTGGGCAATATATACATTCCTTGTGTACTTATTTTACTATGGCAACGAGAGCTGCCATGTTGTGAGTCCCTACCATTTAAGTAAGTCTCTACGTGCAGACTCTCATTCATTCTTACAATTATGAAATTAAGGGGGTTTTCTCTATTTTATATATGAGAAAGCTGGCTGTGGTGGCATGCGCCTGTAATTCCAGCACTAGCAAGGCTTAGGCAGGAAAACCACAAGTTCGAGGCCAGCCTGAGCTATGTGTGTAGTGAGAACCTGTCAGAGAGAGAGAGAAACCCTACCTCAGGTCATAGCAGCCGTACATAGCAGATGATCTTTTTTACACAGCTTTTCCATAGCTTGTTCTCTAGAGAGAAAACTATAAGAAAAAAGTTCAGGACTGAATACATTTCATGATACAGATGGAAAGAGCTCCAAGAACTCGGAAAAAGCCGCGCATGTTGGCACTTACCTGTAAATCCCAGCATTCCATTGGAGGAGGGATGAAAATGATGAGTTAAGGCCAGCCTGGGCTATATAATAAGCTCTTGTCTCTAAAACAAAACAAGGGGCTGGGGCGATGGCTCACTGAAGAAAGCACACGCCGTGTAAGCATAAGGACTGGAGTTTAGGTTCCCCAGCACCCAGATAAATGCCAGGCGAGCATAGCCGCCCAACCGTTACCCCAGTGCTCGGGAGGAGGAGGAGACAGGGGCTTTGAGGGTAAGCTGGTTACCAAAACTACCCAAGTCCATGAGCTCTGAGTTTAAGTGAGAGACCTTGTCTCAGTAAATAAAGTACAGAGCAATCGAGGAAGACTCCCAAGGTCAGCCTCTGACCCCCATGTCCTACACACATATGAACGTACATACATGCATGCATGCATGCCACATTACATACACAGGCAGAAAACAACTCTGACAAGGGTCAGGAATATAGTTAATTATATTGAATTGTATACTTGGCACTTGATAAGAGAGTAGATTTTAGGAATTCTTACCAGAGAGAGGGAGATTTACTTGAGATATAGATTTGTTCATTTGCATAACAACAGTAAGTACTGTGCCCCTACATGGGCATATCAAAGCCTTGTGCTATATGCTCTAAATTTAGGCAATCAAGAAATGAAAATTGGAGGAGAGAATGACTGCTGTCCACTGGTTTAAGATTTCACTGAGAAAGTGGACCTTGAGTTTTTGAAAAGTTGAAAGTGAACACGAAACACAGGGAGAAGGAAAGGGCAGAGCTGCCCAAAAGAACCTCCGAGACGACAGACGGGGACAAATGGTTTTGCAGAGCCTGGGTCCTTATCCACCCAGGAACTCCCCCATGTCCTCTTTCATGAGCCACTAATCTGCCACCAAGTTACATACCTGCAAAGTATAGATTCAGAAATAATCTAGGTTAAACAAAAAGGAAGGAAAAATAAAATAAACTCCAGATTATGTGATGATTCTGGGACCCTCTAGAACCTTCGAGACTAAATTTTCTCACAGTATATTTGTAAAGTTGTATACTTCGTTTGGGCAGCCCCACCCAAATCTCCTTCACGTCCAACCTTCTTAACCTGCTGGGCTGCTGGAATGGCAGGGGAAATCAAGATAGGCTGGACTGGACAGGGAAAACCCCCACTCGGTCCTTACAAGTGCCTGGTGAGTGATTTTCAAATGCCATTCACAATAGTGTCAGTGCTGGTTTCTTCTGTCTGTGTACATGTCTTTCCTCTCAACCATGATACAACTGGTTAATAAAGGCATCACAAACAACATACAAAAAAGAAGAAAGCAGAAGAGAAATTCAGAAAGTGATGAGAGAGGCCAAAATATCCATCACATCCCATCCCTCCCACCCCAACTGTTCTAAATGTTGTTCTTCCATTTTCAATATTAAAAAAATTGGAATATTGCCTTGGGTCTACTAAATCATTAGCAAATTAAGAACCTGTTTTTAATAACATTTAACTTGTAAATAATGCATTAATTGACTAGCCTGGATGTTAACTGGAGCACTGAAGCTCTGCTACTAAATTCGTAATGAAAGAAATGTGTTGTAACAGTGGGCTATATGGCAAATATAACAGATTAAATATGACAGTTGATATTTGTGAAAATGGGGTTATAATTCGTGGACACCTGCAGCTGTTTTCCAACCAAAACAGCCGAAATTAAACATGCATAAAGTGTGTGTGCGTGTCATGTTTTCTGCTGGAACATTTCTTTTGTTCTCTTGGAGCCTCATGGTGGTTGTTTTGCCCTTGTGTCAGGTCATATGTCTAAGCGAGCAACAAGTGACTGCTTGCTGGATACACTTTATTGGATCTCTAAGTGATATGTCCTGGGGAGATAGAAAAGGACATGAGTCTTTTTGCCTATGAGATAGGAGGTGCTGAGAAACATGACAGATGATCCCATATGTTTGTAAGTGTGCAGAATTAGAGGAAGCCATGTGAGAAGGAATCACTGAGTGCTCTCGAGTAGCATTTCTGAGATGGAAACGAGGAATGTGGTCCCTTGCCAGCTATGCATTAGCCAAAATGTAAATGATAATAACTCAGTAAAGAAAGTTGCTGGAAATAGGGGCTGAAACAAAGAGAAACCGAATATTTGCAATGACTAATAATTAACAAAGTGCTGTAAATTCACTAGTTCATTTTTCATTTATTCAACAAATAGCGATAAGGACCTTCCAGTTTCTATACTAAGCTGGGTTCTGGAATATACAGTGGCCAAGACAAGGTGCTGTGTCTAACCATGGTTACCACTCTAGATTGGGGACATGTCTGTAAACTTAAAGAAAGAGCAAGGATGTCAGGGAAAGAGAGGAGATGCTTAGAAGAAAATCTTAGCCTGTCCGGTCAAGTGCAACAGGGAAGTTAGATAGCAGCAGACAAGCTTTGTTTGAATTTTTCAATCAAAGATCATTAGTGACCTTGGTCAAAGCAGTTTTAGTAGTTTGTAGGAGAGAGAAACCAGATTAGAGGGTGCTACATAAACAAGAGGAAAGAGTGTAAAAAAAAAAAAAAAAAAAAAAAAGATTGTAGAATTTTTTGGATGGTGTAGATAGAGGGAGGAAGGGAGAAAGAGAGGAGAGGAGAGAGAGAGAGAGAGAGAGAGAGAGAGAGAGAGATGCATTTCCAAAAACCTGAGTACATTGCACATGCCAAATTGTGGTCACGGCCTCTGCACACCGATTCTTGGCACATTAACATACATGTGTGCATCTCAGTTACACTTCTTTTTCTATCACAAGTTGAAATTCTGTTTCAGTATTCCAAAATATTAAATTCTCATTTAATATGCTAATTATCCTCCATGTTACAGAGAACTGTGTTGAAGCTTGGGTACACTCTCAGCTCTAGTCTGTATTATCAAGTCGTAGTTGACTTGGTCAATAATTTGCATTAGTTTTTTTTTTTTTGGCATGAAAGTTTCCCCAATTTACTACCTTGTTCTAACTGAATTATCTTGAACTATATAGAATCACCACCTTCGTGGGTCAAAAATACTGGAATATTGGCAACTTCATGTGGTTCCACCTAAAAGTGGACGAAGAACTAGAGAAATAAAAATATTTCAATATAATGTTGAATGAAACCTAAGGTAAAGAGAAAGAAAGAAAAACATTGCTGGGGCAAAGGGTATTGAAGGGTAAAAAAAACACACCACACCAAAATGTAATCTTTTCGTCTGGGTTAGGTGTGTGTTCCCAAGGGAAATAATTTTTGAGCATGTAGCTTGATAGTAATAATAAGACTTTTAGGGAGTATGGATGGCTCAGGGGATCAATTGGGATTTAGGGAGCGGGGCTCTTACTAGCAATCTGTCCAATTTAGTCAGACTAACTTGCAATTTTACACAGTTAAACATCTTACAGATCTGAGACCAGCAGACCGAAGGAAAATAGTCTTACAACAGGCTGTCTGGCTAACTCTTGGCAAATCTTTTCTCCTTGCTATAATGTGATGACCCCCATCTTGAAGATGGAGGCACACGCAAGAACGAGTGGATGTAGAAAAAACAAAGCTGAGTGTAGATATTTTGGATGGGGGAGAAGTTCAGAATTCTGAGTTGGAAGAAGAGTGTCCTGGTACAGTCAGTGAGAGAAAGTAATTTTTCCAAATTGCCTGAACTAAAAATAAAGCAAATGTTGTCTCAGGGGATAGCTATCCAGTCCCCTTCACGGACATTAAATTCACTGTGGTGGGAGGCTGAGGTGAAATGAAAAAAAAAAAAATCTTGAAGGAAGAAAAACACCCTAATGAGGGCACCAGTGGTGAGTTGATGGAACAGAGCTACCACTGGGAATGCATTACCTGACTGTTTTCTCCAGAGCAGGGTCATTGGACAAGTCTATGAGGAGAAAATCCCTCAGCAGTATACAATTTGGGCAGTGGCTAAGTTCTTGGAATGTCCTTTATCCTCTATTGCAATCAAATATTCACAAACAGAGAGGGAAAACTCACTAAAATGAGACTGAAGAACAGACCTTGAATCCTCCTGTGTTAACGGAGGAAACATGGAAATCTTTAAACCAACACACTGGGCACACACGTCTGTCCCTGCTACTGGTCGTGTTTTTCATCTCCATGAGATTGTGGCTAGACAAGAGCTCACCTCAGCCCATGGCTTCCTGCCAGGCTCTCTACAGGGCACCGGAAATTGTGAACCTTCCTGTGGCTGAAGACGTGGTCACATAGCATCTTGAAGAAATACCCTTCGCTCTTTGTGAAGCTATAAAAATCTCTGCTAGACAAGGAACAGATAGGGAACTCTCTACCACACTGGATTTGTATTTTACTCAGCTGCAAACTCTTTCCCCTACTATTATCTTACGTTGTTTTAAAATTGGTCTTGAGTTAAGCACAGAGGGTCACAAAAGACAGGTCTAGATGGGACTCACTCTTCCTGTTCTGTGACGCAGTTTGCAAAACTTGACGTGGTTGCTTTTACGGTTATAGTGCCTATAATGAACATGAAGAAACAAATACACACCCTGACTCCCTGAAGATAGGGTATTTTCTAAAATCTGTAGCTAAACAGCCCTCAGAACCAGACTTAAAATTATAGCCAGAAAGTCATACCAAGTGTCTAATCTCCTTGAGGTTATCCCTGAGGACTGAATGTCAATCACTGTTGGAAAGAGGTAATTTGCCCCCATTGTGTTGTCTGAGAATGATTTTTTTTTTTTTTCCTGCTACACCTGGAAAAGCTTGTGGCTAATTATATGATTGTTACAAATTATTTGTTTTCCCTTGTAAAAAGAAGCTTTTTCCTCCCACCCCATTCACATCAAACCCAGCCGTGGACTTGGTGTGGCTGGTAAAACGTAAATCAAAGCGACCACCGCCACTTCCACGAAGCAGCCTTTTGAGCATCGCGGGATTCCATCACTGTTGCTTCCTCGTGCCCAGAGAGCAGTGACCTCAATTCCACTAGGATGTCAGGTGAAGATACGTTCAACTGACCTGCAGCCAACGCAAAGCAAAAATGCATAAATAAACAACTAATAAATAAAAACAATAAGTCCTCAGCGTCTTTAGCCACTGAAAATCGGTTATTGTTTTTGCTTGTTACCTGAGAGCAACACAGGAAACACTGAGCAATGCAAACACAAAACCACCAGAACAGGAAGCGGACCTGCTCTCTGAGCCTCCATACGTAACCACTCCAGGGGCGCAGAAGAAGACCATGAGAAAAGGGTAGGCAGGGAGAGAAACCCTAAGAAAACTTTTGCCATGTTCTGCATGAGCTGATTGTGCTCTAGCTGCTGATTCGCTTCAGTCTTTGGCTCCTCACCTCTGTGCTGCATAGAATAGCTTGCTCTGAAACTAACAGCTAGGAAAGAGCCAGCTATGGTAAGTTGGGGAAACCCAAGAATTTTACACTATGTGTTCTTTTCTGTGTGGGGGTGTACATGAGTATGAGGGTGTGTGCGCATGCGGATGTCGCGTCTTCTCGGTCACTCCACAGCTTTGATATTTTTTAAAAAAAAATACTTGATATGTTTTGGCTTTTCAATTTTTTTATTTTATGAGAGAGAGAAGCAGAAAGACAGAGAGAAAGAGAGAGAAAGAGAATGGGCACACCAAGTCCTGTAGCTACTGCAAAAGAACTCCAGACACATGTGCCACCTTGTGCATCTGGCTTATGTGGGTACTGGGGAGTCAAACCTAGGTCCTTTGGCTTCATAGGCAAGGACCTTAACTGCCAAGCCATCTCTCCAGCCCAGTATTTTTTTTAAGACAGAGTCTCTTGCTAAACCTAGAGCTAAGCTAATTGGCTACACTAAGTGGGCAGCAAGCTCCAGGAATCCTCCTGAGCCCCCCCTCCCCCACGGGCCCAGCTCCTGGCCTGAGTTCGGGATTATAAGAATGAGCAGTCTTGCCACACTTTTCTGTGAACACTTGGGGTCCTCATGCTTTTGACACAAGCACTACACCCCCTGAGCCGTGTCCTCAACACCTCAACACTCACACTATATTTGCCTGGTTCAAGAACTCTCCTATTGCTGAAAAAAACACCTTACACCTCTTCCACCCTTTTCACACTAAGCAACACATCCTGAGCTGATGGCTTTGCTTTCTAGATCGCCAAGAAAAAGGACAGGATGCAAATGTCACTTGGCCCCTAGCATCCTCTCCCTTTCCTGACTCCCTCTCCACCCTTTTGTTCAACCTTCTCTTTAATCAGGGCCAACGCCCGCCACTAGATCTATTCCCCTCACCGCCCCCAAAGGATGCTGTTCCAGAAACTTCCTCTGCACTTTTCTGTATCATTTTTTTTTTCTCTTTGAATAAAATATTTTTTAAACTCTCCTTATTCTAATTCTGTCCAATAATTCATCGCCATTTCTCACGTTTCCTTGGCACAAACTATTTGCAAGCATGACATGGTCTCTCGCCTCCAGGTTCTTTTCTTCCTGTCCTTACTCAGTCAGATTTCATATACACTTCTCTGCTAAGCCAGTGGTCATACCTATGTCCTTGTGGTGGTTTATATGCGACGGTTTATATTGATGGTCAACTTGATAAGACCTAGAATCACTGAAGAAAAAAAGCCCGTGGGTGTACCTGTGAGGGATTATTTTAATTCTATTAACTGAGGTGGGAGGACCTACCTTACCTATGGGCATCACCATTCTGTAGGCTGAGGTCCTGGACTAGCTGAAAAGGAGAAAGCTAGCTGAGCATCAGCATTAACTGCACTCTGCTTCCTGACTCTGAGGAGAAGGTGACTAACAGCCACCTGTTCCTGCTGCCATGCCTTCCCCACCATGATGGACTGTAACCTTGAACTATAAACTCAAATGAACCCTTCCTTCTCTAAGCTATTTTTTCAGGTATTTTGTCACAGCAATAAAAGAGGTAACAGATCAGTCCTCATCACACTTGATCAACTAGAAGGTTTTTGTTGTTGTTGTTGTTGTTGTTGTTTTAAATATTCTTATTTACCTATTTACAAGCAGAGAGAGAGAAAGACAGAGAGAGAGACCTGAAAACAAATGCCAGATGGCATGTGCCGCTGGGGAATCGAATCTGGGTTGTTAGGCTTTGCAGGCAAGCACCTTAACCACTGAACCAACTCTCCATCCCCAACTAGAAGTTATTTTAAACTTTAAAAAAGTTATTTGTTAGCCGGGCATGGTGGTGCACACCTTTAATCCCAGCACTCGGGAGGCAGAGGTAGGAGGATTGCCGTGAGTTCGAGGCCACCCTGAGACTCCATAGTGAATTCCAGGTCAGCCTGGGCTAGAGTGAGACCCTACCTCGAAAAACCAAAAAAAAAAAAAAAAAAAAAAGTTATTTGTTTAGTTTTTTTTTTTAATTTGAGAGAGAGAGAAAGAAAGAAAGAAAGAGACAGAGAGAGAATGGGCATGCCAGGGCCGCTAACCACTGTGAACAAATTCCAGACACATGCAACACCTTGCACATCTGGCTTACGTGAGACCTGGAGAGTTGAACAGGAGTCCTTAGGTCTCTCAGACAAATACCTTAAGTGCTAAGCCATCTCTCCAGCCCTATTCCTTCTTCTGTCCTTACTTTGTTGTGTGTCTGTTATCTCATGCAATATAGTTATTTTATTGAGATTTATCATATGACACTCGCTGCTCAACTTCTTCCAGAGACTTGAGTCCCTTCTCGATGACTCCTTTCCTGAGGCACCTGGCACAGCCTCCTCTTCCTTTGCTGCCTTCACATCTTTACTGTTGCTTGAACACACCAGCCATGCTTTCTTCAAAGCACCTTGTCACTTACAAGTCCCCTACCTGCACTGCTCTCTTTTCTTTCCTTTTCAAAGTCACCATGTTTTGCTCACTCACTGTCCTCAGACTTTTGCTCAGAGGATAATTGTCTGATACGGCAAACCGCCCTACAACCAAGCTCTACCCACCACCACCACACTATACTTCTGATAAGCATGTAGCTTTATATGATGTGCCCGCATGCGTTTTACTTCCCCAGCTGATGCCTCCTTCCCCGAACCCAGGACAGAAGGCCCACTGGAGAAGGGGGCTTGAACAGCGGACTAAATACCCAACTCACTCTGGGCTCAACAATTCCTGGGAAGAATAAACTGAATGTGCTTAAAATTGTCCTCTTGGTGCAGAGATACACATTCTTCTCTTTGTTTGCTGGGCTTGTTTTTCCGTCTCCATGGTCATCTCACTGATGAATATCTTCCGGGTCGAAATCTCACACCCTCGCCTTTTTACTTGAATCATTTTCCCATCATTCCCTTGGGGACTGGAGCGATAGCTCAGCAGCTAAAGGAGCTCGCTTGCAAAGCCTGATGTTCTGGGTGCCAATGTAAAGGTAGATACACAAAGTTGGGCATGCATACGAAGTTCATATGAATTTTCAAGAGGCCCTGGCATGCTATTGCCTCTCTCTCATTCATTCTCATTCTCTCTCTCTCTCTCTCTCTGTTCTCTCTCTCTCTCTGCAAATAAATAAAAATACTAACCCTTCTTGAATCCGTATTATCTCCATCATTGCTTCCTCAATGGGTAGGTTTACTCATGGGATTCGGCATGTCATCACCCTTATTTGGAGTCAGTGTTAACGCAGCAGCCGCACGTCCATCCTCACATGCTGATACGCTTCCACTCATGCTGATGTGGACTGTGCGGCTCATCTAGTCCCACCCTCTCCTGAGACACTAAGGAAACTTCCCGTCTAGAGGAGGAGGGAAACTTTCCAAGGCAGCACACCTGGTTGCTGGCTTCCTGCAAACCCTCACCAATATGCCTACTGTAACAACTCCCCGTCTTCCTTTTGGCTGCTGTAAATAATATTAGACTCTTCCCATTTCCCTGCTTCTTGTATTCTTCATCTCCCCCTAGCTAGATCACTTTGATATCCTCATAGATCTGCTTTTATCTCATTTTGCAAGAATATTTGTATAAAGTAAAAAGGGATGATTTCCCGAGAATTTAAACAAAATCCCTGCAGACTTTGCTAAAGTTTTCATTAGATTCTTTTATGATGTATTATGCATAACTATGTAAAAGGCATGTTAGAATTTCTACTCCAGAACAAAAAAAAAATGTTTCAGAAAACATGATTAAGATGTTAATAATAGCACTTACCTCAAAAATGTGTTGCAAATATTCAATAAAAAAAACATACTATGTGACAGAGGAAAGACTGTAGGAATGCATGTTAGGGCATGGATTTCTGTGTTTGAAGTATGATGATTCTATGTGTCCCACACGTTCCTATGCAGCCCTGTTAACCATATACAATACTGAGGCCCAATTTCATCTCTCAATATAAAAATGCAGAGGATTTGTAATGGTCCAATTAGTTATGGTAATTCATTATTCTACCTCCTAGAGCAATTTAGAGTAGACTTTTGAATGCTGATTTTTTTTAACGGAGGCACAACAATCCCCCAGAACCAGCAGGTGTCAACAGTTATTATCATCTCCATTTGGTCTGGGATGTAAACTGAAACCCCAAGGCCATTTGCCCCAGCTCAGACACAGACAAGCAGTGGAAGAAGGAAACTAGAACTCTGAAAGCCTAATTCTGAGTTCAGCCATTAAGTCAGGTAGCCCTGTAAGTATCAGTAAGCAGTTCAATATGAAATGTTATATGTTATTTTTCTATTCATGGGCAGATGAGGTTTATATCCCATGCCCTTGAATTTGGATGGATTCTGTGACCATTTCACCAGTAAAACTGGGCCAGACTACATCTGGGTCTTACGAAATCAGTGATTTCTAATCCCTGCCTCTTGGAGCACTTTCTCTGGGAACCCTGGCTCACTATGTAAGAAGCCCTACCATTGTAAAGCCACCTTACCAGAGAGACCATGTGCAGAGATGCCGGTTAACAGTTTCAGCTGAGACGCACCTTCCAGCCAAACCCGTCATGTGGTAGTCATGTGGGTGACTCCGAGTTGCTGCTCCTGACCAGCCTGTCTCCTAGCCAAAGACTACTGAGTGACCTCATCAATTTGTCATTAAGCAGAGAATTTCCCCAGCTGAGCTATGCCTGTCCCCTAAGCAAAACAATCTTGATATAATAAAATTATTGCTCTTTTTTAGCCAAGTTTTGGTTTTAGTTTAGCTTCATTTTTAGGGTATGAGTTTCATGCAGCAATAGATAATGGAACAGAATTTGATAGCACAATGCTGCCATGGTAAAACCCCAAACCACTGACTACAGAAGCACACAGTGAACAGAAGCTGGAAAGATCCTGAAAAATATGTTCATGAGATGGAGAGATGACTCAGTAGGTAAAAACACGTTCTGTGCAAGTATGACAACCTGAGTTTGGATCCCCAGTACCCACATA
The DNA here is from genome assembly GCA_036346955.1 of Dipus sagitta. Taxonomy (NCBI): domain Eukaryota; kingdom Metazoa; phylum Chordata; class Mammalia; order Rodentia; family Dipodidae; genus Dipus; species Dipus sagitta. The sequence continues at coordinate 46,369,360 of CM070788.1, forward strand.
AAGCTGGACACAGAAGCAAGCATTGGTAATCCCAACCCCAAATGGGAGTAAGGGACAGGAGAATCTCAGAAACTCACAGGCCGACTAGCCTGTTGTACGTAATGGCCAACAACACAGAGAGCCTTGCCTCCAGGTAGAAACCAAGGGCAGACACAAAAGTTGCCTTCTGACCTCCACACAGGCACACACCCCATACACTTACACATACACAAACACAGAGAGATTTTAAAAGGGATGCTAGAGAAATGGCTTAGTGTTTAAAAGTGCTTCCTTCACAAACCTGTTGAGCAGAGTTCAGATCCTCATCATCCAGGTAAAGCCAGACACAAAGTGGTGCATGTGTCTGTAATCCCAACACATCATTGTCAGGAGAATCCTGAAACTCACAGGATTCTAGTCTGGCCTTCCCAGTGAAAAACAAGGAAGACCCATCTCAAAGAAAAAAAGATGGAAGGAAAGGATCAATACACCATGTTGTCCTCTAACCTCTCCTCAGGTGTGCTACGGCATGTGGGTGCCAGGGCACATGTACACACACACACACACACACACACACACACACACACACTTAAAAAAAACACTGTTCATGAAAGTGGAAGGACTTAAAGGGATGGTTAGTGACGAATTAGATACTAGTACAATAACTGCTGCAGAAGACTGGCGGAGAGGGGAGGAAATTGATTGAAGTGAGGGATTCAGCTGTATTTTAACTTCTGGAAGGACTATCAAAAGTGCCGAATGACTATCTGATCATTTCTGATATAGTATAGATCGAAAAAAAAATGAGCTAACATGTTAATTATTGTGTCCAATATATTTGTATTGTAGTATTGCTATATGATTCCTAAGAAGAAAGATTGATCTGATCAAAGATGTCAGTGGTGGTAAGCAAAATTTCACAAACTATAGACTAAGGACTGTTCTGAGCTTTTCTTCCCCTCCATGTTTGCATGAGAATACCTAATCCATCTCCCCTCCCTCTCAATATTGCCTGCTGGAGAGAGGGCGACAAGTAACACTGCTTCGTTCACAGGTTCCTAGAGAGGAGCCACACTCTAAGAAACATCCTGGAAGAGACACGTCCACACCTGGATGAGATTTGAGAGGCAGAACTCCAGATTTGGAGTCTGATCCACATGCTGCCTGGATGTTGCTGTTGTCATGAGAGGAGAATTTGGGAACCGTGCAGAGGCATGAGTACATTCTGGTATGGGGAAGGGACTGTGACTGACGAAAGATGACCACAAATTCTCTGACACCCCTTCAGCACATGTATTGCTTGCCCTAGAATAAGAGTTGTCTCCAAAGTTTCTTTGATAGGGAGAAGATGACATGGTGGCACGCACCTGTAATTCCAGTAGATTTATAGTAAGGCAGGAGAATCTTGAGTTCAGTGGCAGCCCGAGCTCATAGTGAGACCCCTATCTAAAGAGAGTGTGATGAAGGGGTTCTGAGTCACTTCTTGAGACTGGGGCATAGGACCTGGTGGCTGTGCTTAAGTGCTCTTGCAATATCATCCGTAGGAACCCGAGTCTCCAGGCTAAGCACAGGTAGTGTAAGGATGGTCCCAACACTCTAGTCTGCATCCCCGCAAAGGCATGGGATTTATGAAGGAAGCCATCTTAGAAGCTCCAGGTCAGCTCATGAGCTGACAGGTGAGTGTTACCAAGTTATCTCATGTGATGCCCCATGAATCAGAGAAATGACTAAGCTAAACCCTATTAAGCCATTGAACTAAAACAAAGGAAGACATACTATGGTGTTTGAAACAATCATTAAGTTTTGAGGTAATTCGTTACATAGCCAGAGACAGCCGGGACACTTTAGATGTAGATGTGAGTAAATGGAGGAAGGCATACTTTTCACAGTAGATTGTGCTATCTAAAGAGGTAATAAGTTGACGTTTTGTAAAGGAAATTACATATCAAATGGCTAAGGAGGCTTTCCTCTTTTTCTTGCCCATAAAGCATGCAGATAATAGTCACTACCCCACTTAGTTCATAGGAAGGTTGAAAGGAACAAATGAGATAATGCATGTGCAAGGCAGCCCCAAGTCTCTCCTGCTATGCAAATGTAAGACATTATTGTTACTTCTGAAGAAATATTCCAGGGTGAAGGTTCTCTTTGCAATTCAAATAATCACGCAGTTTTTATCCATTCTTTTAAAAGTTCAGTTCATCACATATCTGAGTCTTCTATGAACTAGCATATAAAATTGCTACCTGGGCTGGAGAGATGGCTTAATGGTTAAGGCTCTTGCCTGCAAAGCCTAAGGACCCAGGTTCAATTCCCCAGATAAGCCAGATGCACAAGGTAGCGTATGTGTCTGGAGTTTGTAGCAGTCATAGGCCCCGGTGTGCTCTCTCTCCTCTTCTCTTCTCTTCTCTTCTCTTCCCTTCCCTTCCTTCCCTTCCCTTCCCTTCCCTTCCCTTCCCTTCCTTCCTCTCCTCTCCTCTCCTCTCCTCTCCTCTCCTCTCTTCTCTCTCTCTCTCTCTCTCTCTCTCTCTCTCCTTCTTTATGTCTAATAAACAAATAAATAAACAAAATATTTTTAAAAAATCGTTACACTATAAATGGAGACTGTGTTCAGTCCTGAATTAAATTAATGCTTGTTAACAAATCTCAGTGATTGTTTCAGCACAATAACTGACGTGTAGCAGACATGTTCTAACAGAGAGAAATAAGGTGCGATTGATATTAGTTAGTTTAATCAAGTGAGCAACTCTTGGGGGAGGCAGAGGATGCCAGGAGTAGCTGGCTTGAGGTACAAACTCTACCTGGGCTGTAATTCTGCCCCACTCTGGTACTTGATGAGGAATATGGTGTGAATAAAGGAGACGGAGAGAGAAGTGTCCAAATACATTTTTCTGTGACAAGTAAGAACGTGTTATAAAGGCCCCAAACTAGTTTATGGCATTGCTTCTGCTAGAAAAACTGAAAACTTGTCAGACTTCAGGCTACTGAGCTACAATTTAGTAAGTAATATTTCATATTTTTTGTGACATCTCTATCACCTCAGGAAGTAAAAAAATATAAAGGAAAAAAAAATAAAGGTCTTTCAAAGGTTCTTTTAGAACCTAAATCATGCAGACATAAGCACACCTGTCTGCATGCAAACACAGATATAGGCACAACTACCCCCTGGCATCACCAGCAATATCTACTTTCCACATTCTAAAGCCTTCATTTGACAAGAGCAAACATGGTGAATGGCCAAGACTCAGATATCATGTCACACTGGTCAACCTTGCAAGGGCTTCGTTATCAGTGCCTCTTGGGACCTGCAGAGCAGCCAGAACCCCGAAACCACAGAGCCACCCTCTCTGTAAGCTGTTTGCTGAGCGCATCACAAGTGGGTGGTAAGATGGTGTTTGGATATTGACCCACCTTTCCCTTCCCCCACCTGGCTCTGCAGGGGGCTCCAGGGCCATGAGACTTGAGAGGGTCTCCTACTTGCTAGAAGGACCAAATTGACCAGAGGACTTAAAAGTGTAACTAAGGCAAACACATGTGTAACTAACGCAATAGCACCTTCGGGTTAAGGAAGTTGTTAAACGCAAACAAAACCCCTTTGCTGGCTAGTCTTCATCATCAGTGTGATTGAATTTAGGATTGCCTACGCCACACTTCTGGGCTTGCCTGTAAGGGTTTTTCAGAGGGGCTTAACTGAGGAGGGGACACTCACCCTGAACATAGGTGACTCTACCCCATGCTCTGGGATTCTGGACTGAGTGGAAAGAAAAACAGGAGAAAGAGAGCTGAGAACCAACATTCAAGTCTGTCTGCTTCCTGACTGCAAACACAATAGGAGCAGCTGCTTCAAAGGCCGGCCACCCCGCCTTCCTGCACCATGGTGCACTGTACCCTCAAACTGTGAGCCATGATAAGCCCTCCATGGAATTCGTCATGTGTTTTGTCACAGGAGCAAAAAGAAAGGAATAAGTACACTCCTTAAGTACAAGCTTTCCCAACTTGCCTAACACAAGATCGAGCTTCCACCACCCAGCGTGCGAAAAGCAGTAGACATACCAGGTTTCCTGGAGGCAATTCAAGCATCTAAAAGAGATTATCGCCTTCATCTCACCGATGAGGAAGACAAGGAAAAGAGAATTTAAGGTGCTCACCCAAGGTCACAGAGCTGTGATTACTGAAAGGGAACGAGTATCCAGCCCCTTGAACTTAGATCCTGAGTCTGGCACCTGAACGCTGGGGCTCAACCATTGAATTTAGAACTTTATGAGGAGGAGGGGGAAATGATGAATACTGTAATTACTGTAACATAGCACAGTAGAGAAAAGCCTGTGGATTTAAAAAAATATATTTGTTTATTTATTTATGAGAGAAAGCATGCGAGAAAGAATAGGTTAAAGAGAGAATGTATTTCCCAAGACCTCTTGCCTCTGCAAACAAAAGATGCATTTGTGCATCTGGCTTTACATGGATACTAGGGAATCGAACATGGGCAGACAGGCTTTGAAAACAAGTGTCTTGAACCACTGAGCCATCTCCCCAGCCTGAAACCTAGGAACTTTAAGATGAGAAGAATGCGACTTGCAACTTCTAAATACCTTAGTAACCCCAGACAGACAGTAGACACATTTGAATGTGCAGTTCTCATTTGCCTGCAAAGCCAAAGGATCCTGGTTCAATTCTCCAGGACCCACATAAACCAGATGCACAAGGGGGAGCATGCATCTGGAGTTCCTTTGCAGTGGCTAGAGGCCCTGGTGTGCCCATTCTCTCCCTCTCTCTTTCTCTCTCTCAAATAAATATGTTTTTAAAAATTTTAAGATGGGGATCATTATACCAATTGCTGGGGTTGTGTTAGGAATTCAGCAAATGTAGGTTAATTATTATTAGTTGCCAACCATCAGGCATCAAGCACATAGTATTTATCTTACTGACAACCACGACAGAAAGGTACTATACCTATTTCACAGATGGAGGAAGTGCAGACTGGGATTGAGGCCTGCAGTTTACATACATTGTGGCAACCCAAGACCCCCACCTGCATGCAGCTACACACACACACACACCCATGTCCAAACAAAGCAATGCCAACTCCACCCTAGCAACTCCCTAGCAACCCCCCTTTTGTGGTTAATGTCCATTCAAACACATCCAGGAACTAGAAATAGTAAGCCAATCCAGCTTGGTCTAGGTTGAGGCACAAGACCAGTAAGGCAAACTGTGTCCCGCAAATGAACTTTTAGGGAAAAATCCCCCATTTACCATCCTATGCCTATGCATGATTGGACATGCATATGATTAAAAGCAGCCACTTCGTAGGAAAGGACACACGCACAGTGAATAAAGGCTTACATAACTCAAGCTTGTCAATCAAAACAGAAAGCCACCCCACCCTTGCCGCTAGCAGCCACCTCCTCTTCCTTCTGAACCCTCAAAAGGAAGCCCTGGGGCTCATAAGAAACCTTGCTCTGATCCACTACTCCCAGCTGTGAATCTACCCTGTGCTGTCCTTTTAAAGAAAACTCTCAGCCACTTTGCTAGTTGTGTGCACTTTTTCAGGGCAAAATAAGACCCCAAGGACCTAACATCACCCAGGCTAGACAAGATCATCAGCAACAGGATCGCTCAGAACCACACAGAGTGGAGTCAAAAGTAGATGCTAGGCCTCCTTGGTTCCAGGTCATGTGCTCTTCTCCCTCCCTCAGTCTGCCGGCTCACCCTGCTATCAGCCTGCATTGTCAATGCCTTTCTGACCAGTCAGTTAGCTGCTCATCAAGGTAAGTGGTAAAGCTGTGTTCCGAACACATTGCTTTTCAAATTTCATTATAGGCTTTAATGCTCAAGAAAGGAAGACGCTTAACTAACGCTGAATTTGCCTTGCCTAAGGAGAATGTTCAACTTATAGATGGCATTATTTATGAAAATATGAAAGATAGTTTAATTTATTTAAAAAATTGAGTTTATAGGCTGGGACGATGGTCTCATTGATAAAGCGCTTGCTGTGCAAACAGGAGGACCTGAGTTCAGATCCCCCCCGGCACCTACACGGATGCTAGGTGTGAAAGCACGTACCTAGAATCTCAGTGCTCGGGAGGCAGAGGCAGGCAGACCGCTGGGCAAGCTGCCTAGCTACACTAGGCGAGATGCTGAGCTCTAGGCTGAGCTAGAGACCCTGTCTGGATGAGTAAGTTGGAGCGCAATTGTAGACAACACCAAGCATCAACCTTGGGTCTCCACACACACACACACACACACACACACACACACCACTTACAACTGCAAAAAAAAAAAAAAAAAAAAAAAAGTCTAGACTAAGAATCAGGCACTTGGTTTTTGTTTTCTTTGTTTTTTCTCAGTTCTCCCCTGACTATCTGCACAGACTCATGTACTTTAACCTGTGAAGACCTCTGTCTCTTCCTCATAAAGCAAGGGATGAGCTTGAGGGATCTTTCTCATTGTAAGATGCTTCCATTTAGTACCTCAGACACATGTACACACACACACACACACACACACACACTTCAAAACCCTCCCATGCAGAAGCTGGCCCTCCATGAATCGAATGATAGTATTCTGCTTAAAGAAATGGTTTAAAACGCGGGCTTGAGGGCCCTAAGGTCCTGATCCAGTCATCAGACTGAAGCAAGAGCACCCGCATTCTGTGACTACTCCCCAGTTTTCTCAGGCGAGCAGCTTGGCTTGGGAGTCATGACTTCAGACCATTTGGCAGGGCCAGCACAGTCCCTATGTCCTCTGATCAGAAGGATGGCCATAGCCTGCATTAGGCCTCTGCAAAGGAACAAGTTTATTAAGGAGACAGAGCTGTAATGTACCCCGTTTAGCTCTCTTCACCATACCCTGTCACCTGGAGCATTGATGGGGGAAAATACAAATGATTTTCCTATAGAAAGACAAGCTAAGATTATGATCCAGTTTGTTGTGTATTGCTAGTTACTTACTTAGTTAGTTGTGATGCTGGGAAATTGAACCATATACCAACATGCAGTCAACTATGCTACCACTGAGCTTCCTAGCCCTGGGCCATGGTATCAGTTTTAAAACTGCATTGAAAGTCTAGACAACAGTAGAATTGACACACTGAGTAGCAACATCTCATTCAAACCGAGACTCAGCCAACATCAGTAAATAGGGAGAAAAGCCCCACGATGTGACGAGTATATGAGCATCAGGCCTGTGCCTCAGTAACCAGGCTTGTTACAACATGAGTCCAAGAAGTTAATGAAATTGAACATGAAGGGGTGAGTGTACTGGAGAGATTCCACAGGCAAGTGTAGTATTTCTCAACACGAGGAAATGTGCTACGGCTTTTCACAACCGTCGGATCCAGCTGAAGTCATGCTGGAAAGAATGCCACCAGCAGAAAAGAATAAGTCATGTCTTAAAGCACAATCAATGACACCTCAGTCATAAATGTAAACAAATATGTACCAAAGAACCAATGGCAATGTGCGTAAAGATCTGGTGATTCCTTGTAAACCAGAAAACATATGTACATGCATCGTTAGTCAGTTTAGTGAGCGGTGTTGGATGTGTGATCATGAGTAATTCCTTCCTGCGTGTTACCTTAAAAACAGGGCTGAGAACCCTGCGTAGAGAATGTTTGACAACTATTTAGTTACCATCTGCAACCACACTAAACTCCTGGCATGAAGAGGCATGTGAGGAAAGAGGTGAAGTGGGTAGTGGCTTAAATGCCCCCCATAGACTCAAGTGTTTGAATGATTAATCCCCAGTTGGTGGCGCTCTTCAGGAAGGTTGTGACACCTTCCAGACTTTGTGGAGGAAGTCTTTCACTGAGGGCCTTGAGTTTTTGCTTTTTGTTGTTGTTGTTTGGTTTGTTTTGGTTTTGGTTTTGTTTGGATTTTGCTTTATTTTTATTTTTATTTTCTCTCTTTCTCTCTTTTTTTTTTTTTTTTTTTATCTTTCCCCAAAGTGCTTCTGGTCAGGTATTTTTGCCCCAGCAATACCAAGGTAACTGACACACATGGGTAAGAGCAACTTCATCCTTCGCAATACCTGGATACCCACCTAATTGAAGCTGTAGAAGTTATAAGAACCAGGCACACCTGCCTTCTAGAGCTTCTAATCTTGATAAATAATCTCAACGTTCTGACAAACACTTTAGTGATAACTGGTTCCCACTATATGTCTAGCTGCCTCATTGCTCTGCCCAAGGGGCGTCCATGTCCATGGAGCTGCATGACGGCTTGATCCTCCTCAACCTACCTTAGGGCATCTTTTATTAACTCCACTGGGCTAAGCTTAGACATCACTGATGTTGAGAAGAAAAGCTGATCATAAACCCATGCCAAGGCTTTTCTATGCTGCTGTCCCTCAACGACTATGTTTCTGAACGAAAAGATAATTGACCGGCATCTTTATGTCAAACAGAACACATTAACATGTGATGCTATTTGGGTTATAATCATCGCCTTTATTTTTTATTTTATTTGGTGGCTGGGTAGTCACTCTTGAAACCAGCCTGTTCCGCATGTTAAATATCAACCTAAGTCCAAAATATTTCACCAGATGGCTTCTTATTAAAACTCAATAACAGAGAACAAGAGGAAAATCCCAAGCACAGGAGGAGCCAAATCACCCAAAGAGGCTCACACTAAGTCCTCTTCTGAGACTTATTATCCCAGCAGAACATCTCGGAGATCACACAGGCAGAGAAAGTGTAGAGAAGCCTGCACTTTTACTCTATATCTCTTTTGAAGTTAAAGTTGCATATCATGACTTTTCTAAATCAGAGGCTCCCACCTTCTCTCCTCACTCCTTTCTCTAAGCTTCAAATCCCTCCTCTACGACTCACTTGCCCCCTCGCCCCACATAGATCTAAGCTTCCTCACTGTCTCAACACCTACCTGCAAAGTGGATAACATAGAAGCATTACTAGTTTATGGACCAAGAAAGCTGTGTTCTAGGTTTAATTCTGCTGCTCACCAATTTCACCTGTTTGGGGACCCAGAGGAAGTCTTTTAAACTCTCTTGAGATGTCTGTGGCTATAATAATGCGCTGGGACTGAATTGATATTGAAGAAGCAAAATTCTATAGCAACATTTTCTGTACTTTTAGCAATATTGACGAGCTCCTGAATTCAAGCAAAGGGCTCAGAGCTGTCCCATGGTAAATATGTGAAAACAAAATTATTTTTTCATGAACACAGATAATAAGAAAATGGTTGCTGCATGCTAATTATACTATCTAGTGAAGTAAAAGGTCAGGAGATTGTTGCATTCTTGGCATGATTAGGGAAATATAGGATTACATATGTTAATTAAAATTTCAGGCAAATACAGGCACTCTAGACATTAAGCGGAAAAAGAGCAAAGAAAACCTAGGCCACATACCAAAATACAGAAAAAAAGCCTCAGGGAAGGAAGGAGAGATGAAGGGAAAGAGAGAGACAGAGAGAGAGACAAGACGAAACAGGAAAATATTAATGTCAGCTATGAAAATAAATATAAACAGATTAAGATTCTTTATTAAAATAACAAGGCTCAGAGCTTGGGCAGTTGCTTAGTGGTTAAAGGCACTTGCTTGTAAAGTCGGCCAGCCCAGTTCAATTCCCCAACCACCCATGTAAGCCAGACAGGAGTTCCTTTGCAGCAGCAAGCGACCCTGGCATGCATGCATGCATGCATACACACACACGCGCGCGCACACACGCACATGAATAATTTTTTAAAAATTAAATAAAAACTTAAAAGATCAAGACTCAAATGGGGCTAAGAGAGAAACTCCAGCTATACAATGGATTAAAAATTATGCATTCAAATTAAAATTTAATAGTATGGCAAAGACCTATTAGAAATATATAACTTTTAAAGTTTATAGCACATAAAGTAAGCAAAACACTAGAAAAACAACGTAAATTTGGAGTGCTCTAAAAAATAACATTTCATAGTATATCTATGTTATGAACCACTAAATACTTAGTAACTAATGTTACACCCTATAAAGCACAGAAGTCCTCAATAGAGTGGGACAATAAGAATTTCCCTAAATTAAACCATCAAACTGCTTTTGTCTCTTGATAAGCCAACTAGGCCAATAATGAGGCAGATTTGTCAAGAGATTTGAGAAATAGGTTTTAGATAATGTAACCACTCTTGAGCCAGTTGAAACAGGGTTTTCTGTAATCCAATCTGGCCTTGAAGTTGTTATGTAGCTGAGAATGACCTTGAACTTCCAGCTTACCACTTCCAGATCCCAAGTTTTAGGATTACTTGCATGTGTCACCATGCCCAGCTTAGATAATATAATTCTTACAGAGTTTGTACCCTTCCATGAATACATACAGTTTTTCATGCATCTCTGGAATATTTTTATTTATGTATGTAATTTTTATTTATTTATTTACTTATTTATTTTTTATTTTTTTGAGTTAGGATCTTACTCTAGCCCAAGCTGACCTGGAATTCACTCTGTTTTCCCAGGGTGGCTTCAAACTCACAATGATCCTCCTACCTCTGCCTCCCAAGTACTGGGATTAAAGGTATGGGCCATCATGCCCACCTCTGGAATATTTTTAGAAGTACTTCATGTATTTGACCAAAAATAAAATTTTGGTAAAAATATATAAGGAAATAGAAAGACTACATTATGTAACTATAATGAAACAAACTAGAAAAAAAGTAACAAGAGATTTAAAAAATAAACTGTGCAGTTGTAAATTAGAAAACATGCATAAATTATTGCTAAATCAAAGAAAAGATCAAATTTTGTTGTCAATTATTTATAAAAGATAATTAGCAGGCTGTTATATTCAAAGTTTTACTAGACAGCCGCAGCCAATGGGAAGGCAGATTTAATGCTAACTTTGTTAAACCTGAAGTCACTCAAAAATAAACTTAATTAAGTTAGAAAATAAAAAATACAAGATAATAAAGTGTTTATCCAAGCACATTGTGGAAAGTTAAAAAGAGAATTTATAACAGCAAATATATTAAATGAAAAATAAGATATATTGCAAATATGATACTTACTCTTAAAAGTGTAATATTACATATTGTTAAGTTTTTAGATTCACTGATTTGTCTGAGAAAGTACAAATGATTAAAATTAAATCAATAATAAGGAGTAAACCTGAACAGTCCTTATTAATATAAAAAAAATCAAGAAAAGTTAAGTCCAATAATTTCTAAGTCCATTTTTAGCCACTTCTAAGAACAGTTTACCCATCACCTATACCCTTTCAGGACCAAAAAAAAAAAAAAAAAAGGCTGGCATATTTCTGACAGTGTGAACACAGGAGAGTGGTATGATATAGGCAGGTAAACACCTGCACATGCAGTGGGTTGGGTACCAGGACAGGAACCCTGAGCTTAGGAAGTGTTTGTAATGGGCACAATGTCTCTGCCCCTTCCTACACAGGAAGATCTCACCCACAGTACACTGGACAATTCGCATAGTTGCCATTTGCTTCACAGAGCAACACTCCATGCTCAAGCTTTTTAGCAAACCTATTCTTTTTTTTATTCTTTTTTAAATATTATTTATTTATTTGACAGAGAAAGGGGGAGAGAGAGAGAGAGTGAGAGAGAATGGGTGCACCAGGGCCTCTAGCCACTGCAAACAAACTCCAGACACGTGCGCCCCTTGTGCTAACGTGGGTCCTAGGGAATCGAACCTAGGTCCTCTGGCATTGCAGGCAAACGCCTTAACCACTAAGCCATCCCTGCAGATCGCAAACCTATTCTTTATTTGAGAAAAAGACCATCTCTATCCTTCGACAGATACTTCCAGAGACCAGTCACTGCCTTATGCACGAGAAACACAAACACGTGAGCCACACATAGAGGAGGGCCCCTCACCACTTCTCTATGTACTATCTGAAATGCAAGGATGGTTTAGTGTTTGAAACGATAAACAGGATAAAAACATAGACAGTGTAATTCATCATCTTGCCCAGGCTGTTTAAAGAGATTATTGTAAGTACAAAAAAGTATTTCTTCAAGTGTCTGTCTGAAAACTGTGATTTAAATATCTATCTTAAAGTGACAAGAACTATCATGTCTTACAGTGAAGCCTTGCAGACAGCACCATTCAAACCAGAAACAAAGTTAAAATGCCCATTATAATGGTTATTATTTAACATTATTCTGGATGGTCCAGGTAATGGACGACCAGTAAAGTGTATGTTGCATGGCAAGCAGTGAGATTCACTGTTTAAAATGATATGGTTAGACAGAGACAACTAGGAAGAATCAAAGAGAGGAACTTTTGAAATAATGAGCTCAATAAAGCATTCAAAAATTCAATAAATACTTTACAGAATTACCTAGACACCAGTAGTAACCATTTATTTGAAATAATGTTAAATCATAACAAGCATTTATGTAAGAATCCATTCTCTGTAGCCTCTGAAAATATAAAACTACCGAAGTATGCTGAGTAAGAAAACAAATGCCACATCCATTATGATAAATCCAGCATTTTACTCAAAAGAAAACATTGATGTCATAAATGAAAAAGAAATTTTGTAAAATTCTTAAATATTTCCCATTTGAGTTGTAAATGTAACAGTTTTAATTAAACTCTCAATAAGACTTTAGGGCAGAGACTAGGTAAGACAGTTTTTAAATATATATGGAAGACTATCATGCGATAATAATAACCTCCTGAAAATGGGCAAGGAAGGGCCTTCTAAAGATTTCAGTGTGCCATAAAACTATGGTAAGAATGTCAGCATTCAAATAAGAGGGTCCCAGTTACTTTCTCATTGCTCAGACAGAGTATCAGACAGGAAGCAGCTTCTGGAAGGAAAGGGTCTAACTCAGCCTGCCTTTGCAGAGGGCTGACTGCACCATTGCAGGGGAGGCAGGGCGGGAGCAGGAGGGAGCTGGTACCACAAGGTCGCTCAGGAAGCAGAGAGAGGGAACAGGATGTTGAGAGGGCAGTAACACCTCAAGGACTGTCCCCAGTGACACACTTTCTCCAGAAAGTCTCTCCCTCCTAAAGGTTTCCACTACCTTCCAGAACAGCACCAGCAGCTGGAACCGCATGAGCTGTGGGGGTGGGGAGAAAGACACTACACACCCCACATTGCACATGTGCAACACCCATCAGTGGAGAAATGTCACCCTGAGTCAACTGTTGTTTTCCCCTTTAAAAAAACAAAATAGCAATAACAAAATACTTAGAAGGGCTCTTTTATGCCAAATAGTTTCTGAACAGTAAAAGTCATACTTTCTTTCTGTGTTCGCATATATGTCTTCTCCTTATCCTTCTGCTTCTTCTTTTTCGAGGTAGGGTCTCAAGCTAGCCCAGGCTGACCTGGAATTCACTATGTAGTCTCAGGCTGGCCTCGAACTCACGGTGATCCTCCTACCTCTTCCTCCCGAGTGCTGGGATTAAAGACGTGCACCACCATGCCGGCTTTCCTCTGCTTTGCTAAGGCAGGGTGTCTCACTTGAGCCCAGTGCCCGCTGATTCCGGTGGTCTAGCTAGCTTGCCCTGCCCCCTTTCTCTATGTCTTGCACACTGAGATCGCAGGCCGTTGCCACACCCACCTGGCACTTACGGGGATTCTGGGGATCCGAACTCAGATCCTCATGCTTACAAGGCAAAGGCTTTACCAACTAAGCCATTTCCCCAGCTTTGAAAGTTACACTTTTAAAATAAAACCGTGGGAACCCAGGCAACACATAGATGGAAATCTACTGGATGAGCGTGGGCCTTCGAAGCACAAAAGCCAAGATGGAATAAGTCATGAAGGAAAATAAGAATAGATCTCACAGCATAAAAATAGAAATTTTCTGTACAACCAGAAAGTCACTATAAATGGTATATTAAAAGACATTCAATAGTTGCAATGAAATATTGTAAAAGAAATGACAGATTCAATAATGGGAGACAGAACGGGTCGAGCCTGCAAGCTCAAGCCACAATTGGCGTACAGAAAAGTTTCCGTAGTGTTTCTGATATGAAGTGAATGGAGGGGATGGAGCAAATCCAAGCCCCACCATTCGCTCAGCGTTTTCTTCATGCGTCAGGTTTTTGTACATCAAATAGCACTAATAACGATAATAACACTACATGGGATTGTTGCGGGAGTTGTGGGGGGAAATGCAGCCTGGCGCAGAAGACTAAATAAATGTTAACTATAGTCACATGCACTGAGGTACAGGGATAGAACTAATTACATGCTTTCTCTTGACTCATGCCTCCCACCATCTGTGTTAGGGACAAGATGAGAGACAAACACAGAAACCCAGTAGATGCATGGTTAAGAAAGATTGTTTGAACTTGAGAGGAGAAACGGCCCACCCTGTGGTTCCCAAGCTCGTTCTTTTTTTTTTTCCTTCAGAATTAAACCCCACCCGCAACTGTGACCAGAGCAGAAACATGTCTGAAAAACAAAACGGTCTTTCCAGAGGAGCTGACTACATGCAGAGACCACCAGGCAACCAGGAAAGCGAACCTCAGCTTAGTGACTTCATGGGATTGTTGTGGGAACGGAACAAGCTGGTACCCATTCCCACCTCAGCAGTCATGGAGTCCCTCTGCCTTAGAAGGGACAGAGGGAGGCCATCCACATCTCTGATATTTAAATGTTTCCCTTCCATGTCTCCTCCCTAGTTAATGAAGGGTGCCCCTTCCCACATCATGGGAACATGTGGTAAGAGGGCTAAATAGTCTCCATGCCATCCCATCTTATTATCTGTAAGCAATTTAATATGAATTTGCAATGGATATTTTATACACATTCACAATTATGATTATGGAAGAATGTTTCATAACATTAAAAGATGTCTTAGTATTATGTGGATGAGTGAGGAGAAACAGAAAATCATTGTATATTCATCCTTGCAGAGGAAATTCTGGAAGAAATACACTTGGCTGTTAAACCCAGATTACCTTGTGATAGTGGAGCTAGGGGTGATCTTAGGATTTGTTTTTGTTTGCTTTAGAGAATAGTAAGGGTTTTCATTGTCAAAACAGGTAAGAAATAGAAACGTAACCAAAGACACAAATGAGCTAATAGTTCTGATTACATTAGACTCCAGCAGTACTCTCTGGAAAGGTCAGCGCTTAGATAACATGCCATCCAAAACAAAGGCAGCACGTATTGGGGACAGGGCTCCAGACACTGTCCACGCATGGATATAGTGAGGACCTCAGAAAAGAGAGTGTCCTTGTTTTCTTCCCCACAGGAAGGTGTGTGTTGTAGAAAGGTTTAAGAGCCATTTGGAGGGGGAAAAAATGCTCTTGTGTAGAAGGAAAACATACATCAATTCTACTGCCTCCTTATGAGTGATGTTAATATCTTATGTTTTATTAAAATTTTGAAATTTTCTACAACTTTACTACTTAAACATTCAGAAATAAAAAGAGAAATAGGACTGGTTCCTAGCTTAAAAAAAATTGCAATCCCTCCAACTCTTGGGACCCTAATTTAAGAAGATTGAAAGTACATGTTTATTTTCTCAGCGCTGGGATTTTAAAAATGGGTCATTAAGGAAGGACTTTTTCCTTTGTTTCTATATGCACATCTGTATATTTTTATAAGTATGCATTACTTTTGAAATTAAAATATAAGCTATTAAAATCTGCATTTAAAAATAGTATTTAAAATATAAGTTTCTACATCAAGAAACCAGGGGATTAAAAACAAAGTCAAATATATGCATATGTATAAACTTAAAGTTTATGGTTGAGTTTAGGAACTCTACAATCCACCTAGCAACCAGGAATTTATGTCAGGGCTCTACTTCTGTGAGGTTCAAGGGCAGCGAAAAGGGCATTATAAATATTAATAAAAACTTCAAAAGCTAACACACATTTTTATGGAGTTAGGAGCATACACTGGAAGAATTAATTTGAGAAGGAAAGGGTGGTTTTCTATGGCTGTTTTGTTTTTGCTTTTGCTGAGTTCCAATTCTGTCACAAAACAGCAAACTGTGAAGCTTGTTGTTTTCAAATAGGTGATGCTTGCATGAGTATCAGGCCATCCCCCCCCCCACACACACACACACACATACACAGCAGGTCAAGAATTTTGTTTCCTACAAAGAATGGCTACCTAAATGTCTGGTCACCGATCTGGTCCTTGGGTCTTCCAGGAGAGGAGACATCAATTTGGTGGCACATATGGGCTCATAGACACAGATATTTCTAAAACCTGACCCCAAATCAGAAGAATGTGAGGGGCATAAATAGAACTGCCCTAACTGGCCTCTTCAAAATAAAAACCAAGGGGCTGGAAAGATGGCTCAGCAGTTAAGAGTACTTGACATGCAAACAGGAGGTCCTAAGAAGGCCTGAGATCATCTGAGTTTGATTTCCCAGCACCCATATAAACAGCTGGGCATGGCCACGCACATCTGTAACCCTGGGTTCATATACCAGAGAATCGCCAACACTCAAAAAAAAAGCAAGCTCTGGAATGAGTAAGAGACTCCCTTTCAAGGAAACACACGGGAGGGCATCAGATACTCTTCTTTGGCCTCCACATATGTGTACATGAGATGCACATGCATAAATCACACACACATACACCACCATCACCACCACACATACTGCACATGCACACACACAAAAATAATAAAACTAAAAAATGGGGAAAAAAAACTGAACGTGCAGAAATGGTAGACATTTCAAGAGGTCACTGTGGGATGGTAACATCTCCAGGGCAGTGAGGAAAGAGGCCAGCCAGCTTCCTGTCCCCCAGGCACAGTGTGGAGGCTGCAGACCAGATCTCTATATGTCAGAGCGCATTCAGCCTAAGATGCCGTTCTATTTACACAGGGCTTTCATCCCAAGAATTTGCAGCCCTGTGAGAACATTTGGCTTCCTATCACCCTTGGAAAGCAAGTTGCAGAGAAGGTTGTCTTCCTCTTCTAGGCGAGGACACCAAGGCATTTAAACAGGGCTTCGCATCCCATGGTGAGCTACCGAGGTAAAGAAGGGCTGGTGGCAAGCTTGGTTGCTCAGAGCAGGCTAGTGACGCTTCGGGGTTGAACTTTACCTTCCCATTCCAGAGGAATCCTTTTGATGATAAGATAGAGCAGAGTCGGTAGATACAGTAAGCGAAAAGCTAAGCATAAGAAAGAAGAGACCCAGGAGAAGGCCACCACAGGGTATGGGGGGGGGGGTCCTTCATGACTACATACCCGAGATTCCATGAGCTATCGCAAACTCAAAGCCCGTGTAAAGTGTCAACACCTATACAGGCATCCCGCGTTTAGCCACCTTCACACAACAGCACTGCAAAATTAATTTATTAAGTTTGTGTCTAATTATACTGTCTGCTAAATTCTAAGTCTCGACGGAACAAGACACAAATACATTTGCTAGAGGAAGAGAGTCTCGGGTTTATGTCCTAACGTCCCCAGTCCTTTCTAAAAAGGAGCTGCACCTTGATTAATTTAATAACTGAGCTGAAAAGATAGGGCCAGATCATTTCTGAGGAAAACAAGAGTCATAAAATGATAGGAAATGGCCTTCACTGGGGTCCTGCTGGCCGCCCATCAGTCCCAGTTCAAGAGGTGAGGCAAGCTCCAAACCTGCAGCTCTCTTGTCCTTTTGGGGACCACTTCATGTTACCCGGGCTGGTCTTTCCTCCAGAGCAGAGCTTGAGGGAAGGACTTGAGAGTAAGTTTGGGCAGCAATCCCCAGAAGTACCGAGGGTGAACAGGGCATAGCAATCAAGTTGCCTTTGTGGGGAGTTACCACTGTGGCCAGCTGCGTTCAATCCATTTAAGGAGTCTGTGGCGTCCACCTGCAATTGTCCCAGCAAAGGGAGGTGAAGTGTGTGTTGGGCAGCACAGGGGAGACAGGGGCCAGTTTTCCAGAGTGGAGGATTCTTCCTGGGCTCGGGAACTTATAGCATAGCCCATGACTGAACTGACCATCTTCTCATGCGGCCAGGACACACCCTCAAGCACAGGGAGACCACCCTCGTGTCAGCCAGTCTGTGGGAGAGCTCCTGGGGTAGATAGCGAGATAGGAATGGCACCATCAGCTGCCCACTGATCACCTAAATAATGAGTCTATATGGTCATAAAGAGTGAGGTGAATGAAATAGCATCATTTCAGATGTACAGTGAAGAGGCAATAAACGCTTGCTTAACAGTGATGGCTGCTATTGCTACATTTGTAAAAAATCAAAGAACTATGCTGACCGTCAGGGTGAGGAACACAGAGTTAGGGGACATAGATGAGAAGCCCTAAGAGTTAAGAATAAAGATAAGATGAATGTAAAGGTGTGACTGGCAAGCTTCATGTCCCTCGGGGTGGTGTGTATTGTTGAACTAGTAGAGTTCTGGTGGGTCAGCTTGACCAGATCTCTAAAGAGAGAGGACCACAGATAAAGAAGATACAGGAGCCTCAGCCTTCCACACTATGAGCCCAGCCTCCCTCAAGATAGACAAAAACGGTGTGATTGAAAGGAGGAAGGGTGGTGTGCACACCTTTAATCCCAGCACTTGGGAGGCAGAGGTAGGAGGATCGCCTTTAGTTCAAGACCACCCTGAAACAACATAGTGAATTCCAGGTCAGCCTGGGCTAGAGCGAGACCGTACCTTGAAAAACAGAAAGAAAGAAAGAAAGAAAGAAAGAAAGAAAGAAAGAAAGAAAGAGAAAGAAAGAAAGGAAGAAGATAGAGAAGGGGAGAGAGGGAGGGAGGGAGGGAGGGAAAAGGGAAGGAAGAAAGGAAGGGAGGGAGGGAGGGAGGGAAGAAAGAAGGAAGGAAGGAAGGAAGGAAGGAAGGAGGGAGGGAGGGAGGGAGGGAAGGAGGGAAGGAAGGAAGGAAGGAAGGAAGGAAGGAAGGAAGGAAGGAAGGAAGGAAGGGAAGGAAGGAAGGAAGGAAGGAAGGAAGGAAGGAAGGAAGGAAGGAAGGAAGGAAGGAAGGAAGGAAGGAAGGAAGGAAGGAAGGAAGGAAGGAAGGAAGGAGGGAAGGAAGGAAGGAAGGAAGGAAGGAAGGAAGGAAGGAAGGAAGGAAGGAAGGTGGGAAGGGAAGGAAGGAAGGAAGGTGGGAAGGAAGGAAGGAAGGAAGGTGGGAAGGGAAGGAAGGAAGGAAGGAAGGTGGGAAGGGAAGGAAGGAAGGAAGGAAGGAAGGAGGGAAGGAAGGAAGGAAGGAAGGAGCTGAGGTAAATATATTTCTAGCCAGCCTGGATCACAGCTCAGCTTCTCTGCAGCGTGGCTTTAACTAGAGTTCCAATTCACCCGGCGTGAATCCCCACAAATTAACTCCCAGGGAAAACATGGCTGTTTGAGGAGAGGCTTGCTACCTTTTGCCAAGCAGCTGGGCCTGTCAGTCCAGTGGCTGCGGGGGAATAGAGTGGAGTGAGGTAACCCTGGCAGTAGGCGCCACACACATCACAATTCCTTTTGTACAGCCCTGGGCTTCGACCACCCCTGAACATGGAACATGGCTTACAAAAGAAAACTGTTTTGTTTGGCAGGTAGGAAATCATTTCAATTGTGCTGGGGTTTTTTTTTTTTTTCTCTGTTTACTCAAATAAATATAAAGATGCTTTTATTTTTCTACAAAGAACTGTTATCGCTATTTGAATCTATGTGGCTTCAACAAAACCAACATCTTACTTTTGGTATCCGAGGCGCAATATTCTGTTCCTCAGAGAAGTGATATTCTTCAGCAGACTGGAGAGAACTGTGCAGAATACTACGAAGGTGAGAAAACTTCCGGGTCAATTTCATGCAACCTTAGCCTCTGACCTCTAGTGACTATGATTAGTTCCTATAGTAAGAAGGGCATTTACAAAATGGAGC
This sequence comes from Dipus sagitta, assembly GCA_036346955.1. NCBI lineage: Eukaryota > Metazoa > Chordata > Mammalia > Rodentia > Dipodidae > Dipus > Dipus sagitta. The sequence goes on from CM070788.1 coordinate 46,389,092, forward strand.
CTGGGCTGAAGCCATGGTTCAGCAGTTAAGGTCCTTGCCTGCAAAGCCTAAAGGCCCAGGTTCGATTCCTCATTGCATAAAACCAGATGCTCAAAATGGCGCATGCATCTGGAGTTTGTTTGCAGCAGCTGGAGGCCCTGGTGTGCCTGTTCTATCTCCTTGTCTTTCTCTCTTCTTTCTGTCTCTGTCTCTATCTCTCTCTCTCTCCTTGCAAATAAATAAGTACAACTTTTTTTAGAAAAATGAACATGTAGGCTAGGGAGATAGCTCAGATAATAAAGTTCTTGCCTTGTGGTCATGAGGGCTTGAGTTTGGATCCCCAGCACCCAAGGAAAATGTCAAGCATGGTAGTGCAGAGCTCTAATCCCAGTGCTGGGGAGGCAGGGGTGCAAGCTTGCTTGCTAGCTGGTCTAGCTCATGTAGTGAGCTCCACTTTCAATGAGAGATCCTGTCTCAGAAGTAAGGTAGATGGGCTTAGTGGCTAAAGGTGCGTGCCTACAAAGCCTGATGGCCTGGGTTTGATTCCCCAGTACCCACATAAAACCAGATGCACAAAGTGGCGCATATGTTTGCAATGGCAAGAGGTCCTGGCACACTGATACTCACTCGTGTTCTCCCCCTCTCTCTACCTCTCCTTCTCTCATTGCAAATAAATTAAATAAATAAATAAAATAAGATGGAGAGCAACTGAAGAAGACACCAAACGTCAACATCTGTCCTCCATGTGAAAACACATGAAGACACGCACATAAACCAAAATTAAGTAAATTAATAAAAATTATAATGTATCATGAAGGACAGTCCCACAGAAGCTATAAGCCCATTGCTAAGCCCCAGCTGACCTCAGGAAACTCCCCTTTGAGTTATCCATCTCCGGCTGCTACACTGAGCTCCATCCATCCCTGCAAGCCCACATGTGCTTGCATCCCTGGTCTTTGGAAACCTCACCTTCTCTACTTAAGAGGTGCTGAGACCTGGATCATCTCAAATTAACCAAGCCCCAGGCAAAAATTTCTGAATGCTCCAGGGGTTGCCTTGAACCAGCCCACTATTTAATGCCTGGTTGGGATGGGGGGGCAGTATCTATCAGTGATCTGAGTCACCACATGACTAAATCTCTCTAGGCTTGAACCTCAGAACCTCAGAACCTCATTCAGTTTTCATCCTCCAAACCTGGGGCCAACATATAATAAAATCATTAGCATGGAATATGTGGGTTTTGTTTTTTTTTTTTTACTTCTTTGTTTTGGTGCCTGAATTAATGTCATGATTAAACATTATTCTCACAATAAGGGACACTGAACAGTATTTACACATATTACCCCGTCATTCTGAAAACATACGGAAGGAAATAACCGCATCACCATCTTACAAAGGAGGACTCCGAAGCTTAAGGAGTTTAGGTTAACTTGACCAAGCTATCATCCAGCTGACCTTAGACTGCCTGCTTGCCTGTATTCTAAACCACTGCCTACCTCTACTTCACCCTGTTTTATCAAACTGGGGGCTCCTGGGGACCATCTCACACAACACCACATGCAGATTTAGTTCTAGTCAAGGCTATCATCATGACATCCTTCATCTGCGCTGCACTATCTGCCCTTTCCTACCATGGGCATTCCGTTGTTGACGTTGAATAACGAAGTCATGAAAGCGATGTCAGTCAGGCAAAACTCTGCCTTCTCTGTTTAAAAAAGAAATCTTGAAATTCAGCATTCCCTACCTGAAAGAACAACCAGTAAAGTTCATCTCCTAAGCTTTGTTCTTTTCTGGTTTTCCCCCTCTCCTCTCAGGGTGCATGCTTCCACCACACATAGTGGCTACCTTTTGCCCTTGGTTTACCTCTATAGATGCTGAATGTATTTTTCCTTCCAAGAAAAACTTTTCCCCGATAAAAGTTACACACATGTAGCATTGAAAGAATAAACGCCCCATGGTTGAAACCACTTCTAACCCCCTCATCTGCAGAATACACAACTCAGCAGTAAGAATTTTCTCTTTGCAGGAAACTGGGGCATAATCAAGGCTTTCAATGGAGGGCAGAAAAGGGAAATCACAGAAAATCAATTCCATATTTTTTGGTATGGAATGCAGATAAATGAAATGTTCTTTCAACAATTTTGTGGGCAGAGATATATGATAATTTTGTTTCCTCTTTAAGGCCCCGACTCTTCCTCAGTTCGCGGTATGACCTTGCTGTGTCGTTCCGTGGGCTAACGCTGGGTTTCCTTGAGTAACTACAGGAATAGTCTGTCACACCGGTAGCAAGCACAGTGTGGACTGAAGGGTGGGGCCCTCCTCATTAGCAGCCTGACTTTAGCAAATTGTTTAATCAACTTCCCAACTGTTTCCTCATCTGTAAATAGGAGAGAATAAACTTACTCCACAAGACTGATACGAGGACTAAATAAGAATGCAGAGCACTCCAAACGCCAGACAGAGTCTCAGCACGCTAGAGCTGCTGACACACACAATATCCATATTTGTATCATCTTAAAGTCCTATTTCCATCGGCAGACTGAAGTATTTTGCACTCTAGCAATGACAAACACCAACAGACATAGTCAATTACAAAAGAGATGGCAAACTGTAATTCGTGACACAACAGAAGTTCCCTAGGTCCCAGGGGCTTACCACCACACACTCCTGACTTTTTGTCAATGACAGGCCCAAGGCGGGTGTTTCTGCTCAGATTTGTATGAAGATCTGAATGGGTCCCCCAGAATGCATCTATTGAAATTTGCTCAATGGACCAATAGCATTCAAAGGTGGGATGTTTGTTTTTAGTTATTTATTTGAGAGCAACAGACAGAGAGAGAGAGAGACTGGGTGTCTCAGGGCCATCAGCCACTGCAAACAAACTCCACGCACTTGCGCCACCTTGTGCATCTGGCTCATGTGGGTCCTGGGAAATCGAGCCTAGAACAGGGGTCCTTAGGCTTCACAGGCAAGTGCTTAACCTCTGAGCCATCTCTCCAGCCCTCAAAGGCGGGTGTTTAAATTGTGACCAAGTCATAGGGGCAGAGCCTCGTGGGTAGGATTAGCATCCTTCGGTAAAGGCTTGATGAAATGGATCGTGTCCCTTTCGTCTCTCGCATCCCCCACGGGAGGATGCCGTGACCAAGCAGCCTGTGCGAGGCGGAGATCAGGCCTCTTCTCACAGCCCAGCCATGGGTACCTGGACCTTAGACTCAGCCTCCAGAATCGTGAAAATCAGATTTCTGTTTTATAAGTTACACACCCTGTGCCATTTTATTATAACAGCACAAACAGGCCAATTCAGGTCCACTCCTGGGTGGCTTTTCTCCAAGTAGTGATAGAGGCGTCCAGACTTCTCCCACCACTGAACACCTTCCCTCTTCCTCTGTCCTGCAATCACTGGCTGCTGGTCATTCAGGAGGAGACAGGTACCGAAGTCCACGTGGGATATTTAAGAGACACATCCAGGTGCCCAACCCTTTAGTTCTCTGATGCCAGTGAAATATAAAAGACTATGAAATGAAGTTTAGCTATAGGCACGAGAGAGGAGAACTACCCACTCATAATAGTCCCCAAAAGAATGGGCAGGGCAAGCATTGCACTGTTCATTTTGAAACAAACAGGACCTTTTTATTGAGAGGCATGGGCCAAAGAAGAGGTTAGATTTGGTGACTTGTTTATTAAAATCACTTCGGTAGGGGCTAGAGTGACGGCTCCGTGAATAAAAGGGCTTCCCATGCAGGCACAAGGACCTGTGCTGACCTGAGTTCAACTCTCCACCACCCACATAAACTGAGCAGAGTGTGGTTACGCCTCTTTGTAACCCCGGTCCTACCCACAGACCAGGTAATTGCTCACCAAAATAGCAAGGTCCAGAATCAGTGACAATCTCTTTCTCAAGGAATATGCAGATGAGATATAGAGGGGGGAGACTTCATACACACACACACACACACACACACACACATATACACACAGCACATACATCTCTATACACACATGTAAACATTATACATACACACCCTGCATACATCACACCACACAGAGTATACACATGCAAAAAAAAATTATTTAAAAAGAAAATTAAACTGGGGTGACAGGAGGCAATTTTATGCAGAGAAGTTTGATTCTGATGTTTCTCTCACTTCTCTCCCCTCTGCCTCCCCCTTTTTAATCAGTGTCTTTCTGTCTTCTAGCCTCCCAGACCCCCAGCATAGGGCCCCCAAGCATACCAGTCCCTCATAGAACTGCTTCATATTTCAGACAATGATGTCCATTAAAAGATGCCTTATTTCCTCAGAGCCATATTGTCTGATAGATGACAGCTAATTAATCTGATAAAGTAATTCATGCAGCTCAAATAATAGTTATTGTGGGAATTGTTACCAGGCCCGAGTAACCTGTATTTTTAATAGGTTCCTTCTAGAGACAATGCCTTAACCTAAATAAATTGCTGTAACAGAAAGAACTGCTCCAATGGCGAGAACCTCGGTCCTCCCCACCAGCATGAAGAGGAGTAAGTGCAGAGGGAGCAGCTCTGATGGAAACACAGATGCCGTCACGGGCTCCCTTTACTGAACTGTGCCTGTAATTGGGACAATGAATGATACATATCTAAAACATTTTGATATTAGGTTAAGTCGTTTAGTTAGAACAGATCCTTGGAAAGTCAGTCCCTATTTAAGAAGAAAATTTCTTTTTTTTTTTTTTTTTTTTGCTACACAAAATTCCTGATACATTCCTGATTTCTTTCCTAAATATGGAAACCCAGTTTACAAGAAAAACAATAAAATGAAATGACTCCATAAGGGTCATCGTCTTCCTGATAATTGTGCCCATGAATTGAAATCCCTCACTGACTACTGACTGGGAAGAGTCATATTAGGTCACTTCTTCCTGAAGAAAGGTTTCCGGTTTGGGTTTTAATTCTGGATGTCTGCAGAAGTGAAATGCAAGTGTGCATACCTATGTGTGCACGTGTGTGTGTGTGCTGCATGTCACAGAAACAACCCTAGACACCTTCAGCACTAGTTGTTTCCCTGTGAGAAGATTCATAACGGAACAGTTTCTCATCTCTGCACTGGGAGGATGAGGCACCAAGTGGATCTTCCTGATATCACAAGGTGGACTAGACCTGTGCAGGCTCCATGGGGCCACCGTAGAGAAGATCTGCTTCTTTGAGAAAAAAAAAAAAAGTGGGCTGGAGAGATGGCTTAGTGGTTAAGAGTACTTCCTGGGTAAGCATGAGGGCCTGAGAGACTGCACAGATTCCATCCCCAGGATCCACATAAACAACTGGGTATGGCCACATAAGGGGAACAGAGACACAGGAATCGCTGGAGCTCGAAGAAAAAATACCAAGTTCTGTGGTCAGTAAGACTACAGCTCAAGAAAGAATGGGAAGAGCAACTGTAGGCCAGTGAACCCCACTAAATCTGAGAAATATGAGTGCCTGGGGCACCTTGGGCATGTACATGTGCATACGCCCCCCACCCACCCACACACTCAAATCTACTTGGAAAGACAGACTTTATCAAATTATAGAATAATAATGTATTTTCAGCAATGATAATGGAGTATAAAATTCATGCAATCAGAGATAATAAGTAAGTGATAATATGTAGGGAGTGTCAGGGTCATTGAACAGACCTGGAGTTCAGGGCAGACTCCAGAGGATACTGGAAAAGCTCATCTCCATGCAAGGAACGAGGTCTGGGCAGCAACTGTAAGGTTTGCATATTTAGCCAGAAACTCCAAGTAAACACAAATGATCAGTGAGATCACAGATTTTTGACTTAATTCACAAGCCAGCCTGATTACATGGAGGGTTGTGTTTCGACGCCTTGTAAGCTGTGTTATGCAAAGGTCTAGCATCCTCCCAGCTAAGTCTATCCCTGCTGCATGAGGCCAGCTAATGTCCCCAAAAACATTTTGGTGTGTGTGTGGGGGGGGGGGAATGGTCAAATGATTCAGCTTGTTGTCTGGAGAAGCCACATCATCTGAGTAACATCAAGTCGTGGGCAAAACAGGGTAGAGCTTCTGCCGTGATAATTTATATCCGTCTGTTGTGTGAGCCGTGACCCACGGTCATCTCCCACAGTGATTTCCACTGGGAGAGAAGGCCTTTAAGTGTGCCCTGCTGGGTATGTGCATGTGTTTACTGGAGCACAGGGAGACTTGACTTGCAGAAGGTCCCCTGCATACCCAGCCCTGGGACATCTGGTTAAGTGAAGATTCGACCTCAGGAAGTCGAGAGTGAGTTCAGGGTTCTACATTTCGGGCAGGCTTCTTAGTTATGTCACAGGCTCTGCAGGGGCCCCCTAGACCACATTGAGGGATACAACTGGATAACTCCCAGGCGATCTGGGTACAGTGGCCATGGGACAAATGGAGAACCTAAAGAACCTGCCGGTCCTTTGAGATAAAGTCCTGCTCAATGCACTGGTGGGCAGGCACTCTGCTTACACTCCCAGGGAAGAATGGCCACAACCTTGGTCAATCCTCCACCGTCTGTTTGGAGCGCATGGCTAGAACGCGTGAACCCAGATGGACATCTTTGTCCCAGAGCACTTAGGCATGGAGTCGCAGAAGCCACTGCATAACCTAAGGAAAGTGTCAGATATGGAAGCCAGAAGAGCCTCCCACCCATCCCCCCAGCCCCCACCCCCTCCAGATGTCTTGCAACCAGAGGTGGCTCTCTCCATGGAAACTTCTGCTGAAGCAGCGGGCAGGGGAAACAGCAGGAAACCGAACTCCTGGGTGGTTTAAAGTGACGATTTGAGTGCAGCCGCTGCTAACAGGAGACACCTTGCTGTTTGGGAGTGCAGGGGAGGACAGTCTGGCAAGCATGCACGTCGCCTGCGCGGAGCTCTGGAGGTGAAATGTTCCCGTGGCTTTCAAGGCTCTGAAAGCAGCGTCTGTTTTTTCCCAGTGACACGGTGACACACTGTGATCCGCCAGCTGCCCGCTGCCCCACACTTGGCATGGGTCGCAGTCACCAAAGGGCCTCGAGGGTAGGTCTGCTTTGTCCTGAGCCCCCCTCCTATGCCCATAACTCTGAAACTACATGACATCTTAACCTTTTAAGAATTTCTTCAAGACAGCATTTAAAAACACCCAAATCTTTCTTGACCTTTACATTTTAACGGAGATTTTTTTTTCTTAAATTGATGTTACAATAATTTTTTTTTAAGCTGTGGCATTTTTAAAGCTACTTCAAGAGGGACTCCACTTTCCCTTACCCATCCTATTTGAGGCCAATCATTAATCATGAAGAGAAGGCACCAAGATGTAGACCCTGGTATATTATGTTTTCGTGTTTGTGACATTTTCTTTCTATCAGCCAGCGGGATGCTCCCACCCTTGCCTTTGATTATCTACAGGTTGTAGAATTTGTTTGTTTGTTCCCCCCACACACACACACAAGTTCTAGGCCGTTTCTGTCTCCTCCACACCCTCCCATAGCACAGACCAGGCCTTGGACAAATCCTACTGTCTGGGATTTGTAGTATCTGTTTTCACTGAACAAAATGCAAGAGTGCTTTGGGGCATATGGGACCTTTATGCATATGAAGGCAAAACTCAACTGTCACGTAACCATCTTTTGGGTTTTCTCTCACCTCAGGGCCAAATTCTAAAGAGTATGAAGAATTCACAATGGCATGGGGCTCGGGTCAGAGGTCACACACAGAGGCTCCTGGCATCCAAGTTCTAAGCATCTAGAGGCAGAGCTGATCAGTGGTTCTCCACCTGGGGTTCATGGCCATGAACTTGGATAGGAATAAAACTGGATCTTGATTTTTACTGACATCAAACTGAAATTTAGCATCTAATTCTATTGTGAATACAGACAAGAAAGTGCAATAGTATTTAGTACCACCTTAACTGTGTCACCAACTAAAGTCACAAATATTTTCCTATTATTTTAAAGGTGTAGATAATCTTGAAGATGGCTTTTACTCACCAGTACTTGGAAATATGGTAGTTATGAGTCTGTCTGCTACATGTTATCAGTTAGTGCATTAATAAAGAAACACATATATTACTATACCACACATTTGTATGGTTTTAAATACTTTGGTCATTAATTCAGTGTAATTACTTTCCTTTGTAATTACAGGTATGTTACATTACACATTTTTTTTTTTTTTACATTACACATTTTAAAGCATAATTCTGAGATGAGTCAATAGGCCTCATCAAAAACCAAAACACTTCATGATGCATACAAAAAAGGGAAAAGAATCCTTTTGGATTCTCCAGTTTGTCTAAGTTCCTAAAAGACTATGTCATTCAGTTTTATACAATTCCTAATTCAGGTTTCCAGTTGGCCTGCTTAAGCTCACTTAAGAACACTTTTTCACAAGTGATTCATTCACTTTATCATTCGTATATCATTCACTTACTTAAAATACCTGCAAAGACTTTCGTTAGGCTATAACGCCAGTTTTGTAAAAGATGATCAAATGATTAAGACACAGGACCACTCTTCATGATGTTGACCTCTAATAAGAAGTCAGTTAGTCCTACAACCTCCTTATTAAGCTATCATCATCCCATGCTGACAGTCCCACCATTTCAAGATCCACATCTGAGTAACCAAGATCAACCTCTCCTGAGTAATGTCAGGTGCTGTCCAAGGCCGGAAGTCGTCTTCCTCATGGAGGCATTCACCCAGTGGCCACGTGCTATGGTGACCTTCTCAGTGCTGGCACAAAGCACCTGACCAAAAGCAGCTGATGGGTGGAAAGGATGTATTTTGGCTTACAGTCTCAAGGGAAGCTCCATGGTGGCAGGGGAAAGATAATAGAAGAGAGGCTGGGCATCATCTCTGCCAGAGCAGGTGGGAACAGCAGCAAGAAAGCGAGCCACACTCTAGCAGAAGGGAGCTGACTACAACACCTCTAAGCCCGCCCCCAGCAACACACCTATTCCAGCAAGGTTCCACCTCCCAAAGTGCCATCAGCTTGGAACCAACCAAGCAAAACACCTAAGCTTATGGGGAGGGGGGAGCACCTAATTCAAACCACCACACCATGTATGTACTAAGTGGCTGCTGGGCACAGTTGAGGGCCCCGAGCCACTGGAGGTTTAAGCAGACCTCAGCTGTCAGGCATGGCTAACGGCCCCAGGGCCACAGGAGGTTGCACCAAGCCTAGACCCATCTCACCTTGAGACCTGCAGGAGTGAGACTGCTCCCTCCCCCCACCTGGGGCACCTGGACGTCCTGATAAGACTCAGGTTTCAGTTTCCCCCGTGGCCATGTGACCTTGTACTGCTCACCCGGAAGGTCCCTATATGTTAATGAGGTATCAGCCAGCAGCCTTCACACAGCCACTACCCCTGTGACCCGTACCCCATACCTTTTCCTGCCACTACATGAATGCTTATAAGCCCATTCTCCTGACAAATAAATGAGCTGTCCTCTGACACAGTCTCCCAGGTTTTTCTTCCCATTGCACTCACAGACACTCAAGGCCCTGCTCCGCAGTTGCCTGGACACCTCTGGGAAACTGATGTGCAGCATCCCCAGGGCAGCCAGAAACCACAAGTGGCCACTCTGATGACTGGAGTTCTGGGCTGTATAAAAAGGAGAAAGATAGCTGGGCACCAGCATTCACAATCACCTCTTGATTGCGGATGCAATATGACCCACTTCTTCATGTTCCTTCCACCACTATCCTTTCTCCACCATGGTGTACTTACACCCCCAAACTGTCAGCCAGAATAAACCTTTCCTTCCTTGATTTGTGTACACTAGGTATTCTGTTACAGCAACTAGAAAAGACATGACACAAGGGAAACTGAGGACACAAGAAAGCATGAATCCACAGAACATCCCAAGTGGTGGTTCAAAGCATATACCTTTTAAAGGGCCACATACATAATTGAAGTGACAAAGTAGAAATAAAAAAAATTATGCTTAAAAATAAAAAGACAGCACTGGAGATACGGCTCAGCAGTTAAGACTCTTGCCTAAAAAGCCTAACAACCCAGGTTCAATTCACCAGTACCTACGTTAGCCAGATGTACAAGGGGGCACGTGCGTCTGGAGTTCTTTTGCAGTGGCTAGAAGCCCTGGCATGCCCATTCTCTCTCTCTTGCTCTCTCTCTCTCTCCCTCTCTCTAGCTCTCACTCTCAAATAAATAAATAAAGATAAAACAAAACAAAAAAAATTTTTTTAAAGAAAGGAAGAAAAGTGTGGGGAAGGAAAAAGGAAATAAAACCAAAGAGGATGGATTCTTTTGGAATTAGATAATGAAGCAAAAAAATGTAAGGTCCTGAAAGAAAAAAAAAAATAGATCCACAACATTGAAGGACTCAAAATTCTCTGTTATCACCACAAAACAAACAAACAAAATTCTTCTAAATTGGGCTGGAGATATGGTTAAGTGGTTTGTTTAGGTGCATGCCTGCAAAGCCTAAGGACCCATGTTCAACTCTCCAGATCCCACGAAAGCCAGACATACAAAGGTGAGGCAAGCGCAAGGATGCCCACAATGTGACACAAGTGTCTGCAGTTCAATTTCAGTGGCTGAGGCCATGGCACACCAGTCCTCTCTCTCTCTCTCTCTCTCTCTCTCTCTCTCTCTCTCTTTCTCTCTTTCTCTCTCTCTGTCTCAAAAATAAAAATTTAAAAATAAATAAATAATTTTCTAAATTGCCTGCATTTTGCTAGACCTACAGAAAATGGTAGCATTTAACAAGTACTCTGTTAAATATGCCAGTATGACCAAACAGAAAAAAAAAATTAATGAATTTTCATACAAATTGACTGAAGAAATCCCAGACACTCTACCTACAGATCATAAAACAGTGAAATTTCAAGTTTACACTCCATATTGAATAAAATATATTTTAATAAGCATGTAAGAAAATGAGAAACCCCTCAAATTAGAAATACAAATACTAAGAATAGAAATGGACAAATAAAAGGAGAAATAAAAAAATCTATGTAGTTTATTGAACTCAAGAAGTAGAAATAAAGGGCAATGTTTTCTTGGAAAAAAAAGAAGAAATTACAAGGTCCTCAGGGGAAAATGTGGAAGAAAGGCAGAAAAACAACCAAGAGAATGAAAATGGCATAAGAAAGACAAGGTGAGATCAGACCAAAGAAAGTAATGAAAATAAGACAAATGAAGCAAGAATGTTTGTGTTCATTATTCTCTGAAATACAAAAAAAAAAAAAAAAAAAAAGAAAAAGAAAAGAAAAGAAAGAAAGAAAAAAAGAAATGAATACATCCATTCTTCAACACTGTAGCCTCAGAAAACTCGTCAGAAATAGGAAAGACCTGAATTTCAATTTTAAAAAGTACAATGCATACCTGAGAAAATTAATCCAGAATGATAAACACTAAGACATATCTTAAAATAATTTTATTTATTTATTTGCAAGGAGAGAGAGTGAGTGAGCATGCCAGGGCTTCTAGCCACTGCAAATGAAGTCCAGAGGCACATGCCACTTTGTGCATCTGGCTTTATGTGGGGACTAGGGAATCAAACCTGAGTCATTAGGTTTTGCAAGCAAGTGCCTTAATCTCTGAGCCATCTCTCCAGCCCCTAAGACATACCTTAATAAATGTATTAGACTGCAAATACAAAGATGAAATTCTCAGATACTTTCAGGCCAAGAAATAATGCTGAACCTCATATAAGCAAACAATTTTGACTGGTATCAGTGTTTTGCAAACCAATATACAAAGAAGGCAATGATAGGAAGAACTTGTTTCAGAAGTCAGTGGAAGAATATATGAACAGATGATCTTTACATAACCACATTATCCTACAAAAAAAAAAAAAAAAAAAAAAACCTCTCAATATGTAAGATGTAACAGAGCTCAGCAGTTAAGTGGCCTTCCTGCACAAGCACAAAGGCCTAACTTGGCCTGAGACCACCAAAATTAGAGTCTTCAGGTCCCACATGAACCTGGGCATGGCCCACATACGCCTGTGACCTCAGTCTCATAGGGAAGCCGAGACCCAAGAATCATTAGGCGGTGCTCCAGAATCAATAAAAGACTCCAACTCTAAAAACAAGACTAGGCTGAAGAGCAATGGAGTGGGACACTCGTCCTTTCTGGCCACCGCAGACAAGTACCACTCAGTGTTTGGGGTTCCATACCATAGCATACCAAACACACACACACAAAAAAAAATAAAATAAAATAAAGTAGAAAAGTAGAACTTTTTGGAAGTCTGCTCCCATAAGCATTACCTGAAGAATCTACAAAGATTCATCCAACCAATAATGGCTAGAAAAATGTCAACAAATGGACTGTTAATGGGCACTTAAAAACATATAAAATTATATATAATACTAAAGTAAAATGCAGCTGTGTGCCTTGTTATGAAGAAGACTAAAAAATTGTAACTAAAAATAGGAGTAGAAGGAAAATGGATTTACCTATACGGCTGCATCAGCATAAAATGGAATTAAAAGATGAAAATCATGACTTGAGGAATGTGTTACCAAAATAATGATAAACCATGACTTAACTTGAACCTATCTCCCACAAAAATGTATGAGTACAGAAAATAAAAAGAGGAAGACATTATTGAAAGAAAAGTCATTAGAAAAATTATGAATGTAATCTGCAAATATTTATGAAAATAAATTTATAAACCTGGGCAGGATAATTTCTCAAGGAAGATATATTGACCTCATTAGAAATAGAAATTAATCAGTTTTCATATTAAAAATAGAAAACAGGCCAGGAAGATGGCTTAGTGGTAAGGCACTTGCCTGCAAAGACAAAAGACCCAGGTTCAACTCCCCAGAACCCATATAAGCCAGATGCACGTGTGTATCTGCAGTTTGTTTGCAGTGGCTAGAGGTTCTGGCATGCCCATTGTCTCTCTGCTCTCTCTTTCTCTCTCTCAAATAAATAAGTAAAATAAAATATTAAAAATAGAGGGCTGGACAGATGGCTTAGCAGTTAAGGCGGTTGCCTGCAAAGTCTAAGGACTCATGTTCTATTTCTCTCCAGATCTCACGTAACCCAGACCCACCAAAGGTGAGGTACGTGCAAAGTAGCATGTGCCCTATAGGTGGTGCAAGCGTCTGTAGTTCAAGTGCCATGGCTAAGGCCCTGGCATGCCAATTCCCTCTCTCTGTCACTTCCATTCTCTCTAAAACTAAGATAAAATAAAACAGCATTATTAAGGAACTCCCTCACACAATCGCCAGGTGCAGATGATCCCAAGGAGGAACTTACCAAGTCTTCAAATACCAGCTAGTCTAAATTTGTCCCAGAACAATGCATATAAAAGAAAATTTCTCAGTCCCTCCAATGAAACAAATATAAACAGATAAAGACAATAACAAGAGAAAAGCCTTCAGTGTGATATCACTCATGAATATCAATGCAATATTGTTTAAAAGGGAGAAATATATCATATAAACATCTCTATAAACAAAAATGCTGAGAAATCATTTGATAAAGTTAAATATGCATTAATGATAATACTACTCCAACATACAGAAAATGATGGCAATTTTCTATTTTTATGATTAGTCATAAAATCAATGTTTTAATTAGTGGAAAATAATAAGACCATTTCCACCAGGACCAGCAAGAAAATTCAAATGCCTGCTGTCTCAGCTACTATTAGAGATAGTAGCCAATGCAACTCAACAAGAGAAATGAATGAGAGGAATAAAGTTAACAAAAAAAATGAAACATTGTATACTTACAGATAACACACCTGGAAAATTCCAGACAGTTGACAATAAGATGAATTTTAAAAATATAAGAATTTACTGAAAGCTGAAAACTGAAAGATATAAGATGAACACAAGAAAATCAATAGCTTTTATATAAATAAATAATAAAAAGGGGACTTAATGGTGGATAAACCCTATTAAGTAGCATCAAAATATAGTAACTGCTTACGAATCAATTTAACAAAGAATTGTGAAATTGGTACATGGAAAACTTTAATCTTGAAAAACTTGAGTAAATATACAGTCAGCTCCTGTTCTTGGGTACACTATATCACTATAAAGCTATCAGTTCTCCCTAAGTTAATTTATATGTATGATATAATTCCAATAGATACCAGAGGTGGTTTCTGGATTTAATAATTTTATAAGGTTCATATACAAAGTAAATAAAAATTAAGGTAGCAGAGGGCTGAAAACTTGTGTGGGAAAATGTCTTACCAGAAATTTATACCCTTTATAAAGCCTTGATTATTAAAACAAGAATATGTTCTGGCACATAAATAGAGACACAAATGAATAGAATATAAAAGTACAGAACTGGACCCAAGTACATATACAAATTTAATATACCACAAAAGTAGCATCTCCAATTACTGGAGTAATCATAAGTTTTTTAATAAATAGTCTGGAACAACTAGGTTATCATTTTTGGGGAAATGAAATTAGATCTATATCTCACACACAGAAGAACAAAAATCAAATGGATTAGGGTTCTAAATATAAAAGCTAAAACCAAAGAGGATAAAAAAATGGCTAAATTATACTTTAACCTTTGTAAAGTAAAAGCTTCTACAATAATTTTAAATCACTTTTGCATGACCTTAGACAAAATCGAATAATGATGGAAAAATTGGGAGGAAACATTTATAACACATACTGTAGAACAAGAGCTAATATTCATCAGGTATATGAAAATCTTAAAAATACATGTACATGTGCTGGAGAAATGACTTAGTGGTTAAGGCACTTGCCTGCAAAGGCAAATAACCCAAGTTTGATTCCCAAGTACACATGTAAAGCCAGGTGCACATGGTGGCACATACATCTGGAGTTTCTTTGCAGTGGCTAGTGGTTCTGGTGTGCCCATTCTCTATCTGCCTCTTTCTCCTTCTCAAATAAATAAATAAAATATTTTTAGAACTAAAAGAAGAGGACTTCTGATCAAGATGGTGTCCATCTAACCACACCTCACCTCCCAGGGAAGGAAAAGCAAGACCTTTAGGGTTCATTGGATTTTTTAGGAGTTTGCAGATTCTAGTAGACCTCCAGTGGGGCGGGGGGTGGGGAACGCAGAGGAGCAAAGTAGGGAATCTGCTGATTCCCACTCTCTCTGGTAGCCCTCAGTCCCAGCCGCAGGTTCCTCCTGCTCAAACCACAGGCTAAGTGGACCCAAACCAGCAGGCTACCATAGCTCCACATGGGAAGACTGTCCCATTCACCACCAGCCCTCACCCCTGTTCCTCACCCAGGCCAGCAGGCTAGCTTGCCCCCAGGAGACATCCATGCATGTGATATTCCCCCTCTCCCCACCCTACAATGTAACAGGACCCGGCAGTCCCAACCACTCCCTGGTGCATGGTCCCATGGTGCCCACTGTCCCATTCCCTCACCCCTCAGCATCTCAGAAACATCTCGCATTCCCATCCTCCCCCCCCCCACCCTGCAGCCCAGCCCCAACACCAGTCTGCTTTGTCCCACTGCCCCTTACCCCCTGTCCTCTTGGGCCACCTGACCAGGCAATCCATACTCTGAACTATAGAACAACAAGCCCCTTCATCAGGTCCCCAGGCCCCTACCAGAGCCTCAAAGGCTTCTTCCCTCTGAGCAGGCAGGCCCCGTTGCCATCAGAATCCTAGTGGAAGCAAATGTAAGAGGGAATAATCACTGAAGACGCTTCAAGGGTAGACTACAGCTTCCTCCTAAATTGAATAACATTCATACACTATGATGGGCAGACCACAGCACAAAAGGAATAACATGAAAAATCAAATGCAAGCAAATCCAACAAGATTTCCCAGTCCCACAATGGATGTCTCTAGTCAAAACACAGAAGAGACAATAGGATCAGAACCCCAAAATGAAGATACAAGCTATGCAACCCTGACCAAGCAAATAGCAGAGCTTGCAGAAAATCAATAAAGGGCCAATAATTGCATGAATACTGACCTCACTAGATTAGAACTAATAGAAAAGAACCAGGAAGGGATCCAAAGAGAGTTAAATAATCTGAAGGAGAGCAAAACAAAAAGAGGACGTCAATAATCAGCTGGCTAAGCTCAATGAAGACATAAAGAAATGCAAGGATGAATTCCAAGAAGCATTAAGAAAATCAGAAAATGATGTGAAAAGGGAACTAGACAGAGGGATGAAAACTATACATAAAAAGGCAGTAGAGGGCTGGAGAGATGGCTTAGAGGTTAAGTGCTTGCCTGTGAAGCCTAAGGACCCTTGTTCGAGGCTCAATTCCCCAGGACCCACGTTAGCCAGATGCACAAGGGTCTGCACAAGTCTGGAGTTCATTTACAGTGGCTGGAGGCCCTGGCGCACCCATTCTCTCTCTGTCTCTCTCTCTGCCTCTTTCTCCCTCTGTCTGTTGCTCTCAAATAAATAAAAATAAACAAAATACCAAAAAAAAAAAAAAAGGCAGTAGAAAATACAAACCAAACTGAACAAGTCCAAAACTCTATAGATGCTCTCAAGAACAGAGTCAGCCATGTGGAGGATAGAAACTCAGAACTGGAAGACAAAACAGAAGAAACAGTTCATGAGTCCAAAAGTTTCAATAAGTTCAAAATATTTTGTGAACAGAACATGAGGGAACTGTGGGATATCCTTAAATATCCCAACATTCAGATCATGGGAACACCAGAAGGGGAAGAAATTCAGACCAAAGGTATGGAGAACTTATCCAACAAAATTATCAAAGAAAACTTTCCCACTCTCTTAAAAGAAAGTCCCATCAAGATACAAGAAGCTAACAGAACTCCAAACAAATTGGACCAAAGGAGAAATTCTCCAAGATATATTATCATTAAGACTCTAAACAACAATCACAAAGAGAAAGTCCTAAAGGCAGCTAGGAAGAGACAACACATTACATACAAAGGAAACCCCATAAGCAGCCTTCTCAATGGAAACCCTGAAATCCAAAGAGCCTGGAATGGAACACTGCAAACTCTAAGAACCTATGGCTTCCAACCCAAACTACTCTACCCAGCAAAAGTATCCCTCATAATAGATTGTGAAAGAAAAACTTTCCACAATAAAACTCAGCTTTACAACTATATGAACAAAAAACTAAACTGCAGAGAGTATTACAGGGAATCACCACACAGAAGAATCAAATAATCAATCTCAAATGCCAACAAGAAGCAGATCACGATAACCAAACTCAGAGAAGGCACAAGAAACTAAAAAGTCCAAGAAAACACCAAACCACATAAACCACCACAATATGGCAGGGATTGAAACAAACCTCACAGTTATTGCCTTAATACTAATGGCCTTAATTCACCCATAAAGAGACATAAGCTAACAGGGTAGATCAGAAAATTAGACTCCTTAATCTGCTGTCTTCAAGAAACCCACGAAAGACACCACTAAAGACAGACACCTCCTCAGGGTGAAAGGGCTGAAAATGATATTCCATGCAAACAGAAATAAGAAATAAGCAGGCATAGCTATATCAATATCAGATAAAATAGACTCCAAACCAAAAGTACTCAAAAAAAGACAAAGAAGGCCACTTCCTACTTATCAAGGGAACAATCCAACAAGAGGATATCACAATCATCAATCTTTATGCATGAAACACAGGTGAACCACAATTCATAAAACAAAACCTACCTGACAACAAAACAGAAATAACCACCACCACCATCATAGCTGGGGACCTCAATACTCCACTCTCAGCAATAGATAGACCATCCAAACAGAAAATTAACAGGGAAGTGAGAGAGCTCAACAACACCATAGATCAATTAGACCTAATGGACATCTACCGAACATTCTACCCAAAATATACAGACTACACATTCTTCTCAACAGCCCTAAAATAGATCATATACCAAGTCATAAAGCCTGCCTCCATATATTTAGGAAAATCAACATAATTTCCTGCATGATATCAGATCATAATGCTGTATTGCTAGAAATTAATAACAAAAGATATACCAGGAATCCCTTCAGCTCCTGGAAACTGAACAGCACACTTTTAAACAATAAATGGGTAGTGGACAGAATAAAAAATAAATTTGCAAAATTTCTAGAAATGAATGACAATGAGAACACAACATATGGGACACAGTGAAGGTGGTCCTCAGGAGAAAATTCATAGTACTAAATGCCTTCATAACAAAAACAGAGAGGTCCCAAATCAATAACCTAACCATCCACCTAAAGGCACTGGTGGCAAGAGGAATCCAACCCCAAAAGCTCCAGACGGAAAGAAATAATTAAAGTCAGAGCAGAAATCAATGAATTGGAAACTAAGAAAACAATTAAGAAAATTGATGAAACAAAGAGCTGGTTCTTATAAAATAAACAAGATTGATAAAACCATGGCCAATTTGATTAAGCATAAAAAGAGAGATGCTTCAAATTAGCAAAATTAGACATGAAAAAGGAGAGACCCCAACAGACGTAAGTGAAATTGGGAGAATTATCAGGACTTATTTCACAAACTTCTACTCCACAAAACTGGATAAGATGGAGGAAATGGATGAATTCCTGGACGCATACCACATATCAAAGCTAAACTCAGAGCAGATTAATCTCTTAAACAAACCTATCACACCCATCGAGATTCAAAAGGTAATCAAAAACCTCCCCAAAAAGAAGAGTCCAGGACCAGATGGCTTCTCAGCAGAATTCTATTAGACCTTCATGGAAGAACGGAAACCAATTTTTCTCAAACTGTGCCACATAATCAGAGAACAGGGAAAGCTCCCCAACTCCTTCTATGAAGGTAGTACCACCCTAATACCAAAACCAGGCAGAGATGACACAAGAAAAGAAAACTATAGGCTTATTTTCCTGATGAACATAGATGCAAAATCCTAAACAACTGGAATAGAGGCCCGTTCCATGGGAGGGAATACATCCCTGATACTGAAAACCTACAACAGGGGCAGTCATGAGCCCTAGGGATGTAACGTATGCTGATGTCTGACTAACTGTATATATTATGCTCACCAAACTACCCAGTAAGCACTTCTCTTAATGTTTATACCCATATATTAATGATACTCTCACTTTTGGTTACAGAAGCTTCTCTTTTCAGATGGCAGTGTCCTTGTGATGACTCAGAAGGCATCACGGTGCTGAGAAGAAGTGAGAGAGGAGTGATCAGCACTGAAACATCTCTATTACACCTTCCAAGGCTTAGGGCCCATTGCAGCAAAGGTGGCAGAAAGAATGTAAGAGCCAAAAGAAGGGTAGGACTCCTTACAACATGCTCCTCCAGACACAAAGTGGCCTGGATATCCATGATCTCACAGTGTCTGACACTCCTGCATAAGACCATCATAATAGGAGGAAAAGATGATGACATCAAAATAAAAGAAAATGATTGTGAGGGGTAGGGGAGTTTCAAGAGGGAACGTAGGGGAGGGAGGGAATTAACATGGGATATTGTTTACAATTATGGAAATTATCAATAAAAAAGAGAAAGAAAAGACATGTAAATATATGAATAAATAAAAGTCCTCACAAACCAAATTCAACAACACATAGAAAGCATTATCCACCTTGATGAAGTAGGCTTCATCCCAGGTACACAGGGGTGGTTCAACACACAGAAATCTGTCAATGTAATACACCACATAAATAAACTTAAATGAAAGAAAACCACATGATCATTTAGATAGATGCAGAAAGGCCTTTGACAAAATACAGAATAGGCATGGACAGTTTATATCTCAACATAATAATATAAGGCACCAAAACCCCAAATAATACTTAAGGGGGAGAGACTGAAGGAATTTCTATTGAGATCAGGAACAAGATAGGAGTGTCCACTCTCACCTATCCCCTTTAATATATAATACTGGAAGTCCTAGCTCAAGCAATAAGACAGGAGAAAGAAATAAAAGGGATACAAATTGGAAAGGAAGAAGTTAAGTTAGCCCTATTCACAGACAACATGATTCTATATATAAGAGACCTGAAAACCTCCATGTCAAAACTCTTAAAGGTGATTAACTCCTTCAGCAAAGTAGCAGGATACCAAATCAATGCACAAAACTCAGTAGCCTTTCTATATGCAAAAGACGAATATACAGATAAAGAAATAAGTGATATTGTCCCATTTTCAATAGCAACAAAAAGTAAAATAAAATACCTTGGAATAACATGAACCAAGGATGTGAAAGACCTATGCAATGAAAACATAAAAACACTCAAAAAAGAAATTGAGGAGGACTTGAGAAAATGTGAAGACCTCCCAGGCTTCTGGATAGGCAGAATTAACATTGTGAAAATAGCAATCTTACCAAAAGCAATATACAGATTTAATGCAATACCAATAAAAATCCCGACATTTTTCTTCACAGAGACAGAATAAATGATCTCAAAATTCATATTGAATGGAAGAAGGCCTCACTTATCCAAGCATATCCTCAGCAAAATAAACACCTCTGGAGACATCACCGCACCTAATCTGAAGCTATATTACAAAGCCATAGTAATAAAAACAACATGGTACTAACATAAAAACAGGATTATACATCAGTGGAACAGAATGGAGGACCCAGACTTTGGGTCAAGTGACTACAATTACTTGGTATTTGACTAAGGCCTTAACATCGTAGGCTAGAAAAAAGACATCTTCAACAAATGATGCTGGACAAAGTGGATAAACATATGCAGGAAAATGAAACTCAATCCACACATCTCACCATGCACAAAAATCCAAATGGATGAAAGACCTCAATATAAGACTGTATACTCTGCTACTACTGGAAGAAAAAGTAGGAGGAACTTTCCATGATATAGGAATGGGAAAAGACTTCCTGAACAAAACCCCAGTAACTCGGGAACTTAAATAATCACTCAACCATTGGGATCTCATGAAACTGAAAAGTTTCTTCACAGGCAAACATACAATAA
The DNA here is from genome assembly GCA_036346955.1 of Dipus sagitta. NCBI lineage: Eukaryota > Metazoa > Chordata > Mammalia > Rodentia > Dipodidae > Dipus > Dipus sagitta. Next base: position 46,409,902 of record CM070788.1, read on the forward strand.
GCACAGTCAATAGATTACCTACAGAATGGGAGAAAATTTTTGCCAGCTATACAACTGACAGAGGCCTAATTTCTAGAACTACAAAGAACTCAAAAACCTAAACAATAAAAAATCAAACAACCCACTCACAAAATGGGGCAGAGAAATGGACAGGGAGTTCTCAGAGAAAGAATTACAAATGGCAAACACACAGTTAAGAAAATGTTCATCATCCCTCATCATCAGGAAAATGCAAATTAAAACAATTATGAGATTCCACCTTACCCCAGTAAGGATAGCAAAACATTAAAAATCAAATGAAAACAAATGCTGGTGAGGATGTGGAAAAATAGAACCCTCATTCACTGTTGGTGGGAAGTAAGATGGTACAACCACTGTGGAAAGCAATATGGAGACTCTTAAAAAGGTTTATTATAGAGTTACCAACAGACCTTGTTATTCCCTTACTGGGCATTTACCCTAAAAGCACCATTCCTCAGTGCAGAGAGATTTCCTCAACCATGTTTATAGCTGCTCAATTCATAATAGGTATGAGCTGAAATCAACCCAGATGTCCATCATTAGACGAATGGATAACCAAGATGCAGTATATCTACACAATGGAATTCTACACAGCAGTAAGGAAAAAATTACACAATGAAATTTGAAGAAAAATGGCCAAACTTGGAACAGATCATTCTCAATGAACTCACTTAATCACAGAAAGATAATTGTTGCATGGTCTCACTCATCTGTGGCTCCTAACCTGAATCTGCCCAAGATGCTGACATACCTAATAAGCATCTCGAGGACCACACAATAGGGAGGGTGGGGCTAGAGGGGAGGGTAAGGGGGAGACACAAAACTGGACCCAAATGGCAATGGTACCATAAAATTCTATATCCTAAAAGACAGACTAAATGGTTGAACCCTCATCAGGTCCTTAGAGGGAACACCTGAACCATAGGGACCTAAAGATGGTATGATGAAGACTGACCTTAATCTTCATATGTTTCTCTCTCTCTGTGTCTCCCTCTTCTTTCTCTTCTCTCTGTCTCTTTTATATTACCTATCTTTTTCTTCCTTCTTTTCCTTGACACTGACCTGTAACTCCCAGTACCAGCATGTGGTTAACATCCACAATGAGCTGTTGATCAGAGAGACCTACAAGGTTTCCCAAAAGAAGACAGATTTCTGTCAGAGTACTTGATGGCCCACCAAATGTTAGTGGTAAGACCCTACTGCAGAAGACACTATATGCTGTTGGTATGGAACATGGAGTGACCTGGCTGGAATCTGGAAGAGAGTCAGTCCCCAGACAGCTAGCTCACCTAATGCCAGAAGGTGCTACAGGAGTGACTGGGGGAAAATGACCAACATCTGTCCAAGCAACTCATGGTCTAAGCTACTCAGCAGCAATCAACCTGACGTGATGCACTCACAAGTGCAATAGTGGCACACAGCCAGGGTGAGAAACCAGCTGCTCTTGATTTGGCTAATGGGTCCACTCAGTGGAATGGGGCTCGTAGCTGGTTCGGGGAAACAAGTCAGAATAATATCCAAAAAAGGAGCCCACTCTCCATTATCAAGCTCCCAACAATTGCGGGCTACAAGAAGACCAACACTTATTAAATTCTCTGTGTAATGATAATGGTTATCCCACTTATGTGGTGCTGACTTCACTCTCCATTGGAGAATTTGCTTCTCTTTTCAGATGGATGCAGATCCTGAGGAGAGAATCAGTCCATTGTACCTCAAGAGGGCCCCAGCTGAAACCACTGAGTAATTAGGGAAATGAGCAAGAGTATTGCTTTCTTGGTGAACCTGGTACCAGCACAAGGGTAAAGGTTATAGATACAGAGAACATTCAACTCCTGCCGAACCAGATATCCAGAGACACAGAAGCTCCTAAGACCTCATCACTGAAGTAGACCTCGGACAAACCCAACATAGCTAAGGTAAATTCATGGAAGAGAGGACAGAATGATTGTTGGAGTGACATGTTGGGACATTATGCACAGAGACATTGCCTCTTCCCCATAACTGATGGCTTACCCCACAATGCACAACCCACATTCCCCAACGAGGAGGGTACCTGTGGAGGGGGGAGGATAGGGAGAAGGCTAACAATGGCACCAACATGGCTGTATACACACTGTGTAGATAACCAATAATAATAATAACCAAAAGAAATATAAGAACAGGCTGGGGAGATGGCTCAGTGGGTAAGAGTACTTGCTGTGTAATCATGAAGACCTGAGTTTGATCCCTAGCACCAACCCACAAAAAAAAAAAAAAAAATGCTAGTCATGGACACGCACACACCTATAATTCTCACACTGGGGGGGCCAGAGACAGAAAGATCTATGAGGCTCACCCACCACCCAGTCTAACAAGAGTGATGCAAGCTTCAGGCTCAGTGAGAAATTCAGCGTGGAGGAAACAAGCTGGAAGAATGATGAGCAAAACACCCGAAGTCTTCCTTTGGCACATGCAAACAGAGCACGTGCACATCTACACATGCACATGCATACATACAACACACACATACAACAAAAAGAAAAAGGAAAAGAGGAACAAAAGATCAATGCTGATAGAAAAATGAGGAAAAGACAAAGAGAAAAATTCATCAAGAAGGATTAAATACTCCCTCTAATTTGTGGGAAAAAAAAAGTTATATTTATAAAGAAGTACAATTCTCACCTATTCAATGGGCCATATATATATATATGAAAACAGTCAGTTGGCTTATTGGGGAAACTATAAGGAAACGAACATTTTCATACTTTTCCATTGAGTATTCAACACCTCTAGAGAAACATTAGACAATAGTTAACCAAACCACACATGCATTTGTTTGATTTAACCTAACAGTCCCATTCTCCAGAGTCTGTGTCCCCAATGATACAAAAACACACATGCAAGAACTTACTCATTGCTTGTAATTGCAAAACACTGAACACAACCTAAGTGGCCACTAGTTGGGGACAAAGTGGAACATCACAGAGTGATATGCAACTGTATAAAAGAGTGAGGACAATCTCTAGAACAGACGTATGGTATCTTTCATAACACATATTAAGTGGAGAAAAAATAAAACTAAAAGTGTATGAAATTCTTTGCTCAAGAGATCAGACATAAGAAAGCACCCAGGTATTTTCTCTTTTATAAGACAGCACTCAAGGCTGTAGAGATAGCTTAGTGGTTATGGTGCTTGCCTGTGAAGCCTAAGGACCCACGTTCGACTCAGTAGGTCCCACCTAAGCTAGACGCACAAAGTGATGCACGCGCACAAGGTCGCACATGCACACAAGGTGGTGCAAGCATCTGGAGCTCAATTTCAGTAGCTGAGGCCCTGGCATGCCAATTCTCTTTCTCTTTCTCTCTCTCTCTCTTTCATATAGAAGAAAAAAATCAAAAGGGAAGGACCAACAGAATTTCAGTGAACTGAAAATATCTCTCAAAGTATGTATCTACTACAAAGAGTGACAGCGGCTATGTGGTAGAGAGGCCACCAGCTTTCTAAAGGGATAAAGTTCAGCATTATAAGTGATAAGATATGGCCATTATGAAGCTCTTGTAATGAAGCCCTCCAAAGGGACATAGAACCTTCTCTATGGTGTTCTTGCCAAAACTTAGGGCCTCACTCCCACCGTGAAAGCATAGCAGACAAAGATAAGGGAAAGGACATCCTACCAAATTACTCATCGAAAAGCGCCCGACTCACAAAGGGCAGGGTGACTGAGGAACTGCCTGAGACTGGAGATACCTGGGGAGAATTTAAGGCTAAGAGCAATGTGGGGTCCTGGACAGAGCTGCTGGGATATGATGACATTCACCGGGCAATGAGTGAGTGTGTAATGAAGCTTGTAGTTCAATTAATAACATTACTCCAGAGTTAATTCCTCATGTTTGATACTTATGTCATGAGGAAGGGAGAAATTAGACATAAAAATGCATGCAGGGTGAGGGATGTAAACTTCCTAGTAAATTTGCCACTGCTCAGAGGTCTAAAATTAGTTCAAAATAAAATGTTGGTTTGAAAGCATTAATAAATAAATAAATGAAAATGGATCTCTCACCTTCTATTAAGGGCTTTCTGGAAACCTCCATCTCTCCATAACTATCTTGTAAGTGTTTCAGAACATGTCTAAAGCCACAAAGTGGTCATACTCTTGTAACGCTTGCAGTGATCAGAGGGACAGCTTCTGTTTGCCTAAGTAGGTAAGAGAAAAGAGAATGCATGCTGGTAGGGGCAGCAGAGGACGTGGGACATCTGAGAGAGAGAGGAGAGAGAGAGAGAGAGAGAGATCTTCAAATGACCTGCTTTGTGTTTTTAAATTTTATTCATCACTTGAATGGGCTACGACCACAAGGACAGAAGAATCACCAGGTAAATTCAAGGACTTTAAAAAAAATGCATCTAATCACCTCCTGTCCAAAACATCGGTGCTGAACCTTCCTCCGAAAACACAATCTGCTCTTTACAGACTAGCAAACTCGAGACCTAGATTGCTACAAGAGCAGAACCATCACCTTGCCCTGATTCGGCAGGTCCGCGTTACATGATCAGCTTGAGGTCCTAGGGGTATGTGGAGTTGTGCCTACCCGGTGCGGAAGAGTCCTCGCACAATTCATGCCCTTCACATAACTTTGTCCTTAAAAACCATTTTTGGAATCTGTTTCAATTATGTCTTCCCAACAACCCAATTAGGAGATGACTTGTTTTTGCATATTAGAAACAGGAGAAAAAAAAGACAATGGGTTCAAAATGCTCAAGGGGCTCACAATAAAACTAGAGTGATGAAGATTCTACCAGACCTATGACCTCCAGTCTCTGTGTCCTCAGAGAGAGTCCAGGGCACTGGGGATCTTGGCAAGTGACCAGTTGAAGCAGCTGCCATGGGCCAGCCTTCACACTCAAGCAGAGCTCTGTATTCTTCTGTGAGCTATCTCTACATATTATATTTAATTCACCCTCAAACCATATAGTACAATAGGTGGGAGAGATATTTCCTTTTAATGCTAACATCATATCATTGATGCTGCTTTAAACTGAATAAAGTCCCTTTATTGCATGTCTATATCCATACACATTATATATGTGTATTTCTATACACACATACATATATATATGTACATATATACATATTCATATGCATATATATATATACATATATATATGTTACTTTATTCTAGATAACTAAGGACTGAGGTTCAGGCATTGCCTGATACAAAGTCACCCAGATAATGAGAGAGAAACAAGTCTTCTGACTTACAATTAAAAAAATAGTTTTATTTATTTATTTATTTATTTATTTATTTGAGAGAGAGAAAGAAAGAGGCAGAGAGAGATAGAAGAGAATGGACATGCCAGGGCCTCCACCACTGCAAAAGAACTCCAGGTGCATGTGCCACCTAGTGCATCTGGCTTATGTGAGCACTGGGGAATCGAACCTGAGTCCTTAGGCTTTTACAGGCAATTGCTTTACCCGCTGAGCCATCTCTCCAGCATTCACCATCTTTTAAATAAACTTTTTTATTGACAATCTGACAATTTCTTTTTCTGTTTTTTTCTTTATTAGTTAGTTTTGTATTCAGCAAATACAGTCAGTTTGGTACCATTATTAGGCTCATCTATGACCTACTCCCTCCCCTTGGCCCCTCCTTGTTGAGGTATATGGGTCATGCATTGTGAAGTTAGCCCACAGTTATGTGTAACATAAATGTCTCTGCATATCATGACCCAACATGTGGCTCTGACATTCTTCCGCCCCCTCTTCTGCAAAATTTCCCTGAGCCATGTTGGGTTCATTTTTGGTCTGCTTCAGTGATGAGGTGTTGGGGGCCTCTGAGGCTCTGGCTCTCTGATTTGGTAGGAGTTGATTTTTCTCTGTGTTGATCTCCTCCCCCCTTCTGCTGGTATCCAGGTTCATCAGGAAAACAGCACCCTTGCTTGTTTCACAAATTTTTCTTAGTTTCAGCCGGGGCCCTTTGGAGGTATGATGGGGTGGCTCTCTCCTTAGGATCTACATCTATCTGAAAAAGAGAAGCAGATTCTCCAATGGAGAGTAAGTTAGCACCAGGACAGAAGAGATAACCCTTACTTTTTTATAGAGAATTCAATAGGTGTAGGCCCTCTTGTAGCCCATGATTGATGGTAGCTTGATATTGGCGAGTGGGCTTATGTTTGGATATGGTTCTGACTTGTTTCCCAGCTCCAGCTATGGGTCCCGTACCACTGAGAGATCAGTTAGCCAAATTGAGAGCAGTTGGTTCCCCACCATGGCTGTGTGCCACTATTGCCCTTGTATGGGCATCACAACAAGTTATTTGCTGCTAAGTAGGTTAGACCATGCGTTGCTTGGACAGATATTGGTCATTTTCCCACAGTCGCCCATGTAGCACCTTCTGGCACTAGACACGCTGACTGTCTGGGGACTGACTGCAATCTGACAATTTTTATACGTATACATAATGTGTTTTAATCACAATCCCCTCTGGTTACATGCTCTTGTCTCCCTTATTCCCCTTCCACTGAACCTTTTCTTCTTTCCAACCAGGGCCCTCTTCTATTTTAATGTCTTTTTATTTTTTCCCTCTCCCATCGTCCATGCTGACATGTTGATAAACTCAATACCGTGCAGGTACTGACAGCCGTGGTGAGGTCCTGAACGTGACAGCCACGTCATGCCTGGAGCACAGCGTTCCACAGAACTCCTCCCCAACCTTTGACTTCTACATTCTTTCTAGCCCCTCTTCTGCAATGTCCCCTGAGCCTTGCAGAATGTGGTAGAGATGTCTCTGACTCACAATCTTGTCATCTTGCCTCTTCTACATAGCGAGATAAGGAGAAATTGTGAATTTCTGACTAGGACTTCAAAGGGACCCTGCGTGTGACTTCATGGGAGAAAGGAATCTTAGATCATTCTGTTCAGCTGGTATCCACCGGTTCTGGGTGTAGCCATGCTAGTAGGAGCAATGGCTGTGTTATCTGTGTGGATCTGTGTGGCTCGCTCAGGAGGCATTCCAAAGATGGGGCATACACTAATTCACTGACTAAAGCTCAGAAAGAATCATTAGGCATTTGAGATAGGAGACATGTAGACACTGGGTGGGGGGAGCTCTTATTACACTAAAAATGCCACTGAACCAGCTCTCTGGGCTGCATTTCTTACCCTCATATATCCTAAAGATTCCGGTGCTCTCCCTGCCTCACCCAGGAGAACTGGTTTTCGTAACTAACACCACTCCAGCATCAAGTTTCACCGTTGTTCAGCATGCTGCTAGGTCCCTTGAAATCCCAGAGCCCCTTCCCAAGCATGTAAGAGACAAAAAGTAACCAAGACAGCCCCAGAGGGTCGGACCCCAGGCCACCCGAATGAGCAGGCCACAGAGTAAATTACATTCTTCTCCTGGCTACGTTGAACAGGCCGCCCAGGGGAACACTTCTGGCCATCCTTGTACTGGTCCCATAGGTCAGTTGTACAAAGTGCACTCATCTGCCTGCGGTGACAATCTGAAATGTCACGAGTTCCACTGCCAGCGGGCTGCCCTCCTGAGGTGCCCCAGGTGCAGCGGTGAGCGCAAGTCGGGCAGCTGCGCCTGGGGCCTCCACCGTGGACGCGTCTTCCCCGGGGGGCCTTTTTCCCTCCAGTCTGAGAGGATTCGTGTGCCACCCGTGTTTGAATTTACGTAGCTACATCCGGGGAAAGCTTCACCCGTGCAGAGCACCGTCCTGATGGATAGCGCAGCTCAGCGCTGCGCGGGCTCGCGGAGCTGAAGGTCACCAGAAAGGGAGCAGACCCCAGGAACCTCACGGATGCTTCTGGCCGAACGTGTAAATCCCCAACGGTCTCACAGCTATGAAATGGAAAGTTTGTGTGGGGGGGGGGGGGAAAGAACAAATGCTTCCGTTATCACGGTGTTGCTGCATTCATAAAATATATTTCATTGGGGGCAGTTTACACAGGGGGTAATGAGATTTTTGCTTTATACATTATTTATAACTGCTTAATCCAGGTACTGTGGGGTTATTTTTTTTTATTCCTTCATTTTCACAGCTACGAAACGTTTCAGTATTTCTAATTTATTTCTGCTTACAATACAGATGTTCTCAATTGTGTTTCTAACTACATTTCAAGTGTTACGATCGTGTTTATTTGTTTGTGTCAGCAGAGGTGGGATGTATAGTGTGCTTTAAGGCTCCAGCCAAACAGCCTTCCGTGGTCAACAAATGGAGGTGTGTTGCACACGTGGTCATCAGATCAAACCTGGGGGTAACTCCCCTGAAGTTGTATGCACAGGGAGACAACCCTCCTCGGGGCAGTAAGGTCACATGCCTTTGAAGTGTCACTTTCAAGATGGCCATGTGGAAGGAACATTTGGACAGCATTTGGGTTATGTCCTCTAACTGAATTCCCAAGCTGTTGGTAAACGGACTAAAGAAAAGACATTCTGCAGCGAACACTAAGAAACAAGCGTGTCAGGCGACTTGAAGGTCATGTGTAAATACTGACATTTTAATTTTATTTTGCATACCAACCTGGGGCTTCCCATTGCTTATCTCACCATAAAAATTTTTTTTAAAAAAATTTAAAACTTATGGCCCTCTTGCACTGGCACACAGATTGTCCGGGAGAGATCTGGGGGGCGGAGGGCAGCGGTGGGTGCGCCCTAGGCTGGGTTCGTGCAAAAGCCCCGTCAGGGGGGGGCCGTTTCTCCCCTCTCATCCCCCGCACAGGCCGATGCACCTGATTAGATAACAGACATTTGTGGGCTGGATGTGCGTGTGGTGACAGGAAAGTGGAGATGCAACAGCAGTTAGGAAAACAACCCCCCGCCCACTCAGTGAGTCAGGTGTCTGTCGCAAGCAAGCGTGACTTAGGGAAGCAGTAACAAGCCCATTTGGTGAACTCAGGGCAGCGCCTGGGAAGAAACACGAGCGTGTCCCGCAGCCAGGTCGGTACCCTTCGAGCAAACCAGGGCTCCATGTGCAGAGTTGGTGCCAATCAGGGTCCAGTTGTGAGGCTGAGGCCCAGGGAACAGGCCGGGCGCCCACTGACCGTCGCGGTCAGGACTCCGGCGCGCTTGACTTTGCTCAAGCACTTGACCTACAACAGCGTGAGTTTCCGGTGCCAAAGCAAAGAGGCCAGCTTACCTGCTTCCACGGAGCAGCCTGGCAGCCGGGGAACGTGCCAGAAGCACCTGTCTGTCTCCTCTGGAGTCACTAGAAGCACTCTCCTCCCCGATGCGATGGCAGTGCAGGTGCAGCAGAAACGAAGGGCCTGTGAGTTGAACACAGAAGAGTCCAGGCCACCTCCAGCGGTCTTTGGCCTAACTGACTTTTTCTATGTACAAAGGAAAAATAAAATGAACCTGAAAACAAAAAAAAATAATTTTTTAATGCTTCATAATTCACACTGTGGTTTAGCTCAAAAAATGAGGAACTGGTATCTCAATGGTTCTTTGCAAAGGCCCTGCTGTGCGCTCCACGACCTGCAGCCCGCGCCCAAGTAAGCATTATAACACACCATGCCCAGTTGCTGGTAATGCGATCTCCCTTCCCACTTCCTGCTTTGCAAGTCTTAACCAGTTCAGCCACTGAAATAAGGCATCAGATTACAGGAAGGCTCATACACACAGTTTTGTGTTTTTGTTTGTTTTTTTTTAATATTTAATTTATTTTTTTATTTGAGAGAGAGAGAGGAAGGAAAGAGAGAGAAAGAGGCAGATAGAAATGGACACTAAAACATGTTTTGGGTTAATCAGATTATGTGAATGGCACAATCCATTGGTGTTATAAAGAAACTGGTTCCACTGATTTATCCCATTTGCTTAATCCCGAAGCCCACGATACCCCCTCTGCAGTGTGCTCTCCTCTCTTGCTCATTCTTGAATCTGGGGATTGGGAAGAAAAATGCAGAGGGTTTACATGAGCTTGTAGACATACTGGCACTGATCGGGGTCCGTGCCGTAACTTTTCAACGAAGGACTCCCGTCCAGTGAGGGATCGCTTGCTATTCTATAGAACGGCTTCTAATTCTCGGCAGATAGAGCATTTAATAGAACAGGGACGTTTCCTCCAGTCACGGAGAATAATGTGATGGACATCATGATTGACTGCTGTAAGCTTTGACAGCTCACCTCACACGGATGTTCTGACCCACAGGAGGGGGTGATGCTGTTGGCCAAGGGTGGTCACTGCTGGGACAAGGAGCAGAAGCAGCCCAGAGGGTGATGGGATGAGGGTCAAAAGTCTCATTAATATAATAAAGCGATGAGAATGGACAAGGTATGCCCTCTTTCCTGGGCCCAGAAAACAACTCGCCCCACAAGGGGAAATTTTCTGTAAAGTTTGAAATCTGTAATTGTTCAACATTTCTGACATACAGAGAAAAGAATCCACTTCCCTATTAAAACCTGAACCACAAACACATCTGATATACCTAGAGAGATGTGTGAATTCAAGGTGTTTTGTTTATGCTTTTGGGTTTTTTTTTTAAGTTTTTTTATTTTTGTTTGATTATCCTCAAAACATGGAGGAGGGTCTCACAACAAATCTATACTGAAATCAAATTTCATAGCGTGAGTCAAAGAAAATGTATGCTTTGAAACACTCGCAGTTGGCCCTTAACTCAGACACATGTATACAGACCCTGTAACGCTGCCTTTGAAAATCGCAACGGACAATCTTGAGGTTGGGCACTCACATCCTCTTGGTTCATGAAAGGCTGAGAGGAGGGTGAGTTTAAATGGTGAAGACAACATCAACAGAAGTGAATGCCAGAGCAAGAGGCATAGAACCCAAACTAAAAGAAGTGATGGGGCTGGAGAGATGGCTTAGCCATTAAGGCACTTGCCTGCAAAGTCAAAGGAGCCAGGTTCAATTCCCCAGGACCCGTGTAAGCCAGATGCATGATGGCACAAGTTACTGGAGGTCGTTTGCAGCAGCTAGAGGCCCTGGAGCGCCATTTCTCTCTCTCTCTCTCTCTCTCTCTCTCTCTCTCTCTCTGTCGCTCTCTCTCATCTATCTGCCTCTCTCTCTCAAATAAGTACATAAAAATATTTTTAAAAATAAAAAAGAAGGGGCTGGAGAGATGGCTTAGCACTTAAGGCATTTACCTGCAAAGCCAAAGGATCCCGGTTCGATTCTCCAGGACCCACGTAAGCCAGATGCACAAGGGGGCGCATGCATCTGGAGTTCATTTACAGTGGCTGAAGGCCCCGGCATGCCCATTCTCTCCTTCTCTCTTTTTTTCTCTCTGCCTCTTTCTCTGTATCAAATAAATAAATTAAATATAAATGAATAAATAAAAGAAGCAATGGACTTTTTTTCCCTGTCCTCTCTTTCTTTGCTCTCTATTCATTTCTCGTGGGTGTTCACAGGCTGTTCCTCCTATGCCTGGCCTGCAAGGGTGTGCACTCCACAGCCTCTTTCTCCTCTCACACTGGAGAATCAGCTAGATGGCTTCGCTTACCTCCTTGGCTCCCACCACACATAGGCCAACAACTCCTGTATTAGTTAGCTAGGGGCCCCACCGAAAGTACCACAGGCTGTGGGCCTTAACAACAGCAAGCCCTGCTCTCAAATCTGGGGACCACCAGTCCAGGCCAGGGTGCAGAGTGAGCCAGCATCTTGAGAGGTTGACAGATGGCTGCTGTCACCCTGTGTCCTCATATGGTCCTCCTTCTGTTCACACATACCTTGTGCTTCTATCGTTTTCAAGTGTATGTGTATGTGTGTGTGTGTGCTTGTTTGTATATGTGCAGATGCATGAGCACACATGTGTGTGGAGAGGCCAGAGGACAATCTCCTGTGTTATCCTCATGAACACTACCCACCTCCTTTGAGGCAGGGTCTCTCATTGACCTGGAGCCCACTGATTGGGCTGGACGAATGACCAGTAAACCACCGTCTCTGCCTCCCCATTGCTAAGGTTACAGTTGCAGGCTACCACACCTGGCATTTTTACACAGGTTTTGAGGTTAGAACTCAGGTCCTCATGCTTACAAGATAAGCTCTCTACCCACTGAGATAGCTCCCCAACCTACCCTTGTGTCTGTTGTAAGGCCACCTGGCCCTATAGGATGAGGACTTCCCCTAATGCCCTCGTTGTAAATTGTTATGTCCATCAAGACCAGCATGAAAGCAGAGGCTGGGTGACACTCATCACTCCTGTAACATGAGCCTCAGAGATGAGATTCCCTTTTAAAACTCCTTCAAGGTGACGATCGTCTTTTGCTTGCTTCATTTGGCAGTAATGAAGACTGGACTTTGGGGCTCACACATGCTAGGCAAGCACTCTACCACTGATCTTTCCAGCTATCTTTTTGTTTGTTTGTTTGTTTGTTTTGTTTTGTTTTTCGAGGTAGGGTCTCATTCTAGTTCAGGCTGACCTGGAACTCACTATATAGTTTCAATGTGACCTCGAACTCACAGCGATCCGCCTACCTCTGCCTCCCAAGTGCTAGGATTAAAGGCGTGCGCCACCACGCCCGGCTCCAGCTATCTTTTTACACCTTATTTTGAGACAATTTCTCACTATGTTATTCAGGCTGGCCTTGAACTCACTCTGTAGCCTAGATAGGCCTTGAACTTGGCAATCCTCCTGCTTCCTTCTCCCCAGTACCTTAGAATACAGTCCTGCATCACCATGCCCAGTTGAAGGTGATGATGTCAAGGAAGGAACATGAGCTAACAGGCATCAAATCAAGATGTTCATTATAGTGAAGTTAAAAAAATCTGATAACTTACCCAAAATGTGTCTATAAACCTAGCATACTCAGGTATGAGAAAGAGATCACTTTTATTTTATTTATTTGAGAGAGAGAGAAAGAGGCAGGTAAGAGAGAATAGGGCGTGCCAGGGCTGCTAGACACTGCAAATGATCTCCAGACACACGTGCCACCTTGAGCATCTGGCTTACGTGGGTCCAGGGGAATCAAACCTGGGTCCTTAGGCTTTGCCTTAGGCCTTAACTGCTAAGCCATCTGTGGTAGTTTGATTTAGGTGCCCTCCATAAACTTAGGTGTTCTGAATGCTAGATTCCCAGCTGATGGAGATTTGGGAATTAATGCCTCCTGAAGGGATGTTGGGGGCAGGCTTATGGGTGTTATAGCCAGTTTCCCCTTGCCAGTGTTTGGCACAATCTCCTGTTGCTATTGTCCACCTTATGTTGGCCAGGGAATGATGTCCACTCTGTGCTCATGTCATCATTTTCCCCTGCCATTGTGGAGCTCCACCCCCAAGCCAAAATAAGTCTCTTTTTTCCCCACAACCTGCTCTTGGTTCAGTGATTTCTACCAGCAATGTGAAACTTACTGCAATACCATCTCTCCAGCCCTCTTTTAAAAAAAAGAAAGAAAGAAAGAAAGAAAGAAAGAAAGAAAGAAAGAAAGAAAGAAAGGAAGGAAGGAAGGAAGGAAAAGAAAAAATCTTAGAGGTGTATCATCTTTGGAGCAGGATAATAGCAAGCAAAGTAGAAATGAGGTGTGTACTGAATCAAAAGATCAGCAACATTACTCTGAAATGAAGTGAAAAGAGACCAACTCACAAGTTTCCTTCCAAGGAGAAATGGTCACTCAACAGGTGGATGGCCGTCATAATTTACATGGAAATTGTCACAGTGACCTTCTCATTGCAGGGACAAACACTCAGCCAGAAACAGCTTATAGGAGGAAAGGGTTCATTTGAGGCTTACAGACTCCAGGGGAAGCATCATCATGGCAGAAGAAGCTGGCTCACTTCATACATGCATCCCGAGCAGAGAGACAACAGCCCAGCTGGCTCTGAACACACACCTGGGGCTGGACCCAAGATCCTCCCCCAGTGACACGCCTCTTTCAGGAGGGCACTGCCTGCTGGAGACTTGAGTAGGAAGCTCAGGTGATTTCACATCAACAAGCCCTGATGGACGACATATGTGCATGGAACATGGAACTCAAGACATCTGACAACCCTTGATGCAAAGAGTTAATGGGCTAGTGGTTGGCAGACCTGACTCAATGGCCAACTCTACTGTGTACTAGTCAGATCACCACAGGGCTGTCATTATGTTCCCTGAGTCTCACCTTCCACATCTTTGAAAGAAAAATGATATTGCCTATCCTGATACAGTAAGCTATAAACATTGCCTTGGTGATGTGATCTAATGACGAACTGGCTATGACTGTAACCATGCAATTTAATTCAATTAGCCATGAATTGTAGCACATCATTCACATATGTAGGATTGACATTATTTTATCATGCTTTTCTTCTTGATTAAAGCAACTGATAAAAAATATACTGCTGCCAGGCATGGTGGCGCACACCTTTAATCCCAACACTCGGGAGGCAGAGGTAGGAGGATCACCTTGAGTTCGAGGCCACCCTGACACTACATAGTAAATTCCAGCTCAGCCTGGGCTAGAGTAAGACTCTACCTTGAAAACAAAACAACAACAACAAAAATGCTGTTGTCTTTCAGTCCCGTGGAACATGAAAAATTTTGTGAGACATTTTTCATCAATCCTATCCACCCTGAAAGATGGAAACCCCTTAGTCACTATGGGAAAAGTAGTCTAGGAGAGGTATTCATATTTCAAAAGACTATAAGGACATAAAAGATATAATATAGGAAGAAATTCGGTATGTGCTTTGTCAGTGGCCTTGGGGTCCTTCAACAGGCACTGGTTCCAAACTTTACAATGCATACGTTCTAGTCAAGATGTGTATTAGAAATGCAGACCCTTCCCACTGGAAGCTTTCCTGCCCTCACTCTTGACACTATGGTTCAGTAGGATGGCACTTTGAAAACGCTGTTCCGGAGGATGATCTTGGACCCTCAGAAACATTCCACTCTTCATACAACACTGTGGAGACTTGGCAGTATTGACCCAATCAGGATTCTGTGAAGAGTATCCAGCAAGGGCTCGGGAATCCTGCAGGGTCTCTCCCCATACAACCCACCCACATAATTCCAGAATTGGTCAAAACAGATATCCAAGCTAAGTACAAAGTTGAAGCTTGCTTGATGAAGTGGCTTTAAGACAGGGCCCGCCATGCTGCTTAGTGTCCCTAACCCTCGACCACCCTGTCTGGGAAGCTGGCATTTGTCAGTTGCCAAGAAGAACGGAGGCTGCTCAGTGTGGGCCTTGTCAAGTCCTTCCGAGCCGAGAGGGACGCTGCTGTGTGTAAAGCCACCTCAGGCTTCTAGCAGAACTCCTGGCACAACCAACTCAGATAAACCGGAAGGTGCTCAAAAGTTCCTCCACCTCATCGAGTGCACCCCCACCTGCACCAGTTCATGGGACAATGACCGAAGTCGCCCAACACCTAATCTAGGTGGCATCCTTAACAGCCTTAAAGCCCTAAGTGAGAAACTGAGATAGCTGTGAGAGCCTTTGGAATTATCATCTGCTGCGCCTTGCTAATAATTGCTGCAACTGAACAATCATCAAGACCAGCCTTTCGTTCAGGTCATTGTCACCTGCTCTTGACGTAGCTATCACGTCATGCTCTATCATGTAGACATGGCCACATGGCGTTTAGGGTCCTCTACTGACAGCTGGCCACACTTGAACTGAGGAAAACACTTGCTCAACTCAGTGAGTGACAACTAGCATCATGAGATGCTCTAAGGGACACTTGTCCTTATGGCTTCTGTCCTGACCAAGACACAAGCTTGCGAGCTGCTCCCTGGAGTCCGTGCAGAGCTTTCATAATATTTTCGTAGGAATCAATACAGTGTCACCAGATTGGTGTCGATAGGTTAGATGCCTTACTTGTCATTATCAAGGCTTTTCATTTCTTCATTGAAAAACGATTGGTTTACATCATGCCATTTGACTTCTGGTTCAACAGCTTTCAAATAAACTGAGTTCTTAAAATGCATCTCAGAGAGCCTGACTAACAGGAAATCTAAGGCGCGATTATACGGCAGACAAAAGACGGGTGAGATGGGAAGGGCTGGGACAAGCAAGGACGTCATATTCGCTGGATAACTAGAGGTCAGCCATCCAAAGCTAAATGAGTCAGCAGAGAAACCGGTAATCAAAAGTGGGCACGCACATTTTGATTTAAATGTTTTCAAGTAGCCCACTATCCCAATAAAATCTGTAGCCACTATTCAAAAGGAAAGTGTGTGTGTGTGTGTCTGTGTGTGTGTGTTACTTTAAGAAAACAGTTCCATCCAGGTGTGGGGGTACATGTTTGTAATCCCAGCACTAAGAAGGTGGAGGCAGGGAGATCAGGAGTTCAAGGCCATCCTCAGCTACAGAGCGAGGATAGTCAGGGTTATATGACAAAGGAAAAGGAAAAAGAGGAAGGAAGGAATAGAGGGAGGGAGGAAGGAAGTTTTCCCTTGAATCTATATGAGGCTGTCAAAGTCTATAAAACACTTTCAGGAGTATCATTTATTCATCCAACCTTCATTAAACTCCTTCTTTCTTTGCATCAACCACTGCTAGACATTGGGGATGAAGCAACGGTGCTTCGGTGAAGGCCATGGAAGGGGCATCATATCCTGAACAAATTTCAGAAGGGTAATGTCATTGCAAAGACCAGAATGGGCCAATTTTTTTTTTTCAAATACACCTTTGTTCCTATGAGTCCAAAACCATAATAATTAAAAAGGAGAAGAAGAGAGGGAAAAAAAAACAAACACAAACTTTACAGTGATTTTTGAGACTGTCTCGTGTAGCCCAGACTATCCTCCAACTCTGTATGTAGCAAAGGATGACCTTGAACTTCTCATCCTCCTGCTTCTACCTCCTCAGGGCTGGTTTTCAGGCGTGAGTCACCACACTCCATTTTCATGCAGTGCTGAGGCTCAAAGCCAAGACTTCATACATGCAAGGCAAGCGGCTCTACCCACTGAGCCACGTCCCTGGCCCCTCAGTTCCATTTTCCTGCTTCTTGTGTGTGAGCCTCCGCCACTGAGCATTTGTTTAAAGGGCATCTTTCCCAAGCTTTTCTCAAATTTACCAGGGATGCCTTGAGACCTATAGAGAGCTCCGCTTGCCATATACCTGGCCCGAAAGGAGAGGCATTGTTTCTTCGATATAGTAATAGGTTAGGCACTTGATTTGCAAATAAACCTTCAGAATAGTAACTAAAAAGCATTGCACTGTGATGGGACTTACAAGAGATAAAGAAAACTGCACCCTTTACCACAAGGAGTCCAAGACTAGATATATACAATATAAAATAGATACATACAATATAAAAGATAGATACATACAATATAAAAGATGGATACAAGCAATATAAAATAGATACACACAATATAAAATAGATGCATACATTATAAAAGATAGATACATATAACATAAAATATTAGATGTATATAATATAAAATAGATACATACAATATAAAAGATGGATACATATAATATAAAAGATTAGATACATATAATATAAAATAGATACATACAATATAAAAGATGGATACATACAATATAAAATAGATACACACAATATAAAATAGATACATACAATATAAAAGATAGATACATACAATAAAAAATAGATACATATAATATAAAAGGTAGATACACACAATATAAGATACATACACACAATATAACAGTGGAAGAAAGCCAATGTTCTATGAGAGTGGAAAGTGGAAGCATGGCCTAGAATCCCAGCACTTGAGAGGCTGAGGCAGGAGAAATACGAGTTGGGGGCCAGCCTGGGCTACAGAGGGAGAACTTGCCTCCAGAAACAACAAAAAAAGAGACAAAGAAGAGACACCTATGGTAGACTTTTTCCCCTAGCTGCTCCTCTCAACCTCCCCAAAGCCCGCTTGCCTCTCACAGAAGCACGAGCACCTGACATGGTTGGCCTACGCTCCACAGCGCTGTCTGTGTTCAAACACCTCAAAATCCTACAGTGGGTTAGGAAAACGGGTCCCCTGGGCCCTGCAGAAAAGAGGCCAGGCTAATTTCACACGGAAAAAGAAACATCACTTCGAATTAATGTTATTTTGATGAAACTATTGAGTTATGTGAGGAGAAAGCCACAGGGAATCTTGAAGAAACCTGAGAGTCAGGGGTGTTGCTGCACACCTATGATCCCAGAACTCCAAGGCCGAGGCAGGAAGATGGTGCGTTTGACGTCCTCCTGGACCTGTGGCGCTCTGCGTCAACGAAAACAAAACAAAAAAAGAAGGAAGGGAAAGGAAGATGAACGTGGTGGTTTGAATGGGGAAATATCTCCCATAGGCTCGTGTGTTTGCATACTTGGTCCCTAACTGGTAACACTGTGTGGAAAAGTTGTAGAGCCTTCAGGAGCTGGGGCCTTGCTGGGAGAAATGGGTCACTAGGGGCACATGTTAAGATTTTGTGTCAGGCCCCACTTCCTGCTTGGTCTCTGCCTCCTGACTGTGAACACGATGTAACCAGCTGTGCTTTCACTCCTGCCGCCATAAAACCTCCCCCTGAGACTGCAAGCCAGATTAAACCCTTCCCTTCCTTACATGGCTCTGGTCAAGTATTTGTTCACAGCAAGGAGAAAGTAAATAATACTAGGATGAGGAGGAGAAGTAAATTCTGAGAAGGTCTTAAGCTTGCCTGCTGGTCAAGTTGAAAAATAATTTGTACCCAACATTACCACACAAAAGGACTTCATAATGTTCAAACTGTAAGTGCTTTCAGGGTGCTGGTCACCAAGAAGGAATGTTTCTAGAAAAATACCTTAGCCTGAGCCCTTAGATCTGTATTGTCCAAGTGTGTTACTTGACAACTTAATGAATGTGTATAAATCATATACTGTAGAAACCCCAGTGGATTAACAAATCTCAAAACATGACAGGTAACGGGCACTGTGCTGCCCCATGATAAATATACTTTTTGGAAGTTTCTAGAATGAATAAAGGGATAGATTGCACAGATATGAAAGAGAAAATAGAAAGATTGCATAGAATAATATAAATTTAAGATCCAGCACCAAAAGTCTAAGACAATAATACCAAAGCACAAAAGGTGGGTATTGGGGCTAGAGAGATTGCTCAGTGGTTAAGGCGCTTGTCAGCAAAGCCTAACAACCTAGGTTCAATTCCCCAGTACCTACATAAGGCCAGATGCATCAAGTGGCACATGCATCTGGAGTTTGTTTGCATCACTTGGAGGATCTGGCATGCCAATTCTCTCTGTCTGTATGTCTTTTCTCTCCCTCTCTCTGCTTGCAAATAAATAAATAAAAATTTGAAGAAAAAAAGAAGGTGGGGATGGAGCGTTACTGAGCAGCTTATGTTAGTCATCCCCAAACACAATGGACAGAACAATTCTGACCTTACATTGTTATCAGCTGAGAGGGAGGGTGGAGTCTTCAACCTTGTGCCATCTGGCCAAATCTGGAATGGGCTGCTCTGTTCCAGCTGCTATGCACTGAGCTAACTTCAAGAAGAGTGAAACAGTGAGTAAGCTAAGCATCGCGTCAGGTGGGAAGTCACTTACCCTGTGCTATGACCACCCCACTCACAAAAAGAACCAAGAACCAGCGGCTTTCCTGGCGTTTCCTCATTGGGTTGGCGCAGCCTTTGGTGTGAGAGGCAAATGCTACCATCACCCCCATCTCACAAATAGGAAAATAAAAGTGTGAGCGTGGAAAGGCAACTTGTTTCTGAGTCAGGGGTGAGTGATGGGGGCAGGCTGGGAACCCCCGCAAGCTTCCCTGTCACTTGACCCTTGACCTTGAGACAAAACTCATGAGCTCGGGCTGGAGAGATGGCTTAGCGGTTAAGACGCATGCCTGCGAAGCCTAAGGACCCAGGTTCAATTCTCCAGGTCCCACGTAAGCCAGATGGACATGGTGGCGCTTGCATCTGGAGTTCATTTGCAGTGGCTGGAGGTCCTGGGAGGCCCACTCTCACTCTCTTTCTCTCTCTCTGTATCTAATAAATAAATTAATTAATTTAAAAAACGTTTAAAAAAAAAGCCACTCATGAGGTCGCAACAGCTGTCAACAGCTGTGGTTGTCTACCCTAGACATCCTGACGGTCAAGGCCATCAGCATTCCCTCATGGGTAGGGGAGGGACTCACAAGGCCTCCATCCCTCTCTGAGGAGCCACGGCTGGTTGGGGAGGGGAAGAGACTTTCCGCACTGGTGTAGCTACCTGGTAAGTTGCCAGTAAACAGCCTCCCCCTCCCCCCACCCGCCATGCTCACACAGGCAATGCAGATTAAATTCAATGGGTCACCAAAAAATATAACAATAATAATAATAATAATAAACATGACAACAGGAGGGGGAACTAGTTGAGAAGTCCAGAGTAGCTGAGAGAAGAACAGAAGGTAATGTGGGTGAGTGAACATGATCAAAATGTATTATATGCATGTATGAAATTATCAATCAATATTTTTAAAAAAGAAAGGAAGACAGATATTAGAAACAAGATTGAGTCCTATTTATCCTGGCTTCAAGTGGAAGCACTAGAACCAAATAATAGAAGATTCTGGAGAAAATTGGCTCATTACATGGAAAAAATGTCTAATAATTCTTTTAGGTGTCTCGTACGGATTCCCTCCTAGGCTTTTCCACTCCATTTCAAATCAAATTGACTATTTCCTTGAAGGAGGACAATTACATTAATTGCAGAGTTCTCTGTTTTCTATCTGCCAGGGCTCACAGTTCAGGTTTTTAAGGTGGTGTCCTTCTGTGGATTCCTGTTCTCCTCTCTCTGGATTTCTGTTCCTAATAACTACGGCACAGATCTGAGTAACACAAGAATTAAAGATGGTTAGCTTTGCCTTAACAAAATGTCTCAGCCGTAGTTGCCCTTGAAAGCGACGGATTGTCCCTTCCCTGGGTACTACCTTGAAGCCAAGGTGGAAGATTTGCAAGTCACCCTGCATTTTGAAAAGAAGTGATCCATTTCCAAGTTGCAATCTACTTGAAATAATCTCCCCAATTACATGGAAGTAATTTACCCTATATTTACTTTCTGCTTTGGACTATCAAATATCTCTTCCTCTCACCCCCAGGGGCAGCAGCTGGGATTAAAAGTTCCACTACCTGCCTTGCCGGGCTTTATTATTTAACTCTTTCCTGCCTACTGAGGAGTGCGCAGAGTACTTACCACATAATGTCTCCAGTCTTCTCTAGCTCTAAACCATATTATTGCTATATCCATCATATTTATTTTAGAACCAACCTATTTCCAAAACTGTTTATTATTTTAATACATATTCTTTCTGTGGCACTGAAACTGACCTACATAAAATTGAGCCATTGAAAGAAAAATATTTAAGTAGTAAGTTAAGACGTGCAATGCCAAGCGGATAGATGTGTTGTTGGCTAGAGGTGAGCAAAACGAAAGTGGGGCTGACCCCGGGGACCCCTCAGTTGGGTGAAGAATCACAAAGGGCAAGCTTGGGGATCAGGAACAGCCTTCTTGGCATGTGAGTAATGGAAAAGGACACCTGATGTCCTCCAGCCACTGTAGGAGAGCCCACAAGGTGCCACAGACAAGTGCCAGGGGGGTTGCCACTTCAGTACCTATGCCATACATACTAGACGTATGCACAATTAAATTGTTAATAACCCGTCTCCTTTTTGGTTCTAATTCTCTGCCCTGCTATTGGCAGAAAGGTCTCAACACTTGTTCTTGTCAACCTTTTTGTGGAAAAGAAAGTACTGGAAAACTAATGCAGGTCTGTGGTAGAGCACTTGCCTAGCATGTCCAAGGTTCTGGGCTCATTCTCTAATACAGGAGGAGAGGAATGAATGAATGAATGAATGAATGAATACATAAATAAATTATGGCATGCCCCTCCGTGGGTTAGCTCGACTTCTTTTGTCTGTTTTATTTTCAAATAGCAGACACTTCTTTTGGTTTCACAAAACAGTTCAGCAGAAAGTACAGAGGATGCTAGGTGTGGTGGCACACGCCTTTAACCCCAGCATCCCGGAGGCAGAGGTAGGAGGATCCCTGTGAGTTCATGGCCAGCCTGGGACTACAGAGTGAATTCCAGGTCAGCCTGGGCTAGAGTAAGAGCCTACCTTGAACAAACAAATTATTTTTTTAAAGTACAGAGGGTTCCGGTCTACCATTTCCAAAGCCATCTTGCCACGCCGACTGCTCTCCATTTGTTAGCATTCTGTAAGGAGCTCACATTCTGACAGAGCGGTCCAGGTTGGCTCCTAAGTTCCCTGACCCTAAGATGACAAGGAGAATGACCATGCCCAGCCTTGTTCCAAGTCAACCCCCCCCCATCAGCTGCTTGACCCAGCGCAGGGATCTGGCCCTGAGGTAACCCCCGCCCCCAAACAAGGAGCGGGGGGAGGCAGGACGGGCTCTGGCAAGAGCCTCAGGACTGCAAGTTTCAACAGGGCGCTTTCGCAGAGCTCGCTGGCTGCTTTATCTTATTTAATTACAGTGGGCTAATCCTTACACGGGTAAACTATTTATTAAAAAGCAAGGCTGTGCAGCCATCCAGCAAATGTGGGGACCCACTGATCCTATCCGTGAGAGCTGCCCCCTCCAGTGGCTCTGTCCGACTGCGTGGCGCTGGGAAGGGCTTCTTTCTGGTGCCTGACCCTTTCCAGCACTGGCTTTAAATTGCTAATGAATTAAACTTTCCAAGGAGATAAGAATAATGTTGTTTTGTTTGCATACAGGCTGCATGACTAACAAGGACAGTATAAATAAAACCATCCCAAATGTTATCTGCTGGTGGACACGCATTCCCTGTGTTCAAGTGAAGCCTGGGATGACGACTTCCACACGAGATTAGGTTGCTATTGCAGGAAGCCAAGCCTTGCACGCTGTTAAAAGCGCAAGGCTAATATGTTCACTTAAGACATTAAGCCTAATTATGCTATTTGTCAGTGGGGGAAACCTGCTCCCCCAAACCTTAAACCATTCTGATGCATGGGTGTGGACCTGAGCTGGGAAAATATCCAAGTGAACTCTATAGGGTTCTGAGCTAACTACACTCCATGATGTCTATGAAGACGGGTAAGATTCAGGCCCGAGCAATCCACCCCCCACGCAGGACGGTATGAGCTTCTGTGCTCCTGCAGCTAACGTGCCAGATAAATGTACAAGGGAGCCATCTACGCCTTTATTGTTGGAAACTTAACGTAAAAGTCTCTAAGCAGTTCCTCTGAAATACAGTCTCTGGCCATCAAGTTGTTTGGGGCTAAGAGGGGAAGGGATATCATCCTCGGGTTTGTTTCTAGTTCAGAAAAGGAATGTCTTCATGATCACGAGTGCGGTCTGGAGTTCTATGTCACAGTTTAGGGTTGGGGGATGGCTTAGGGTGTCACATGGTCTGTGTTCCTGTGGGTGGTGTGCTGTGATAGCAACACCAACCGTTCCATTGTTTCGGCTGTATGTTCAGGACAAGGATCCTCTGATAATGTCAAGCCACTCAAAATGGCTCTGTGTGTGTGTGTGTGTGTGTGTGTGTGTGTGTGTGTGTGTGTAAGCAAGAAGGTCAACTCAATCAGGGCTGAAATCTTTAAGAATCAATTGCCATCAGAGCAGACATTTCAAATTTTAAGTTAATTGGATTAATTGGAGTTTGAAATCACACACCCAGGCCTTAGGAAATCTCATGATGAATTAAATCCAGTGGATCGTTTCATAGCTCCCGCTTCTCCCGTAGCTTCCAGGCTAGGGTCTGTAATCGCCAGGAGCCCAGGAGGCAATCCTTCGTCCACCCACACCCACCCGACTCCAACACCTAAGAGCTTCAACTGCCCCACCGCTGGCGTCCTTTCCCCATCCCGTGTCCAAATACGTAAAATCCCACGGAATGCCCTCCCTGTCATTCAACAAAACCGATTTTATTTATTTATAAATCTGGTTGATTGACTGCTGTGCTGGAGGAGGCCATACCCAGGGCCTCACCCACATGGGGCCCGGCCAGCACTCCAGCACCGAACTGCACGAGAGCACAGAAGTTAAGCTCACTCCTCATCTTGTCTAAAAGTGAGCTCATCATCCCCAAAATACTTACATGTCCTTCCGCTGGCGTCCGGCACTTCTCCCTCCCTTCTTCTCCGTTGCCTCACACTTCCACTGTGGCGCCTGCTCTCCGACCCCTCACTCTTCGCTCACTAGAACCCTGCTCCTATTCCTTCCTCATTCTTGGTCTTCCACCATCCCGATCTAGTCCCAAATATGATTTTTATCTTGTTTACAAACTCAGCCAAGAACCTTGCAGTGTCCCACATGTCCTCCGCGCTCATCAGCGGTCCTTTCCAGTCATCTGCTAGCCTGCTTTTCAGTGTCTGTCTGTCCACCAGGCATTGCATGAGCATTTCCTGAACACCTAATAAGCACTATCCCTCTCTTTTTAAAAAAATTGTTTTAATTTTTATTTATTTATTTATTTATTTGAGAGAGAGAGAGAGGCAGAGAAAGGGAGAGAGAGAATGGGAATGCCAAGGCCTCTAGCCACTGCAAACGAACTCCAGATGCGTGTGCCCTCTTGTGCATCTATCTGGCTTATGTGGGTCCTGGGGAATGGAACTGGGGTCCTTTGGCTTTGCAGGCAAATGCCTTAACCACTAAGCCATCTCTCCAGCCCCCTTTCTGTTTTCTAAAAAAATTACTTTATGAAATTATTTGCAAGAAGAGAGAGAATGGGCATGCCAGAGTCTCCAACCTCCTGCAGTTGAACTCCAGATGCATGTGCCACTTTGTGCATCTGGTTTTACATAGGTACTGGGAAACAGAACTTGGGTCATTAGGCTTTGCAGGCGAATGCCTTAACCACTGAACCATCTCTCCAGGCCACTATAAAGAGATGAGCAGAGTGCTGTCTCAAGGTGCTACCAAAGGAAGCATTAACTAATATGTGTGCATGGTGTCAGTACGTATGTTACTCAGGGTTCTGTGAGGGAACAGGACCAGTAGAACGACGATGCATTATAAAGAGAATTACTTGGATTCGTTGAGAGGATACAGGCTGGGCAGTCCAACAATAGCTGTGTGCAGGCTGGAGTCTGAGAACCCCATAGCTACTCCGTCCACAAGGCTGGATGGCCAGGCAGTCCCAAACGGGTGCTGAAGGGCTGGGGGCTTCTGGAGACCCAGTGGCCTTCAGTCTGCATGGAAGAGGCAGAGGAAGCTGGATTTCAAATCCATGAACGATGGCAGCAACAGGGTAGATGTACCCAGCAGCAAGTAGCAAGGCAGCCAGGCGAGAGGCCTTGTGTTCTCCGAGAGCCTCTTTATATATAGTCCACTGCCAGAAGGGCCGTCAGCTCTGTGGGAAAGTCTTCCCCTCCATCAATCCTTCTATTTGCCTCTTGCTTGATTCCTAATCATATCACATTGACCACAGAATTTCACCATCACACTATGTTAATTAGGGCCAAGGCAGGAAGGAAGGACCACCAAACATCCACCCTGAGCGGGAACAAGGAGGAATCAAGGAGTCATCCATCCCCTTCCCAGCCAGGCTCGTTTTCCCCCCTGCAGACTAATGTTCCTCCACGCCATCTTCCCGTGTTCCATTTCTAACCCTCCCTTTCTTTCTGAATCATCCCTCCCTGGACTGTACTAATCATCTCCAGACCCAGTCAGCCCATCTCTGAAAGCTTTTCGAGTTCCCTAATTCATAGCAGCCACTTTAGGAGTTGTTTTATAGGTGTTTCTTTGCTTTCTTAAGTGGACTGCAACTTCTGATAAAAGGGGAGGATAGTTGTGTCTCGATGCTTCTTTGGTATTCTTCATGGCGTATTCTTCAGCGGGGAACACACTCAGCACTAAAAAAAAAAAAAAAAAAAAAAAAAAAATTAGAGAGCCAGGCATGGAGGTTAGGTAGAGACAGACAGGAGGATCACGGCTCAAGGCCATCCTTGACTACATAGAAATTTCAAGGCCACCCTGGGCTAAATGAGACCCTCTGTTTAACAAGGGAGCTGTCTCAATGAGTGACAGCCCTTTCTGTACAAGCATGAGGACCTGAGTTTAATCCCCAAAACCTATGTAAAAAATTCAGGCATGGCTGAACAGGCCTGTAACCCCAACACTGAGGAGGGATGAGACAGGAGTATCACTTGGGCTCACTGTTCAGCTAGTCTAACCAAAAAATCAGGGAACTCCGGTTTCTGGGAGACTCAGTCTCAGGAAACTATGATGGAAGAAGGACAGTGGACACTGGACATTTCCTCTGGCCTCTGCATTAATGCACACAGGGCACACATGTATCTGTATATACACAAGCTTACACTATACACACATGTGTGTGCACACGTGTACATGTGCCTGCCACACATACACAGTCACACACACATGCGCGCACACACAATGAGATAAAAGAGAGAGAAAACATCAGGTCAGTAATGGGTACCTAGATTTTTTTCAGGCCAGAACTGCTTTGGTCAACATGAGTAACACATCCTTACACACAGTAGGCACTTACGCAAGGAAAGACTATGAAATGTGGGAAAGAACAAAGACTGTGAAGTCAAACAGGTTCAAGTTCAAATCCCTCTTCAACTAACCATGGCAGTTGCTTAAGCAAGTTTAACTTGACTACTGAGCCTTGAGCTCCTTACATTCAAAATGAGTACTGATACATATCAAGTTTATTTCTATCTAGGAGATGACTCCACAGTCTGCATGCATAGATGGTCTATCACAGTGCTTGGCACATCTGAAAAGACCAAAGCATGCTGAATCCTGGCCCTAGGACCTGTCCTCCCTCCTCTCTCCATCCCTACCCTTTCTTGCTAGATAAAATTTGGCAAGAGCAATTAGAGATATTTAGAACTCAATCACCTCTGTGCTACGGGTTACAGAACAACACTGTACACTTTTCTCAAGCCCCCAGCAAACCCAAGAGAGGCCCTACATAATCATCATTGCAGGGAAAATGTTAGCTTAGATATGATTTACTCTTATTCAGTGAGCGCACACGTAATAAGAATTGTGTGATATTCCAGTTCTACAGCTTTGAAACCCCAAGGGACTCCACGTCAGTGACTGCCTTCCATCCACAGAGCTTGAGTACGAGACCAGGGAAAGCCCCGGCACACCCTTCCACCCACAGAAAGGGTTAAACACTCCTGCTGCAAAAGGGCCGTGTTCTAGCTCTGAATGTCATGGGAACAGGGCCTGGAAAAGCTGAGGGCCATTGCATTATACAATTACCTATTTACTGGAGACAGTATATTTAATAACTAATCATCTAATCTAATAACCCTGAAGAATATCAGACCCAAAGGTCAAGTGTACAAGATTAGGAAGAAAGCAATCTTAAAAGTCCACTTCACAGAGCCTCACAGATCAACAAGTCAGCCTTCCACCGGCCACGCCACCACCACGCCCAGGCTGTTAGAGCGCTCAGCGATGTCACTATCTTTCAGACTCAGGCTGTATATGATATACATGCTACTTACAAGAGTTTTATGCCATGATGTCACTTAGCTGCGTAAGGTTATTTTGCCTTGTAAAATGGCATATTAACTCCATGAAGAAAAAAATGATACAATAGGAACCTCATGAGACGATGGTTAGAGTATATTTTTATTTTTAATTAACATACAGTAAATGTACAAGTTTATTGGCATAGTGTGACATCCAAACACGTGTATGCAATGTGTTATTGGTTGATATACCCTTAATGAGAACTTTGGACCAAATTGTTACGTTTCTTATGAGACTTTCTTGTGTTTCACACAAAAGTTCTCCATTGGTGGTTCACCCTTTTGGACCTCTTGCTCAGAGAGCTAAGTGATCATCATTCAAAAACAATCGCGTATTCAACAGCCAGTCCCTTCCTCTCGCTTCGGAAAGCTGGATGGAGATTCTTCCCCAGACTTTAATAAAGGAAACTCTCCTGGCAGCTCAGATTCCCTCACTGGATCCTGTGTCATGTTGACTCACTCCGACATGTCATAATGCAAACTTAGCTGGCACGATATTTATTTTTATTACAGACATTGTTCTTCTTTTCCTAGATCCTTTTATAAGCTGTTCACAGTTCCGTCCTCTAATCGCTTCAAGTCTCAGAGCCTTGCTCACAATTCTCAAAGCAGAACATCTTTGGGGAAAGATCTAGAAATCCTTGCTTCTAGGAATAACATAAAACCATAAAGTTCTGTAATGGCCAGGATTCTGCTAATGGAACAAATTAACCCTAAGATCCTAGTGGGTCATAGAAAGCAAGGCATATTTGGTTTGGCTCCGATGTGCTTGCTTATCCCAAGCATTGTGGTCAGCTTACACGTGGCTGGGATGAACATCCAAACCAGGCACATTTTAGGGGAGGAAGGGATTTATTTAAAGCTTACAGATCCAGGGAAAGTTCCATCAATGACAGAGGAAGCTGCTTCCAGATATCCAAGTAGAAGCCGTGACCAGCCACCAAACACCGAAAGCAATAAGCACAAAACTGGCAAGCAAGCGGCAGGGACCCCTCCCCCATCAGAGGTCAGCCTGCTCTGTACACGTTTGGACTATAAATCTAATCCGCACCCAGACACGCCTTGGGGCTGGGCCCCAAGATCCACAACCAGTGGCACCTCCTCCAGTCAGGTGGCTGGAGACAGGCTTTAATAAAACACCTGAGTGTATACAGGACATACATTCAAACTGCCACAACAGGTTAGCCAGATGTTCTATACAAATGGTTAATCAGGTACCCAGGCAGAAGCATCCATAAGTTCTAAGACCCAGATTGAAGGAACCCACACCCTTTAGTCCTGTCGTCACAGGAGAAAGAAGAGGAGATGCATGTTCCATCACCACTCCTGTAAGCCTAGACCAAGAATGAAAGTCATCTCATTTCAGCTTGAAGCTCATCGGCTGGAACTGCTCAAAACTCCCCGTGGGACCAGGGGATGTGGTCTTAACTGTCCACAGGCATAAAAGAACCAAAAATGTCCAGCACACAGACATACATCACCACTGTCTGCATTCAGCTTTTATGCTTCAAGAAGAGCGATGCCAGCCAGAATGGTCGAACATAAAGGAAGCTCCAAGTCTCGATACCCATGAGTCCAAAATGGAATTAAAATGTGGACTGGGGCTGGAGAGATGGCTTAGTGGTTAAGCACTTGCCTGTGAAGCCTAAGGTTCAAGGCTTGATTCCCCAGGACCCACATTAGCCAGATGCACAAGGGGCACGTGCATCTGCAGTTTGTTTGCAGTGGCTGGAGGCCCTGGTGCACCCATTCTCTCCCCCCTTTCTTTCTCTGTCTGTCATTCTCAAATAAATAAATAAAAATAAACAAAAAATGTGGACTGCTTAAATTTTTTTAAGATTTTTTTAAAGGACTTACATTTTAAGAAGTGAAAGAATTCCCAAGAACAGAAGTTGATCATTGGAAAATGTGCGGTCAATTATGTAGCGGCTCACATGAGAATCTCTAACACATGCCAAGATCCTCAGTGGGGATTTGAAGTCTTCAGTCCATTTCTATTGGTTCCTTTGGATTGCTTCTATTTGTTCAAAAGATAAATTAGGGCTGGAGAGATGGCTTAGTGGTTACTTGCTTGCCTGTGAAGCCTAAGGACCCCGGTTTGAGGCTTGATTCCCCAGGACCCACATAAGCCAGATGCACAAGGGAGCGCATGCATCTGGAGTTCATTTGCAGTGGCCAGAGGCCCTGGTGCGCCCATTCTCTCTCATTCTCACTCTCGCTCTTGCTCTCACTCTCAAATAAATAAATAAAAATAAACAAAAAAACTTAAATAAATTAATACCCAAGATTGTGCTTAGCACAGTGCCTGACGTGCTGATGCTGAGTGCATAAAACATGAAGGGATGGTGTCACATCAGGTTTGCATTGCTGGAAGAAAACTCTTGACCAAGAGCAGCTTGTGGGTAAAAGGGTTTATCTTGACTTACAGACTCGAGGGGAAGCTCCATGATGACAGGGGAAAACATGGCATGAGCAGAGGCTGAACATCACTCCTGGCCAACATCAGGTGGACAACAGCAACAGGAGAGTATGCCCAACACTGGCAAGGGGAGACTGGCTGTAACACCCATAAACCTGCCCCCAACAATACACTGCCTCTAGGAGGCTCCAATTCCCCAGTGGCCACCAGCTGGGAGCCTAGCATTCAGAACACTTAAGTGTATGGAAGATGCTTAAATGAAACCACTACAGATAAGATATTAGAGGCATCTACACTAAGAGTGTTTATGCAGCTTCCTAGACTCATACTCAACACCTCACCAATAAATTCCAAACTCAGTGTAGTGGCTTGAATGTAAATGGCCCCATAGCCTCATGTATTTTTAAAATATTTTGTAATTTTTTAAAACATTTTTTGTGTGTATTTTTATTTATTTATTTAAGACTGACAGACAGAGAAAGCGGCAGAGAGAGAGAGAGAGAATGGGTGTGTCAGGGTCTCCAGCCACTGCAAACGAACTCCAGACATGTGTGCCCCCTTGTGCATCTGGCTAATGTGGGTCCTGGGGAATCAAGCCTCGAACCGGGATCCTTAGGCTTCACAGGAAAGCGCTTAACTGCTAAGCCATCTCTCCAGTCCAATATTTTATAATTTTATTTACTTACTTAAGAGAAAGGACATGCTCGTATGCGAGAAACAGAGAGAAAGAGGCAGATAGCGAGAGCAAGAGTTTGGGAGTGCCAGGGCCTTCAGCCACTGAAAACGAACTCTAGACTCATGGGCCGCCTTGTGCATCTGGCTTACATTGGTCCTGGGGAATCAAACCACAGTCCTTTGGCTTTGTAGGCAAGTGCCTTGACCACTAAACCATCTCTCCGGCCCACCTCAGGTATTTTTGATTATACATCCTATTCAGTCCTCAGCAGGCCTTGCTAGAGGAGGTATGTCACTGGAGATGGATGTTGAGTCTAGCCTACTATGTGTTCCCAGCCATCTTGAGCTCTGGCTCCCTCACTGCTGGGGGGGGTGTGATGAAGGGAGGCCAGCTTCCTCTGCCACGATGAAGCTTCCTCTTGAAAGTGTAAGCCTGAGATAAACCCTTTCCTCCCATAAGCTGCTTCTTAGCTGCATCTGAAGGGTAGAAGGCACCAGTCCCCTTTGGAACAAGAAGCCTGTAGAAAATAATGGTGAAGGTAAGGCTTCTCTTCACAGAAGAAAATGCAGACCAGAATTGGGCAGCGAGATTGCTCTATCTTAAAAGAACCTGACTCATAACTCAGCCGCTTGCTGTGACTTACGTAAGAACAAACCCAGAACGAGAGGAAACTGCACTCTCTTGCAACAGTGCCTGGATGCCCTCCAACTGGACCTTTCCTTAGGCAAAAATAAATAAATAATAATATGCCCCAAGAGCCACTTTGTCTCAGGCAAAGTGCTAAGGACATTATGTGTATATGGTTCTCCAAAGTAGGTTATGCACCCAGGATTTGTATTCAGTGAGAAGAAAATACTAGAATATTTCTTTGTGTTTATTTTGCAAGATTTTTAATATCCTTTATTATCTATTTCATTATTTATATTTCTATACTATGCAATACATTTGTTCCTATATAGAATATGTGCTATATACACAGACACACACACACATATATACATATATATATATATGTATATATACACACACATATGTATTGAGAGTAGGCAAACGACCATTTGTTCAGTTCTTTTAACTGATAGGATAGGATTATAATTGATTTTTCAGAAAGGAACCAGAGGCTTGAGGAGGTTAAAGTGGCTTACCCTAAGTGTCACAGCCAGTAAGTGGCAGGGCCAGAACTCTTAATATTTGCTTCCCAAGTCTATACAGCCTGGTGTGATCATTAAAAGAATTCCTTGTGTTCAAAGAGTAGTGCTTGAACACTAAGCTCATTTGTGCCTGCAGAAATGCCAACCTCTGGGGTAGAAGAAACTCCATACTTTGATCATCTTCCACACTGAATTAGGAGAAAAAGCAGAAGAAAAGAAAATGGAGTGAGGAGCAAAGCCAGATAGTCACTAGGTAGTAAGCGCAAAAGAATTTTAAGAAAGTCAAAAGTCAAAGAGGGCTATCACGACGTTTGGTCAAGCACCCTATTCCTCACCCATCCCCTTGATGCTTTTCTATGACAGTCAGGCCCCCAAAACAGGCGAGCCATTGTTTGAACACACAGGGATGGACGCATCCAGAGTCCCAGCACTGGGGAGCGCAGAGGCAACCGAGGTGGATTAAGACGCTGGGCATAGTCTTTGATGATTGAGCCCTGAGGAGTATGTGACCCATGTGGTCCTGAAATGTTACACCCACGGGAGCAACATTTTATGTTGTTCAAAATACTTGCAGCTACGGTTGTTATCTTCAATTTTCTTAACTAGCAATGAGTGATACTTGTGTGTGTTGAACCAGACTCCACAGGACATTCATTACAGGAAGGAGTTGGGCATTTGGGAGAGGCGGGGGGAGTTAAACACTCTGTACATTGTACACACTAAGACAAAATAAGGGTAATGAGATTCTTTAGAAATAATCAAGTTTCTCTGGGTATCTTTGAGTTAGTGATAAAGACTTAATTTTTTTAAATCATTACCAAACCCCTTTGTGCAACATTAGCATAAGTTCTCAAACAATGAGACTGTTTTCATGTAAATTTCTTTTCAAGGCGATTCCTGCTCTGTGAAAACCATAATGGTTGCTGAGTTCCAGAAAGGGGCATGTTGTTGCCTCCCACTGAAGACACTTTGAGCTGATAATGATCTGAAAACTGGTATTTCATGCCCCTTATTAAGTAATCTACAGTTCAAAATATGAAAAGTCAATTCCTTCTGAATAAGATGGCAGGACTGCTCCCCCAGGCCTTTGGGGAACCTACCCGCCAAAACCTCAAGATCTTAACACTTGATCTCATCACAGGAACGACCAGGGTGGGGTGCTGGGGAAGAAGGTATTCACCAATACAAACTGGGTTTTAGTCAAGAAAATTTTTTGTGAAGTAGGAACAGAGAGAGAGAAAAAAAAAAAACTAGTGTGACTGTTGAAAGTTACAGGTTGTCAGAACTACTGGAATAGAGTGTTCCCACAGGGAGCCAGGCATCACTCCTCTGAGGCCTCACTGTGATAGAGAAACAACTAGGCCTGGTTTGTGAGGGTCAAGATGTTTGCCTTTGAAAAATAGAGTCAATCAATTCCATGTTCACCCTCTTCTTATTTAGCAAAGTATACCTGAGTTCTCTAATTCCTAGGTACATGTAGGCATTTCTGCGGACCACCATTCTCAAACTTCATATTAACTCCTCTGTCCACTGCTAGAGAAGTCTGCTCATTGGCTGTGTCTGCGTTTCAAAGACAATATACTCGTACCAATCTGTATGACCCACAGTCCTTAAGGCACAAGGCGTGGAAATGTTTAGATGATCACGGTAATTGTTAATTTAATAATTTATCATGAAATGCCAAATTTTGTAAACCTGGGTGTCATAATTAATTCAGCTGCATGTTTGTTTGTTTGTTTTTTCCACTGCTGGGAGATACAATACATATCTTTGTACATGCTGGGCAAGCGCTGTCCTCTCCCCAGACCCAAATGTGTTAAAACTTTTTTATTGACAACTTCCATAAATATAAGCAGTAAACCTGGGGCTGGAGAGATGGCTCAGCAGTTAAGGCGCTTGCCTGCAAAGCCCAGTGACCTGGGTTCAATTCCCCAGTACCCAAGTAAAGCCAGATGCACAAAGTGGAGCATGTATCTGGAGTTTGCTTGCAGGGGCTGGAGGCCCAGTGATCTGATTCCCTCTCTCCCTCTCTCTCTCTCTCTCTTCTCTCTCTCTCTCTCTCTCTCTCTCCTTATAAATAAATACATAAATAAAGTCTAAAAGACCAGTATACCATAGCTGTGCTGCTTTTATGAAACAGGAATCCCCTTGAAAAGAAATTTACATGAAAACAGTCTCATTGTTGGAGAACTTATTAAAATGTTGCACAAACAGGTTTGATAGGAATTTTTTTTAAAAAATTAAATCTTTATCACTATGTCCAGAAAGAATGAAAATTTTTTTTAAAAAAATTCAAACAAATATTTCCACTGGAAAAAAGGTAAGTATGTTCTTCAAAGCGCACAGTTTTCTATCCAATGTTGGAGAGAAGGGCTTGGCAGATATCATGCCTCCCTCTCTGCCACCCCCTCCTCACCTGGACAGCCACACACTCCTCCCAGCCCACCTGTATTTTTTTTAATTATTCTTTTTTTAATTTAATTTAATTTATTTATTTACAAGCAAAGATAGATAAAAAGAAACAGACAGAGAGGATGGCTATTCCAAGGCCTCCAGCCACTACAAGCAAACTCCAGTTGCATGTGCCACTTTGTGCGTCCGGCTTTACATGGGTACTGGGGAGTCAAACCTACGTCTTTAGGCTTTGCAGACAAATGCCTTAACCACTGAGCCCCTCCACCTGTATTTTTTAATTTGCCTGTGATTCCATTTCTGAACTGTGTTTCTAGATAGTTCGGGAAAGTAGAACTTTGTGCAAGAATGGATTTGTGAGAACTAGTGAGCTGGCCTTTCACCGTTCTATCCACCCTCCGTGTCTCCTGCTCCTTCTCGCATAGCTGATGCCTTACTGCAGAAGCAAACATGACCCGGCCGAGATGTGCTTGCGTGCTGTCAAAGCCAGGCCTCAACGCGGCATGATTAAGGCCCTGGACCTCCTCAGTCAGCCGGTCAGAACCCGTCACAGGCTGCAGCAGAGCTAGACTAAGGCGGGAAACGGGAGGCAATGGAAGCCAATGAGGGTCAAGCCCGCAGTTCTGTATGTGCGTGTGAGGGAGAGAGAGAGAGACAGAGGGGCCAGGGCCCATGGAAACTCCAGCAGCAAGGGAAAAACAGATTGACTCCCAGTGACTCATTTAGCTCCTGGATTGGACCGATCTCTCCCCTGCTGGCAATTTGGCTCTGCACCAATAGTTCGGATACCAGGCTGAATAGCTTAAAATAATTAGGGGGGAAAAAATCCGCAAAATCACTAGCCATCCAACTCTTCACTCTATGCTGAAAGACACAGAGACAAATGACATCTAGGTTATTAAACATAAAGTCACTGGATTTGCTGCCCATTTGGTCCAAAAGCAAAAAACCTGGATAAAACTCAAATTTATAATTCAGCTTAGATGGCCTGTTTGTCCTTGAGGCGTTCCATGAATTTTGGCTGGGCAGGCACTGTGACATGTGGAAATAATGTGGGGGGGGTGAACAATGTTTGATTTTGCCCCCACTCAGCTTCCACCCCCTGGGGGGGGGATGAAAATGTCAATAAAGAGACGGAATGGTGAAGAGAATGGAGTCTGGGCCCAGAGTTTAGTAGCTGGCAGTTTAAACTTTATATACTTCAGGGCGACAGGCGGCTGGGTTTCCTGTACTTTATATCCAGTGTACAAAAACAGAAGCAACAGGCTCATTTGGTATCAGTAAAGGTCAGTTAAAATTATAGAGACATCCTTTGGAGCAGATCCCTAGCCTTGTATTTGCATATTTATGAACTAGAGATTATGACAAGCCATTCCATTTATTAGAGCAGCTCTGCGATAGTTAATAGTCTGTCAGCATTTCCATTAGAAACCCCGTTTTTCAGTGTTTTAATATCTCAGCTGTTAGAAATCGTGTCAGGCTGAAAAGTGGTCCTCACCCTCTTGGGCCCGAGGCAGGGCGAGCTGCTGCCGCCGTTGCGGGTGGGGCTGAGGGTGCCAACAAGGGCATCAGAATCAAGCCGGGCCTTGTTGACACTGGCCAAAGCAAGGGTTGAGGGAAGACCGGCTTAAGTCTTCTCCTCCCCTTTCCCCCTCACCCCCAAATCATCTTTCCTCTCTCTGTAGCACCCTTGTCAGTATCAATGAGGTTTCATTCTCTATTTAAAGAAAAAGACTGAGATTTGGTAGCAAAGATTCGAAGTTGTGAACTGGCTAAGTAGTCTCTTTCCTACCTTGCTGGAATGGGGGAAAGGGAATTAAAGCAAAGCAGAGAAGCTAAATGCATGCATTCATTCATGCATTCATTCATTCACTCACTCACCCACTCTCACGGAATTGGCTCACACAATCACGGAGGCTGGCAAGCCCAAATCGCGGAGTGAGCTGGCAGGCTGGAGACCTAGGGGAGATTTGATACTGCAGTGCCTAAAGGCAGAATCGCTTCTTCCTAAGGGAAGATCGGTCTTTTCCTTCAGGCCTTCAAGTGATGGTGTGAGGCTCATCCCGTTATGACCCATGAAATCAACTCTGATATACTTTACTCATGAAGGCATACACACACACACATATATGTATGACATGTCATCACAGCACCATCTGAACATGTTCGACCAAATGTCTGAGGACTGTGTCCTAGCCCAACCGACACACACATTAAGCACTGCAGGCATGAACAATGTCGCATGTCCAGCCCCTCCTATGTATTTGGTTCTGACTGGTGACATAGTTCTGGATCCCAGGAAACATACAGTCTACTTTCTCACTGGTACCAAGACTTCCCAACCCAACCCCAGAATCCACAGCTGGGTCCATCTTCTGTTTTCTCATTCCAACGCCTCTGGACGCGCCTTCTGAAGGAGGGCAGCGCCATGTGGGCATGTGGGGCAGCTGCATTCTCTCAGGGGAAGCCTCCAATTCCCAGGGGTTGCTCACCACTCAGGAAAACAGCCCGCTTGTCCCAAACCAGAATCTTGTGATTCTGACCTGTCGGCAAGCTGTCAAAGAAGTCAGCCAAATCGGATGCTCCCTTGGGACTTATGGGGAAATTCAACAATGAGGATAAAGAGTCATTATCTTCTCAGTAAAGCCACTCATTCAAAAATAAAGAAATAATGATCCCCTGCCATATGCCTCCCAGACACATTTCAGGAAGAACCATACAAAAGTCTATATATTAATTACGTTCCTCATCACTGTGACCAAATGCTTGACAAGAAGCAACTTAAGCGGGGAGGGGTTTATTTTGGCTCACAGCTGGAGGGCACAGTCCATCACCACAGGAAGGCAGCAGAAGCTGGAGGCAGCTGGTCACATTGCATCAGCAGTCAGGGGGCAGAGAGAGCAGAATGCTGGCACTCGGTTCACTTGTCCTTTTTACTTAACTGGGGACCACAGTCCACAGGATGGAGCCACCCACATTTAGGGTGAATATTTCCTCCCCAATTAATCCTTTCTGGATATGACCTCACAGACACACTTAGAAATGTGTCTTCCAAGTGGGGGAGGGGGTGGCACATGCCTTTAATCCCAGCACTCAGGAGGCCAAGGTAGGAGAATCACTGCGAGTTCAAGACCAACTTGAGACTATATAGTAAATCCCAGGTCAGCCTGGGCTAGAGCAAGACCCTACCTCGAAAAAAAGATGGAAGGAAGGAAGGAAGGGAGAAAGAAATGTGTCTTCCTATGTAATTCTAAGCCTGGTCAAATTGACGATGATGATTAACCCCCACAAGTCCACTCCTGTCAACTTAACATCCAGACACGGACTGCAACTGTAATAGTATTCTCAACTGGACA
This sequence comes from Dipus sagitta, assembly GCA_036346955.1. NCBI lineage: Eukaryota > Metazoa > Chordata > Mammalia > Rodentia > Dipodidae > Dipus > Dipus sagitta. The sequence goes on from CM070788.1 coordinate 46,447,266, forward strand.
GTCGCCCATAGGGAGTTTGCAAACTCCCTCACGGCTGGGCAGAGTTTTCAGAACTCATCTTGCACAGAGTACCGTGCCAACTGCGAACCGCCACCAGAAGAGTGCAAAGACTATCCGTGAACATTATCCGCTGTCCACCTGTCTGCGACTCTGGGAACTGCTTCAAGCGTTAGAGGTAGCCGTGCTTGCCGTTTTCTCTACATATCTTCATTCCACCTATGCACAGTGTATCACAGTCTTAGGAACAGTAGAGAGTATCACCGTATCCTTCGCTTTACCTTGTTAAAGACATGGAAAGTTTATAATAAGGGCACGAGTTACAGATGCTGTTACCACTGCTTGCTGGCTGTGAGTAAGGCAGGCGCTACTGGATAAGAAGGCCAAACCGTGTCAGTTCAGCTTGGGAGTGTCGCCCAGTGCCTATGGAAAGGGGTAGCTTACCATCCGACGCACTGGCGCTCGCAGTGCCTCCGAGCTTGGCTGTGCTTCGCTTCCGCCCTTTTGATTTCCCCGTGAAGTGAACAGGACTTACGTAACTGCTTTCAGCAACATAGCTGAATGGGAAGCGCAATTACGTAATAGGACACACACCGGGATGTGTGTAATTGTGTAATAACAGCATGCCTCGCTGTGCTAGGCTGCTCGCCAGGAACCACCTAGTCATGCTATTGTGTTATAAGAACATACACCCCGGAGGCATATTCAAATGTTTCTGAGGGTTTCTAAAGAAAAGTTGACTGATCAAAAGAGAACCTTAATATAAAAAAAAATTAAATAAATAATTTTTAAAAGTCAGATCATGATCCAAACAGTAACAGAAAAAAAAATTACATGTAACGTAACAAAACCCATAGTGTATAATAAACATGTTGTGCTGTGACTCACTCCTGTCACCATAAGATTTCAGGTGACAGAATACCAACAAGAACAATACAGAAGCTGGACTCCGGGTGACATGTCACCCTCTTCACCTTGAGCCAGAGTTCTGAGCAGAATGGAGCAATTTCTCAACTAAGAAGTCCCAGCTTCATTAGGATCTGCCCTTCCCCAACAGAGACACCCCATTGACTTTACAAGCCTTATACATTCGAAACCTCTGTCCTGTTGTTCCCACAGTCGTCAAATCCAAAAATAACAACAATCTCCAGTCAGACACGGCAGCGGCGCTCTCCTCTATTCCCAGCTAATCCTGAAGCTAAAGCAGGAGGACCATGAGTTCAAAGTCAGCCCGGACAACATAGCAAGACCCCACTTCAATCAGCATCACCTCAGAAATGTGAGAGGATGAGACTTGTTCAAACCACATTCCCAGTGACCCATTTCCTTCAGCTCGGCTCTACTTCCTGAAGTTTCCACAGCCTCCCAGAATAGTACCACCACCAGCTGGGCACCAAGCAGTCAACACATAAGCCTGTGGGGGAGATTTCAGTTCCAAATCACAACACCCCGTAAGGCTGTGAGAGATGAGGGAAGAGGTGGGAGAGAGATTTGTTTACAATTGATAAAGTATTACCTTATTATTTCTTACATAAGGGTGTACCCACTTCATAATCAATGAAAGTTATCATAGCAAGCTAAATATAAGTGCACACATGTAATGAACTCCAAATCCACATTTGTTGTTTTTGGTTTTTTTATTTGTTGTCCTATGAAATCCTTAAGATAGTGACTTTGTTATTATAATGGACTGAACAATACTCTTCCGTATTCATATCTCCTAACACTTCAGAATGTTACTGTATTAGGAGATGAAGTCTTTAAAGAACAATTAGCTAATGTAAGGCTGTGAGGGTGTTCCTAGTCCAATATGAATGGTGTTCTGATAAAGAGGAAATTCAAACACCTGGAGAAACCATGTGAGGATGCAGCAGGAAGAGATGGCCATCATCAGGCTAAAGAGAGAGATCTCAGAGGAAACCAAACATGCAAGTACTTTGATCGTGGGCTTCCAGGTTCTAGAACTATGCGAAACTAAATGTCTGCTGTTTAAGTTACCCAGTCTGTGATCCTGTGTTGCAGTAGTCCTCTCAACAAATAATTACTAACTTATTAACTCAACAGACATTTACAGAACAATGCCAAGACTGAGTCATGAGAATAGAATGATGAGCAAGACAAGGCCCATAGTGTTTTGAGAGTTCATACCTACCAAGCAATGATTTTGATAGAAAGTGAATAGGAAAAGTACCTAATACTGATGTGGGTTTGAATACAGTATGTGTGTGGCATTTCAAAAATGCCACTTTAAGCTGATTTAAAACGTTCAGTAATATTAAAGGATAAGAGCCAAGTATTTCAAGCACCCTAAAAACCAAAGCATTCAAATAATTCAACAAATAGCCTCAAATAATGACCCAATCTAAACTGCGAATTTTAACCGAAAGAAAAATGAAAGAAGCCTCCAGTGAGTTCCATTTGAGCCAATACCTTCAGAATTACTGGCATCTCTCCAAAGGTTGATAAACGTGGCTGTCACCTGCTTTAGCTATGCACAGATCTTCCTGTATTACTCCCTTTGCTTGTTGCTGTGACCAAATACCTGGCAAGAATCAGCTTAAGGAGGGGAAGGGTTGATTCTGGTTTACAGTCCCAGGGTGGTTGGGAAGACATGGCCACAGAAGCAAGAAGCCAGCTGTTCACACTTGCACCCACAGTCAGGAAGCAGAGAGAGATAACAGTGCGTGAGACAAGGCTGTAAACCTTCAAGGTCCACCCACAGTAACCCACTTCTTCCAGCACGGTTCCACCTCCTAAACTTTCCACCACTCCCCCACATACCATAACCAACTAAAGACCAAGTACTCAAACACAGGAGTCTCCGCGGCACGTACGTTGCACATTCAAACTACAATTCTTCCCAACTCCTAGTTAGCAGTAATACACAAGCCACTCGGAGCTGGCCTGGGGGGAGTATTTCCATCATGGGCACTGTGAAAGTTTGCAGATCTAGTCACCCTCCTCCTGGGCCTGTTGTTAAACCTTTACCAGCATACACCACCAGTCAGACTGAGCCCCTGTCAACAAGGCAGCTTCAAAGATGTTTGGGAAGTTGATCAGGAAAAATTACAGGGATAAATATGGCTATAAAAATATAGGGAGCAAAAAAAATAAAGGGCAAAGATTCTAATATACGAGGTAGAAGCGTAGTGCTCAAACCTTTTGGCTGGCTTCCAGACCACCCCAAGATGTAGCATGGGGCCAGGAATTTGCATTTCTTATGCGTTCCCACACAATGCACTCCACTAGATTCCTGGTGGGCTTATTTTTCCCACCCTGAGTTCAGCTTTCTTGTTGGCCACCTGGTTGAGGAGAGGCGGAGTTGGGGGCAGGTGTGGCTAATTCCACAGGATTGGCAGCTCCTGGAATAGGAAATCAATGGCCATGTATAAACAGTGTTTAAACTGGAGCCTGATGAAATGCTCCCTGGGGGTCCACAAGGTTCTTACAGCCCAGGAGGCAGGGCTGCCTAGCGCTGTCCCCCACATGGACTAAATGCACCCCACACCTCTCAATCCCCAGCACATGGTGAGCACACCTGTGCAGAAATCACTGTGACCAGCTTGAGTCACCATCGTCTGCAGGAACACACACTCATGCCCCTTGTTTGGACGGCAGCCCCTTGAAGACTCCAGACACTGTTACTCAGATTTGGATTGTCCCAAGGCAAAACATGCATGCCAAGACAAGCCCATGTGACACAGGCTGGTAAGACAAGTACACAGCATTGTGCTCTCACCAAGTAAGAATGACCAAACCATTCTGTTGTGTCCCCATTTCAATACTCCATAAATACTGAAAACCTGAAATCTGATTGTGGATGAATAAGAGTGTTTTTTTTCAAATTACAGTCTAACTGAGTCCAGGTTGAAATCTGACTCTTTGATACTGACTCGGTTATTGAGCTCTGGTTGATAACACTGTCAGAGATGAAAACTCATGGATGATTAACAAGAAAGTGCTCAAAGAAGTCATTCTTGCCAACCAGAACATCAATGAGATCAAAAATAATTTTCATTGACAAAACATGTGCCTGTCGGGCATCTGAGAGGAATGTGATGGGAATAAACTTGATTGAACCTTGAAGAGTCTTTACTTGTTGAGTCAGATCTACTTGCTTCATCCCCCTGTTAAAATTCTGTTTTGTTTCCTAGCTTTTCTGGTACAGCCCCCATATACTGTGTTGTGTGGATCCAAGGACTGTGTTGTAAATGAGTTCCTGGATTTCTCAAGAAGGGTTTGGGCTATGATTTTTTTTTTAAAGCCTTCTGCTCACCCCTGACCTTTGTGAGAATTTCAACCAAAAAGAAAGAAAAGATGCTAACCTCAAAAGTCAAATTCTGGAGCCACTGCAAACCTGGAAATCGCGTGCATACCACGCAGTCAGCATTTCCCCAAGCAACTGTGTGTGGGCTTCGCTGCTCTTGACGCTAATCTGGAAACGGTGAACTCTTTTTATGTATTTTATTATAGTAAAGAGCTAATAAAAGTTAAGCATTACAAATGTTAATAGTCATTAATTATAACTTAAAACAATAATAGGATGCTAATTCTTCCAACCATAAGTTGGCAAAAACAATCTTTATAGAAAGAACGTAAGATTTGGTACAGAAATGGTAAGATGGTTAAATTCTAAAATAAAGTTTGTGGAAGTATAAATTAAATTAGTATGACCTTTTTAAAGGACAGCTTGCATCTACCAAAATTTAAAATCTTCCTATTCTATGGGGCAGCAAAATGTATTCATTAATCATAGACTCTAGGCTCAGAGACCTTGGATTCCTATGCTAGTCCTTCTGCCTATAACCACAAGACCTTAGGAAAGTGACTTAGCTCTCTGGGACTCGGTTTATCGTATGAAAAATGGAGATAATTATAGCATCTGTACCTCAAGTAGGCTGTTATGGGAATGGTACTTATATAAATTCCTGGGCTTGAGGGATTGCTTAGATGTTAAGGTGTTTGCCTGCAAAGTCAAAGGACCCAGGTTCGATTCCCCAGGACCCCCATAAGCCAGATGCACAAGGTGGTGCATGTGTCTGGATTTCCTTTGCAGTGGCTAGAGGCCCTGGCATACACATTATCTCCTCTCTCTCTCTCTCTCTCTCTCTCTCTCGTTCTCCCTTTTTCTCTCTCAGGTAAATAAATAAAAATTAAAAAATAAAATAGTAAATAGATAAATTGCTTACAGTGCAGCCTGGCACATAGGAAGTACTATGTAATCTAAAACACCAATTCAAGGGGTGGGGAGATGGTTCCGCCATTAAGAGGGCTTGTCACTTAAGCAAGAGGTCCTCTTGAGCCAGAAGTTTCCACGTTCAGCTCCTTAGAACCCACATAACGAACCTCTGTAACATCAGTCCGTGGCTGGGAGTATACTAGAAGATCATTAGCGGTTGATGATGGGCAGCAGCTCTGGGTTGAGAGAGAAACCCTGTCTCAAGGGAAAACACAGATGTGCAACAGGACAAGGATACCTGACATTCTCCTCTGGTCTCCGTGCTCATGTGCATGGAGTGCACCACATGTCACACGCATGCTGTGCACGTACACATATACACATGCATGAAAAAGCAACAACCCAATTGTAGGGAAACAACCACCAGGCAAATGTCTAAGTTCAATCCACGTCCTAGTTTCTCATGGCACATACATGGAAACTAACTAGATAGTCGTTACTAAGAAAAGATATGGCTAGATGATGGTACTTCTGCCTGAAGAGTTGATCATCCTTTAAAGACTGTGGTACACAGCATGCAGCCCAATAATGACGTATTACTGAATAAAAACGTAACCAATGCAAAGCTCAGTGTGGTCCCATTACTCTAAAAGCAAGCAGCGAGTGTGTGTGTGTGTGTGTGTGTGTGTACATGTATGCACGTGTCTGCATCTGAGAATGTCATGGTGACCACCTCTGAGGACTAAGATTAGAACTTGGGAGAGACTTGCAATACTTGCTGTTCTACTGTTTGAGCCTTTGAAAATAAACTTGAATTACTTTTATAATTACAAAGGGTTTTCAACCATTAGTTGGAACAGTTTGGATTTCAATAATTATTGTCTCCTTTTTTTTCTGAAGATTTTAGAGTCATAGCCAAAGGGTGGATGCTACTGTTATCATTGACTTAGATGACCGGCCAGGAAATGAGATTATGTGAATAGTCAGTTTAATTAAATGTTTTGGCCACTGAGACCTATGTAAGCATAAAATGTGGAAACACTCAGGAAATCAACGTGCATTGTACAGCAAACGGGGTAATGAGATTCGGTTAGTCTCATAAAACTCCCCCTACCCAATGCTCAAGAAAGACAGGACTGAAATACTTCAAATGTGAGGTTACATTTTTTAAAAAATCACAGTTTCCCAAACAAATTGGTTATTTCAGCTTATTGTCTTAGGCAAAGGCTAATACAAGACTTGAAGGAAAACCAAGATCAGAGCTTACATTCTAGGCAGCCATAGCTTCACCTAGTATCAGCACTGATTCACCAAACTACCTTCAAAAGACATGGTCTGACTGAACTACTTCTGCAGCAAGAGCACCTCAGTGTTAGCCTCTGGGATTCAGCTGTGTTAGAACTGAAGAGGGCCTGAGCTTACTGGAAGAATGCTTCCCTGATACGTGTGAGGCCCTGGGTTCAAGCCCTAGCACTGCAAAAAAAAAAAAAAATGAATAGAGAAATAATGAAGTTGAAAGAAGACTTAGAAACTATCTAGGTCAGTGTCCTTACATCACCAAAAAGACCACTGAGTTCTGCAAGGGTCACGGGACTTTGTAAAAATCAAAAGCTGGGGCTGGTGAGATCACTCCGTGAATAAAGCACTAACCATGCGAACCCAAGTACCTGAGTTCAGATCCCCATCACCCACATGGTGCCTACTCCAGAGCATCAGCACCTATAATCCCAGGAAGCCTAAAGCAAGAAGGGAAGCCCAGATAGGGGAGACTCATCCTGCAAAGCTGAGGACCTGCTAGCCTGATGAGCAACTGGGGTGAACCACAAAACAAGAGATCCTTCCTCCAAAAAAGTGGAAGGCAAGAGCAGTCAGCCACAGTTATTCTCTAACCTCCACATGTGCTCCATGCCACACACACGCCCACACTTACACATATGCACACACACCACACTCATGGACACACACATACAACACCCACATAATTTCAGCTTGAAGCATGTAGTTTGGTGTACATTTTAAATACTCCACTTTCCTTTTGTGTTTTGTGTTTGAAGTATGCACTATAAATATTATATTATATTATATTATATTATATTATATTATATTATATTATATATATTATATATACCATTATATATAAAATTCAGTATCACATAGAATACCTAAGTTACCAATAATGAGTTCTCTTCCTATCCCTGAACTCCAGGTTCCTGCTCTTCTACTCCTTAGCACTTCCCCGATAGCCCTTCCAGAGTTCTGCATGAATTTCTGAGCAAGGGTATGTGTGTGCATGTCTGAAACATATTATTATACAGCCTATCAAGAATCTTGTGTATTGCTTTATTTTCTCTTAAATACATAATAGAAATTACTCCATATCAGTACATATAGATCTTTTCCCTTTCCTTGTAATGGTTACATAACATTGCATTGCATAACATATCATGATTTATTTAGTCGAAGCCCTGTTGATAGATACTTAGATCAATTCTAGTCTTTAGAATTACAAACATGCTTCTCTCAATATCCTCATAGACATACTTTTGAGCATGTAGGCAAGTGTAACACACCAGATAAATTCTTTTGTGATTGATTTAGACTAATGCATTTGCATATTTAAATTTTATTTAAATTAAAATTATTTAAATAAATGTTAACTTTTTTCTCCAAAGAGGTATATTAATTTATACTTCCACTAAGAAAGTGTGGTGGGAGCTTAGCATTTTATATGGTGCATAAAGCAGACATTATTTAAAGTTTTGGGGTTGGATATGGAGCTCACTTGGGAGAGTGCTTGCCAAATATGCAAAGCTCTGGGTTTGGTTCCCAGAAGCACATCAAACCTGCTTGGTGGCGTACACCTACCTGTAATTCCAGCACCTGGGAGGTAGAGGCAGCGATAGGAGGCTCTAAAATTCAAGCTCCTCAGAAGCTATGTGGCAGGTTTGAGACCAGCCTTGGATACATGCTCATCGTCAGCATCATTAGCAATGATGATGCTTATGTTTGGTTTATGTTTTTGCTCACACAATAAGTTATAAACTCCTTGAGGACAGAAGCCATGTGTCACACAGCTTGATTCAAGGCCCACGCCACTCACACCGCCATTCATTCCGTAACCATTAACTGTCTCGAACAATGCTAAAGAGCAGAATACAAAAGCAGACTTCTGCTTCCCATAGCGGCAAAGTACATGTCGCAGATTATACTCCCAAAGAAGAAAAAATAAAATAAAATAAAATGGTGCAAAACCTTTTTTGAAGTCCAAACCTGCTGGAAGCATCAAAGAGTTAGCTAACGAATAAGAAATGACCCAGTCAAAATCTGGGAGAAAACAGAAGTCCCATATTCAAATCTGTTTTACCCTAGCAGCTTTTGCCTACTTGGAAGAAATAATCATGAGACTGTATTTATTTGGGGAGGCTTCTCTGAGCACAGGGAACAAGACTCAGAGCTCATAGTCTGCCAAGGTTTACCACGTAACTATTTAAGATAGAATCCAATGAGTTTGTCTCTTGAGGGTGAGGGTTAGCCTAAAATGAAGCTGCCTTTTGAAAGACCTCAGCCAACTGCTGAGAGTCCAGCTCAAGAGGAATGCTCAGCCTTCAACCTGGATTAAGACAGCCCTACACTAGCAGCTTCTCCAGATGTGTGGAACAAACTAATTAAAATGCAAGTTTAGCAGAGCACGATGTCACAGGCTTTTAATCCTAGTACTCAGGAGGTAAAGATAGGAGGATCACTGTGAGTTCAAGGCCAGCCAGAGACTACAGAGCAAGTGCCAGGTCAGCCTGGGCGGCAGCAACACTCTACCTAGAAAAAAAAATGAAATCTTGCAAGAGATACTATGATCTTTTGTCTCACAGTATTTCTAAAAATAATATATCAAATGCATGTTAAAACATACAGAGAAAATGAGACACATAGGAAATAGGACTCCATGAGCAAGAATTAATCGAGACAATACAGCAGAGAGCTCATCGGAACTTCATTTACTGGACTTTTCAAATAGCAATTATAAGGTAAGTATGCTTATTAAGTCAAGGAAAAGAATAGAAAAGACTAAAAAGTGCAATAAGAAGTCGGCGTGGGGAAGTGGGAAGGGAGGAAAGGTTTTCAAAAGGAAGAAAATGCAATCAATTAAGAATTGTTAATGGATTATTGAATAGAAAAATTAGAATAGGGCTGGAGAGATGGCTTAGCAGTTAAGCACTTGCCTGTGAGGCCTAAGGACCCCAGTTCGAGGCTTGATTCCCCAGGACCCACGTTAGCCAGATGCACAAGGGGGCGCACGCATCTGGAGTTCGTTTGCAGTGGCTGGAAGCCCTGGTGCGCCCATTCTCTCCCTCTCTCTCTATCTGCCTCTTTCTCTCTGTCTGTCACTCTCAAATAAATAAATAAAAAATAAACAAAAAAAAGTAAAGTCCATGACAATAGCCTGTCACCAAGTATAAGTAGTGGGGGAGGGGATGTGGAAAGGACAATGCAGCTAAATTATTCTAAGACCCTCATGTTCATTCCAGAAGAGAGTAAAAGGTACAGATTAATAACAGACTTTGCTAAGCAAAGGGTGGAATGTTGTTACTAAAGGAATGGAAAAACATATGTGTTTTTTAAATAAACAGAGTGAAGAAAGTAAAGGTAATGAAAAGAATTAGTCCAAAAAGCCAAGAGCAAAAAAAAAATAAATAAATAAATTAAAATGTAGACCTAGTAGTTTTTTTTAAAATAAAAAGTCTAAATAAATAAAAAATATTTTAAAAATATTTTTAAAGCAGGGCTAGAGGGATGGCTTAGCAGTTACAGTACTTGCATGCAAAGCCAAAGGACCCAGGATCTATTCCCCAGGACCCACATAAAGCCAGATGCACCAGGTGGTGAATATGTCTGGAGTTTATGTGCAGTGGCTGGAGCCCTGGTGTGCCCATTCTCTCTCTCTTACAGATAAATAAATAAATTTTTAAATACTTTTTAAACAGTCACAAAAGAAGATAACTAATTTTTAGCACAAATATACTAGTAATCACATTGAATATAAATGTCTTAAATGCTGTAGTTAAAATACAAAACTTATTAGGATAACTACTATAAATGTTAAGTCTAACTAAATGTCATTTATAGGAGCCATGCATAAAATATAACAATACAGAAAATTGACTATTGAACGATGAAAAATTAAACCATACAAATACCAAAATAAAATGTGTCACTATCCTAATATGAGACAGTATAGTCTAAGTAATGAGTTGATCACCAAGCGTGGATGTTGGGGAAGAAAAGAAAAAGTACAACTATAAATAAAACAATGTTCCCTATGTACAGCCATTTTAATAGAGGGAGATAAATCTTAGGAAAGGTGTCATGAAATGCTTTGATGATAGAAAAATGAAGAGACAAGATTGTGTCTTAATTGTCCTGGTAGTTCAAGGTAGTCCCCAAAAGAAACTGGCATTTTATCAGAATTGTGATGTATTGACTTTTCAGGCAGCTCTGAGTGCAGGGAGGAATTGCATGGAAAGAAAACAATATGCATAAAGTAGACATTCATAAATATCGATGGAAAGTATTACTTAAGAGTTGTGAGAGATCTATTAGCAGTTGGTGCTTGCCTGTGCTAAGGATCCAGGTTCAATTCTCCAGGTCCCACATAAGCCAGATGCACATAGTGGTGCATGCGACTGGAGTTGGTTTGCAGTGGCTGCAGGCCCTGGCATGCCCATTCTCTCTCCCTCTCTCTGTCTCTGTCTCTCTCTCTCTCCCTCTCCCTCTCCCTTTCCCTCTCTATCTCTATCTCTAATAAATAAATAAATAAATGAATAAATAAATAAATAAATCTTTTTTAAAAAGGAGTTCTGAGAGATGGATTAGCAGTTAAGGCACTTGCCTATAGAGCCTAAGGACCCAGGTTTGATTCCCCAGTACCCATGTAAGCCAGATGATGCACAAGTTGCCACACACTTCTGCAGTGGCTAGAGGCCCTGGCATGCCCATTCTCTCATTCTCTCTCTTTATCTCTCTCCTCTCTCTCTCTCCTCTCTCTCTCTCTCTCTCTCTCTCTCTCTCTCTCTCCCCCTCTTTCTCTCTCACTCTCTTTCAAATAAATAAATTAAATTAAATATTTTTAAAGAATTATAGGGAACAAGGGGACTTGCCCACATTATTATGGGTAACTATGGTGGGTGCTATAATGCACTGTCCCAGCTGTGACAAGGGGCCTAGAAGATTCACAGTGAGATATTCTGAAATCACTGCCTTTTCCTGGGATCATGGTCCTCATCCAGGAAGCAACCTGCTATAGTAAGTGACCTGTGTACCAGGAATAAAACCCATTTTGCTGGTGGAGAAGTTAATGAAATAATGAATGTTGAAATGTTAACATGGTTCTTGGCTCATAGTAAATGGCATAATAAATGGTAGTTGTTTATGTAGCCAATGGCTACTTCCTTCTGCTAACACTCAGAGACAATACTGTTTTCAAGTTACTTTTACTGACAGTTTTTAATGCATGGATATGATGCATTTTGACTATATCTTTCTCCCATCACTTTATCTTGACCCCCTCCCTCTCCTGTTGAACCCCTCTTCCCAATTAGTCACACTTCTACTTTGATGTCTTTTTCTGTTTGTTTGTGACTCACTGAGTTTAATTAGGGTTGCTTGAATAAGCATGGAAGTGTGTTTACTGGAGCATGGGCAATTTACCAGCAGCTACACCACTGAAGAAAGTGCCCCACCCCCCGCCCCACCTCCTGACGCCAGCAACCACTAACTGCCAGTGACTCCCCAGGGAGGGAGGGGACTTCATGTCCTCTCCCATCGTCCAGTAGATTCAATATTGTGCAGGTCTTGTATGGGTGATGAAAGCCACTGTGAGCTCATGAATGCAATATATATATATATATATATATATATATATATATATGACATGTTCAGAAGTCATATTCCATATTCCATAGCCTCCTACTCATCTTATGGCTCTTATATTCTGGTCTTCCTTCTACAATGCGTCCTGACCCTTGAGGGGATGACACAGATATCTCATTTAGTGGGGAGCATGCAGCAATCACGTACTCTCAGCACACTGACAAGTTTTGGGTCTCCCCAATAGTCTCCACCCACTTAAAAAAAAAAAGCTTCCCTGCGCAAAGCTGAGCTCAGCACTCGTCTTTGGGAATAAGCATAAATAGCAATGGGCAAAAACAACCATTTAGCCAAACTACAGTAACAGCTTCCCTCCTGGGGTCTGTGGGACCTCCTCAGCCACAGTCTTTTGACTAGACTTTCAGTACCAGGCATGAGTTCTCTCCAGTGAAATGGATCTCAAATTCAAACAGAAAGCAGTTGGTTGCCCCCAAAACAGTCATGCCACTATTGCACCAGAGGGCACACCTTGCCTGGCTTGTCATTTAGGTAGCACAGAGTCCACTGTGGGGTAAGACTAGTGGTGATTTTTCTCTCACAGCAGTCTGGGTAGCACTTTCCTGTACAAGGAAAGCTAGCCAGCAGGGAGCTTCAAACTCAGGTCCAGCTTAGCTCGATTTGATTTCTTTGTGCGCTGAGAGGCTATCCTTTGCATATTCTCCTCGTCTGTATTTCTTTTTCCTTGTCTTCTAAAGCTTGTCCCTCTCAGAACTGTGCTTGGTTGATGGCGCCCTACCATGGGATAAACATAATGATCAGTTCTGAATTTCTTTAAATCTGTGTATGGGAGAGGGGTGTGATTTGTATGTTCATGTGAGAAACTGGAAGTCAGAATAATTTGGGTTTCTGTTCCTCACCTTGTCACCTTGTTTGAGGCATGAGTTCTTGTTCACTGCTGCATAGGCCAGACTAGCTGGCCAGCAAGATCCTAGGGATTTTCCTATGACCTCCTCCCATCTCGCCACAGGACAGCCGGGGTTACAGATGCTCATGCAACCACATCCAGCTTTACATGGGTCCTGGAGATCTAAACTCAGGTCATCATGCTTGCACAGCAAGCTCTTTTTTTAAATTTAATTAATTTATTTTTTATTAGTTATGAACATACTCTGTAAACAGCCCTTGTTGGTACCATCCTTGCCCTCATCCCTGCCCCTCTGAAGGGAGCCTCCTCACTTGGGATGCCAGGTGGGATTGTGGGGGTAGCCATAAGTTATGGGGAAGAGGCAATGTCTCTGTGCATAATGTCCCAACTTGTGGCTCCAGCAATTTTTCCGCCTCCTCTTCCACAAAATTCCCTGAGCCATGTTGGTTCGTTTTAGGTCTACTTCAGTGAAGGGCTCTTAGGAGCCTCTGGATCTCTGGCTTGGTAGGTATTGAGTGTCCTCAGTGTCTATCTCCTTCACCCTTGTGCTGATATCAAATTCACTAAGAAAGCAGCACTCTTTCTCATTTCCCAGTTCCTCTGTGGTTTCAGGTGGGGCCGGGGTGGAGTGTGCTGGGTCGTTTATCTCCTCAGGTCCAGCTCCCATCTGAAAGAGAGAAGCAGATTCTCCAATGGAGAATGAGGTCACATAGCAAGTTCTGTTATCCACTGAGTCATCTGATCCATCTCCCCATCCCAATCCTGAAAGTTTTAAGGTGACCTTGGACTCAGCCCTTTTCAGTCTGGTTAGGTGTGCATCCTGCTTTCACACACAAAGATGAGCCAGTGCACTGGCGTCTTTCTGTTCGTCTCTGCTCTTGCTTCTCAGTCAGTCTCTCATATCAGCCCCATATCCTTATCCAACCAGGATTCTACTGATGAAGTTCAAACACCCAAGGAACACAGTTCTTTTTTCAAATTCTATTCTCTTGAGAAAAAAAGAAAAAGAAAAGAAGGGATTGTAACAAATGTTAACATCATTCTCATCCTTAGAGCATTTTCCTGAATTATCCACTTATGTGCCTGAATTCTCCATGGAGGTTTGGCAAGCAAAATCCCAGTGTTGGAGCAGTGTAGGGCATGGCAACTTGCCCCTGATTTCTCTATACAGAGAGGGGGCGTGGAGCAATGACCTCTGTGGAAACTACGTCAGAAGTACTCTGGGTGAGGCAGAGTATGAGCATAGATGTTCATGCTGACTGGGCAAAGTGAATCAGGTTCATACCTCAGACGGGCTCAGGGCACCCTCCACCTCCCTTCCTCATTTCAATAATAATGCTAATGGTTACCAGCAACATCTTTGTTGTATCTCATTTATTTTTACCTCAAATTACAGAGGCTCAAAAGAAATTTACTGACTGCTTGGGTTTTCTGACTAATTGGGGTAACTATGTTATAGCCATTAGGAGATTTAAATATAACTCTTCTTGAGTGATTCTCTTTATTGGATCCCCTGTTATCCTTTAAATATCTTGGTGTGCAAGCAGATAAAATTAGAAAGAATTTGTTTGCTTTAAATTACCAACCTCTGCTTGATAAAACTATTAGCGATTTAGCTAATTGGACGGCTCTTCCATTATCATTAATTGGCAGAGTTAATACTATTAAAATGGTTGTTTTATCTAAATGTTTGTATTTATTTCCATGCTTTCCCATCAAGCTACCTAAAAATGCTCTAAAGCTTTGAATTCTGCAATTAGTTTTGTTTTATAGGCTACAAATAGAGTTAAGATTAATCTTACAACTACGACTACTCTAGGGGGGCCCAAGGATTAATTCATTATTATCAGGAGGTGAGTGAAGACTGGACTTTGGTGATCAAAGGTGTTGCAAGTTGTTCGTGGCTATCCTCAGTGAGATGTGCCAATGCCCAGCAGATATTAAAGGATAATACTTGTTGATGTTGTCTGATCAAAACTGGGGGAGTTCATATCAGTCATGTATGTATTTGATCATATATCTATTGATTGAGCAAATATATACTGTGAATGTCTTTGTCGTGTGTGTGTGTGTGTGTGTGTGTGTGTGTGTGTGTGTGTGTGTGGTATATGGGGCACTGTATGTGTGTGGTGTGATGTATGCACCTGTATGTAAAAATGCACTCAACCTGTGCATACCCAGATACCAGAGGAGAACATCGCATGTCTTACACTTGTACCATTCTGCTTCATTTCCTTGAGACAGAATCTCTCATTGATCCCAGAGTTAGACTGGCTGACTAGTGAACCACAGCAACTCTCTGGCCACAGCTCTCCGGAGGACTGAGGTCACGGGCATGTGTGGCCATGCCCACCTATTCATGTAGGTGCTGGGAAACGGCACTCAGGGCAAATCAGGTCCCTCAGGCCTCCATGCCTGCACAAGAGGTCTTACCTGTTGAGCCATTTCCCCAGCTCATGTTGTAAGTCTCTTAAATAGACCAACTCTGCATTACATATTAGGGAAAATTTTACTGAGGAATGAGATGAAGGCCTTGCCCTCAGGAAGTTCAAATATTAAAGGTAAAAGGGAAATAAGTCACTATAGGTAATGTGGTGAGTGCTGGAATGGAGAAATGACCAGCATGCTGGCCTGGGGCAACATGTATGTACCTGGGGGATTGAGAAAACCTTCCAAGCAAAGCTTCAATCTGAGCTGGTTAGGGAAGAGGGAGCCCTTCCAAGATTTGAAATGAAGGATCGAGAATTTCCTTCTGCATGATTGAGGAACTCCATTTTCAGGGTGTTAAAATGGTCTACCCAGCTAAAAAGTGACCATATTCTCTATGGGTCTACTATAGACATAATGTATCCGTCTTTGAGCAAGACATTTAATAAGGTATTCAGGATCTCGTTCAATGCCAACATTGGAGTGGATGAGTAGAACGAAGGCACAGGCACCTAGTGTTCAAGTTGGTTGAGAAATGATCTCAAAAGAAATTTGGTATGCTAACCTGGAGAAAGGTCTCCCAGCAATAGGCCTGTGGGTTTCCTCTTCAGTAGGTAACCTGTTTCAGGTTGTATTCCCTTGGATAAGGACAAAGAGATTTGATTCATCTGTGGATGACATGAATTGAAGAGGAAGATAACTGATATATTGATAGATCAATCAAGGGTCTATAAACATCTCAAGGGACTTGGACACAGAGTGAACAATAACCACTTATAACTAAGTAGGATAAACGTACTATCCTGCCCGACTTTGTCTCAATTGCTGAAGTCTAGGCAGGAGGTTCTGGCTTATAGTATTGCAGGTCAGGAGAATGTTTTCTGGACTCTTAAGGCCTAAGTTCAAGTCCTAGCTTGGCCAAGTGTTGGATATCCAATCTCAAGTACCCTAAACTTTTCTGCCCCCCATGGTTTTATCTTTATGAACTGAATATTTGTGTCCCTATAATCCTTATGTTGAAATCTAATCCCCAGTGTGATCATATTATGAGATGGGACCAAGGGAGATAGGTAGGTGATATGATTGGTGCCTTCATGAATGGGATTAGTTATTTTGACAGCAAGAGACCAGAGAGCTAGCTTACTTCCTGTCATTTCTTCTCTGCCAATATTGTAGTTTATAAACTGGAAGAAGGCCTTTATCATAACCTAAGCACTTAGGCACTCTTGTCTTTGACTTCCAGCCTCCAGAAGTATAAGAAGTAAATTTATGTACTCTGTAAGCCGTTAAGTTTAAGGTGGTTTGTTAGAATGGTCCAAACCAGACACCATCCATGAACTAAAGTCATCATGTGAATTCCCAGAGATGCTATGAGAAACAGGGATGTAGGAAGAACTTTGTACACCATCCAAAAGTTATCTCTTCTAATGCCTGCAATAGTAGTGGTAATCACAGGAACAGTAATAACTTATATAACATCTTGCAATCATTGTTAAATTCTTTTTTTTTTTTTTTTTGGTTTTCTGACATAGGGTCTCACTGTCGCTCAGACTGACCTCCTGGTATTCACTATGTAATCTCAGGGTGGCCTCGAATTCACAGCAATCCTCCTGCCTCTGCCTCCCAAGTGCTGGGATTAAAGGCAGGCGCCATCACAACCGGCTTCATTGTTAAATGCTAACCCAGAGTAAAATGACCATGTGACATGGTCATGGAGCAATGTGATCCAAACTGTATTCTCACTAGACTCCCCCAGAGCCCATCTGATGTCTTGGGCTCAATTCTGCGCAGTGTGGTACTGCTCTTACCAATAGTAATTTGGCATATAATGGGCAATCAATAACATGTGTGGAGTAAATTAATGTTAGTCAGGATATGGTAGAAAGTGTGGTGTCAGGTAATGAGGATTCTAAGACTATGGAAGCCACAGAAGTTGATTTTTAAATGGCTTTGCATGAAAATGGGGTGGCATAGGATGGTCATGTGAGATAACTTTGAGTATGAGGTCTGTCACGGTTTGGAGATGGCTATGTAGGGACAGGGGAACAGAGCTGACATTTGCCAAGAATCATCTGCAAGTGGCACATGTGAAAGGATTACTCTAGAGTCCTAGAGAACAGGAGGGCAGAGGTTACAGGAAGTCATAATTTGTCCAAATAAATGGAAATCAAATTTAAAATTAGCATCCCTCCCACATGGGAATAGGCTGGCTTTTGAGTCAGAATGTTGAAGAAGAATGTTCTGGAAGATATTTCTGATATGTAAGAGAACAGGCTAGGTCACCACTTCCCAAATTTCCTCCAGAGTTGCTTGCATAAACTGTGAAAATATTAAATTGAACTAGAATCTAAGGGCTTCTTGTCCACTCACCAGTCTGCTGCATTTTTAACCATCTCTACAGATAATTCTGAAACATGTGATGTGTAGGGCTGGGAATCAGAAGACTGGGCCTCTTCAAAACTTCCCTAGTGCGAAGCCGGGTGTGGTGGCACACGCTTTTAATCCCAGCACTCGGGAGGCAGAGGTAGGAGGATTGCTGAGAGTTCGAGGCCACCCTGAGACTACATAGTTAATTCCAGGTCAGCCTGGACCAGAGTGAGACCCTACCTCAAAAAAAAAAAAAAAAAAAAAACACTTCCCTAGTGGGATGGAGAGATGGCTTAGTGGTTAAGGCTCTTGCCTGAGAAGTCTAAGGACCCATGTTTAACTCTCCAGATCCCACCTAAGCCAGATACACAAGATGACACAAGCACAAGGTCGCATATGTGCACAAGGTGGCGCACTCACCTAGAGTTTGATTGCAGTGTCTGGAGGCCCTGGTGCACCAATTCTCTCTCTCTCTACAATTACAAAAAGAAAACTTCCCTAATAATAAAAAAAGCCACATTGTTTAAACAAATACAGTCCCCAGTCCTAACCTACAGATTAAACTCAACTGGGATGGAAGTGGGTGCAGGAATTACTTTTATCCGGAGAGTCTAAAGATCACTGGGCTAGGAGCGTGGGGAGATGGCTCAGCACTTAAAGGTGCTTGCTTGCAAGACCTGTGGCTTGGCTTTGATTCCCCAGGACCCACAACAAGCTGGACACAAAGTAGCCCATTCATCTGTGATCGCAGTAGGCATATGACAATGGGGGGTGGAGCCAGGAGAACCAGAAGCTGACAGACCAGACTCATCAGCAGAGACAAGAGAGCACAGACAACTTCTCTGACCTCCACATGTGCACCCATACACATGCACACGTATACTCTCATGGGGAAATAAATGAATAAATCATTGAGGTAGATCATCTCACTGGTTCTGAATAGCACTTTTAAGATGTTTAAATGACTATAATCAAGCCCTAAACAAAGATATGTGTTTGTCTTAGTATTCACTTGTAGTTTCCCTAAAGAAGTATGTACATTTTAAGGCAAACTAAATGGCCATGAGTGTTAACTTCTCCATGGGCTATAGTTTACTATTTTAGCTGATTCGGATAAATATGGACTAATGTATGGAAATGGTCAGTGAATCATGTTGAAGAGTTGTTCAGTACAAAGAGACTCTAAGACTATAATGAATTAACAATTGAGTGTGATGCATCCAAACAGTATTACTAGAAATACTTTCATTTAAACATATTCCATTCTCCAAAAATGAGAACTTACAAGGCACTAGAGTTTCATTTTATACACATCCTCTTTTTTACCCTAAAATAGAGATGAGGAGAGACATAAAATCTAGACCTACATGCCCCCTTTCTTTTCCCAGTCCTTATCACTTAGAACCAAAGTCAAGCTTTCTGTGCAGATTTTTTGCACGTGTGGGTGTGTATAGAGTGTGTGTGTGATGTGGTGTATACATGTGGGTCCAGATTCCATTTCATATGTGTGGAGGACAGAGAACTTGGAGTGCCCTTTTTATTGCTCATCCACATACTTCCTTGAGACAGACATCTCTTTCTCAACCCAGAGCTGCTGTATCGGGTGAGAGAGGCCCAGGAAGTCTCTGCTCTCTGCCTGCTGCAAACCAGGTTTACAAACATACGTGTCCGTGCCCAGCTGTTTACCTGGCTTCTAGGGAGCCGAACTCAAATGGTCTCAATTCTCCCAAGCCATCATACTTAAACTGCAAGCACTCTTAACTGCTGAGCCATCTCCCCAGCTCTGTGTGCACTTTTAAGTAAGTAGCTGGGACAAAGACTGGGAAGGAAATTATTACAGAGTGGTTAAAATTTGACTTTTGTATTGAGGCTTTTCTTGCAAAGTTTAGTTCCTTTAGCACCCAGGAAGAATGCCCAGGCAGGAGCTGCAGCCCCAGATCTGTTTGCATCCACCAGGATAGAGGGTACCTGGAGGATTGGATACTCTTGCACAGTCAGCTTATGAGATATAGGTTAAAGATAAAAATGGGGGAAAGATAAGCAGAAAGGAATGAGGAAGAATGCTGAGGATAAGGACAGACACGGTCCATGACTCACAGGAAGCCACACCTTTAGCTTAACCCTTTGTTCAGGTAATGGGAAAGGATGCCCAACTTTGGGATTCTTTAGCTAAGAGAAGTATCTTCCATTCAAGATCGTAGATGCAGAGAAGGGGGGGTGGGGATTGAATGAGCTTGGAAAGAATCAAATCATATTATTTGAATGCACTTTGGCAGAGCTAGTGAAATTATTAGATGATAGGTTTTTATAGTTCTTTCTCCAACTGTAATCTGAAAAAAGAAACATATACTAGGTCAAAAGAAACACATTAACAGGGCAATTATTTTTATCATCAAAGATATTTTACTTTAACAACCAAAACAGATGCTTTCATTTAAGGACAAATCCGATAAGCAAATCTCCCTTCCAAGTGTCTGCTGACATAGTTCAGATCTTTCCCTACCATGTCATGTCATCCCTTCTCTACCCAATCCTCCCTGTGGAACAAAGTTTTTAAGATTGTCTTTTGTAGCTCCTGCAAATTCCCTGAAGAAGGACGCTAGAGAATCTATGCTATTCCCCAAGGAATCTCAACTTCCTTTACTTTGCTGAACAAGAAAAACTGATCTGCAACAGATGAGAAAAGGCCAGGCCCTTCTTCCTCCAAGTAGTAAAAAAAAAAAGGGTGGGGAGAGACAGAGAGAGAGGCCAGAGGGAGAGTCACTTATAAGCTGATTCTGCCTGGCCTGCTTCTCCTGGTGGGTAGAAGAAACCAGGTTAAAGGACCACACCTTCCATTACAGTGTTCTGAACTCTCCTTCTCCAAGGAGTAGGGCTGAGCCCTCTCTCCAACTGCTCATTTATTTTGTCTTCCCTTATCCTGTCCATCCATTGAGTCTTTCCACCTTCACACACACCCATTGCACTCATCACGTATTGATGTTCCAGTCTCCCTGAGAGGGTAAGAGCACAAAGGCAGACATTTGGTCTCTGAGCTGCTCCTTACGTATGGCCAGATCAGCACAGGTCACCCATGATGAAGGCACCACAGGTCATACAGAGGTATGATGTTTGCCAGGAAGGAGCGGATGTGAAGACGGGACGGGATCTTGGTGCAGCAGTTCTCTCTCTAGGATATGTGCCTTTGTGGTACCAAATGTGCATGCGAAGCTGCAGATCTTACAATCTCTTTGTGTGGACATGAGCTCATTGCAAAAGCAGTTCCAAGATGTGAAGACTGAGGTAAAGAAAAAGTAAGGTTGCCCTGTCCTAAAAAATTTCATGAAATTATAGTATCCAATGGCCAAGGTTATGTTGCACTTTGAGGAGAAACTGCAGGTACTTTCAAAACCGCACATGACAAGGTTTAGAGGGAAGAAGATGTTGGGTATTGCCATATTTTGCTAATGGGAAGGAGTGTCATGCCCTCACACCGTGCCCAGGTGATAAGATACTGCTGCTCGGTGTCACATCTGGAACATTCTCTGTATCACTGAATCTCTACACACAGAGTTGGACATGCATTCTAGTAACATCAACATCAGAACATGAAGTAAAAGAGCTCACGAAAAGTTCCCAAATATGAAGTTTACTGGACAAATGGCCTTCACGTGTGACATAAATAACTTGTCTAGGTAAGGATAAAGATGAATATGAACGTCTTTTAGGAAATACAACGTTCCTAAGACAGCGTAGGAGCTTTGCACACACCCTTCTCCAAACCTGTGCTGTCATTGCTGACTATGCCAAGTGTGGATGGGGCCTTCGGGAGTAGAAAACCAGCCCATGCACATTGAAATGGGTTGAGCTCCTCAAATGAAAGACATCTCTATGAGGCATGCGGATGTGTATTTGATAATCTTTGACATATGTTTAATATTTAGATTTCCAGGATTACTCATGTTCATATCCGCCACGCATCTTACTTCTTGCCTTTTTCTGCACACTGGGAGATGTGGGTTTGGACACGTTTCAAGCCAGATTTGTTCCTGTTGTTTCTCTGCTGCTAACCACGGGGTCACTAAAATGGGAAAATCATCTGCGCCTTTTCCTACTGGACTTTGAATTCAAAAATTACAAGTATTTTTTTTTTAGAAATAAGAAAGAAACATGCAAATGAATAATGAGTACAGTAAAAAAAAAAAAAGTGCAGTTCTGGGCCCAGTTTAATTTTTCTTAAGTGACAGTGTTGTTAATGCTATGAAATATTTTCTTTGATAAATGTGAGTTAGCTAATTTGCATGAATGGCTAGTCTGTCATTATTTTCTTCTGTTGAGTTATGGGTTTTTTTTAATAGGTTCTTTTCTGTATAGCTTTTAATACATTGTTATTAGATGTGATCACTGAGCTATCCTCAGCGCATTGAAAACATGGGTTTCAGCTCTTTATAATAAGTGGAAATTAATTTTGATAATTCAGATAAATGTGTTTATAAGGAAAAAAAATCACTTGCACATTTTTCAGTGTTCTGCTTTTTGTCCAAGTCTCAATCACAGGAATTTGGGGAAATTCAAATTTAAGCCGACTACCGAGTCCTTTCTTTACTAAGACTTCAGTCATTCCCAAGTGACCAAAAGAAGGGGGTGCTCTTCAAAACCTCCCTTGGGCTAAGCAAGCTGATGAGACAAGAAAGGTCATTTGATCTGATCTTGAAATTTTGCTACTTTCCTGTCAGCTAAATAATAATGCCGACGGAACACGTAGCAGTTGCCATGGCCTGACATGAAGCAGAGCAGGTAGAAGGAGCGTACGCGTGCCAGGGGAGGGTGGGGCTGCTGCTGGTACATAGCTCTTGTCTTTTCTAACGGGTTTGAAATTAAACTCAGCAGCCCCTGAAACTTTAAGGCAGGTGTCTGTGCCTCAGAATCTCCCAGCTTCATGTTAACATTTCCTCCCAACCTACCCCGGTGGCTAAACGGGGTATGGATGAAGTTGTAACCCGTGAGGCAATCACTTCAGAGTTGTAAGCTTTGAAAAAAATAACACCCCGTGACTGTAGCGTATCATCTCAGAGTCATCGTCGTGGAGAGGCCTTAACTCTCCATGCCGGAGTGCTAAGGTGAAGAGATACCACACCTGATTTCAACCCGTGGGTTGGTGCCGGCCACTGTCCATGACCCTGGGGTTTTGCTTCAGCATCAAGTAAAGAAGCCTTTCTTGGGCACTAGGTGTGTAAACCTGGGTTCAGATTCCCACCTTGGCCAATGTGACAGTTAAGTTCTATTGTCAACTTAATCAGATTTGGACTCTAGTGAGAAATGGGCCTCGTGAGTAGGTCTGTGAGGGCGTCTCCAGGAAGAATTCGCTGAGTAACGGAGTCCTTCCTCCAGAGTGGGTGGACTGTACGTAAGAGAACTCCAGAAGAGCATGGAGCATTTCCTTTGGTTCAGCTGCCCGTGTTACTGGCTGGTGCTTGCTTTTACCATCCGGATGTGCTCCAAGGACGCTGGAACCCAGCCTGTCTCCAGCCTCATGCACTGTGTAGCTGCCTGGTCCTCTGACTCTCCAGCCTGAATCCAGCCTCGTGGACTAAGAAGCTATCTGGTCCTCTAACTTTCCAACCTGCACCCAGTCTCATGGACTGAGCAGCTATCGGGCCCTTGGAGTCTCTAGTCAGCAGACAACTGCCTATCTCATACCTTATAAGCTAGTTTGTTAAATGCCCTTTTGACTACATATTCATTCCATCAGTTCTGTTCCTCCAGAGAACTCTGCTATAGCCACCTACCTGTTCCCTTAACCCCTGTGAGCAGTGCTGCGCAGACTGAATTCCGTATGTTATCTATTGTTGGTATTGTACTTATTAAACGGGGACAATGAGGCCCAATTTACAACATTAATATTCATAAATCCAAACAAAATGCATGGCCCATAAGGTAGGTCCTACTCCTTCTACTACCAGGTCCCTGTCATTAGAATCGTTTTCATTTAAATGTAAACTATTAGTAAGGGCAGAAATCGCCTCTTTTCAATTGAGTGTTGTGATCCCAGCACTTAGAACTGCTCCTGGATTGAGAATGGTCTACTGTGTCTTTCTCTGCTAACAGCACTAAAAATCATTCAGAGCATACCCAGCGTTCACATACACTTCTGTATTAGATGGGCTTCTCTAGGAAAGCAGAGCCAGTTAGAATGAGTGCGTGTTGTAACGGGAGTTCATGAAGTCAGCTTACAGGATGCAGGCCGGGCAGTCCAACAATGGCTGTCTGCAGGCTGGGGAGTCAGAGAATCTTGTAGCTGTTCAGTCCATGAGCCTCAATGTTTTAATAGTCCCGGTCGGGTGCTGGAAGCCTGAATGGTTCTTGAAGAGCAAGCTCCTGGTCTTCAGCCCATGTTGGAAGGCCGGCAAAGCTGTGTTTCAGTGTCCACAAAAGATGGCAGCCACAGGGAAGATGCATGAACCAGCAAATAGCACACATCCAGATTTTTATGCTCTCTTGGAGTTCCTTTATACGCCACAGGGAGAGCAACCCCTCTGGGGGAAGGTCTTTCTCCTTCCATCAAGACTTCCTGGAAACACCCTCACAGACCCACTCAAAAGATGTGCCTCTTGGGGCTGGGGAAATGGCTTGGCAGTAAAGGCATTTGCCTGCGAAGCCTAAGGACCCAGGACCCATATAAGCCAGATGCGTAGTGGACACAAGTGTATGGAGTTTGTTTGCAGTGGCTGGAGGCCCTCGCATGCCCATTCTCTCTATCTGCCTCTTTCTCTCTCTCTCTCTCTCTCCCTCACACACATAAATAAAATATTTTAAAAAGACATTGTTAAAAAAAAGATGTGCCTCTTATTTGATTTCTAATCTTATCAAGTTTACAACAGAATTCAGAAGTCACGCCTTCCCAAGTATGTATATGTGTGTGTGTGTGTGTGTGTGTGTGTGTGTATATATATGTATGTATATATATATATATATATATATATATATATATATATATATATATATATATATAGGCGGAGGAAGACCCAACCAACCTATGGACAGCACCATTCCATGGGCTGGGGTCCTGGAGTGCATAAAAGGGAGAAAGAAAGCTGAGCACACGAGTTCATCACTCTGCTTCTGTACCACATCTGCAATGTGAGCCAGCTACCTTGTTCTCCAGCCCCATGAGTTCCTCACTATGATAGACCATATCCCTCCTCAAATCATAAACTTATGTTAGTTTCTTTCTTATGTTGGTTTTTCAGGTATTTTATCCCAGCAACAAGAAAAAATAGCTAATACACTATTATTATTATTATTATTATTATTATTACTGATAGCTTCCATAACTATAGACAATAACCCATGGTAATTCCCCCCCCCACTTTGCCTTTACAACTCCACTCTCCATCACATGCCCTCCCCCTCTCAATCAGTCTCTCTTTTATTTTGATGTCATCATCTTTTCCTCCTATTATGATGGTCTTGTGTAGATAGTGTCAAGCACTACAAGGTCATGGATATCCAGGCAATTTTGTGTCTGGAAGAGTACATTGTAAGCAGTCTTAACCTTCCTTTAGCTCTTACATTTTTTCCACCACCTCTTCCGCAATGTACCCTGAGCCTTGGGAGGTGTGATAGAGCTATTTCTGTGTTGAGCACTCCTCTGTCACTTCATCTCTGAGTCATCCCAAGGTCACCACCATCAGAAAAGAGAAGCTTCTCTAACCAAAAGTGAGAGTAGCATTAATATATGGGTATGAACATTAACAGAAGTGCTCATGGGGCAGTTGGATGAGCATAGTATATACATTTAGCCAGACATGAGCAGATGTTACACCTCTAGGGCTCATGATTTCCCGCATCATAGGTTTTTCAGGCATGTATTCCCTCCCATGGAGCAGGCCTCCAATTCAATTAGACAATGGTTGGTTTCTCCCACAATAGACATGCCACTATTGTACCTGTTGGCTTAAATTTGGCTGGCCAAATTTAAGGCTTGCAGTATTCACTGTTGTTTATCTCCACTGGTGATTTCTCTCTCTCCCATTGAAAGGAATGCAGTGTAGCTTTTTCCAGCTTTCTGTCAGCTGGTTTACACAGAGAAGGTTTTCAGCCCAGCTCCAGCAGGATTTCTCAGTGACCTTGCAGCCTAAGTATGTGAAGTCTTCAGCAATAGGGTCTTACCATGTATTCCTGATGGGAAACCAAGAGCCTTGGCAATGGCCTGTAATGTTTTGGGGGGCATCAGAGACCTCCCTGGCCAACAACTCACTGGAAGGTATCCCACCTCTGGGTCTGAAAATTTTCTAGTAACAATCTACGGCTTCTGAGCGTGCCATGTCCAAAAACGTAGGCTTCCATATGACTTATTCATACCCTCAGACTTTTATTAGCCCTCCGTCCACCTTTCTTTTACTCAGTCTCTTCCTATGACCTCACTTAGGCCTTTCCACCCCCATTAATCTGTTCTTCTGCTTACATATATACAGTACCATCCTCCATGCCTTTCTATTCCCTTTATATCCCTTTTCTAGCTTACTGGCCTCTGCTACTGAGTTTTATTCCAACTCACACTCTTAATCCCACCTTTCATTGTGTGGAAGAAGTGAATCATTTGGTTGCATGCCAGTTCAAAGCAGAAGTTGATAAGCTCAAAAATCACTGGACCCAAGAGTCCTCTGAGTCTTGTGTCTCTATGACTTAATGTAACAATTCATCTTTTTCTGAGCTTCAATCTGTTTATCTGTGACATAAGGAATAAAGACAGTATGATACTACATGCTCAAACAATATTGTTTTAAGGGCCAAGTAGAGTGGAATAGATACACCTAACATTGACTGATGTTTATCATTCCATAACTGTTACTCATAATAAATAGTATCATCAGTGACCAATGAACTTGAACATCACATTGGCCTCCAGACAAAAGTAATTGTGTAGACGTAGACCATGCATCAGCATCCTCAGGTACTCTTGAATTATGTATGTACTTCTCTCTGTTAGCAGTTGTCTAGTTGACTCACTTCTGTAAACATTTGTACATTAGGTCCTCCAATAAGGTCAGTAATTACCTAACTGTCAGATCCACCATGGCTCCAGCCCTGGCTTTCTTCTCAAAATCCATCTTGGGAACTTACCTGTACTTTCATCAGAACATATTAAGTCCACTCTCACCCCAGTGTCCATGATCCAACACGGTGAGCCTCTTTCTGCTGTTCTTCCCTGGGCCCCAGTGTCTCTGAGTTCTACCCTGTGAAACTGAACCCAGGGTACCACCTTTCCCAGATTTTGGGTAGCAGATTTCAGCTTTGTTTCTGGGCCCCAACCATGACAATTTGAGCTCACGTTTGGCTCCTGCCTGATCACTCCCCAAAGGATAGGGGTCTACTCTCGCAACCCTAGCCTGTATGGTATGACAGGTCTATAGTTTTTAGCTAATGGCCATCTACCTACCTGACTTTCTGAGTATAATGCTCTTGGGACTCCACTGTTGATGTAGCCTGGGTCCCAACCCCTTCATTTGGGGCCGTATATTAAAAAGTATTTTCCATGATTATAACATCCAGGATATCCAATTTTTTCTACTCCCCTGAGCCACCAGGCTTTAGAGTAAGCAGGCCAAGCTAAGCCAAAGTCTAAAATATGGAAGAGGATATGAATTACACTTCTTTGTGTCTCCAGTGTGCCTAAATGCCTTATCAGATAACTTCACCAAGAGCCACTGGTTGATCTTGTATAAACATAATACAAAAGAGCTACTCGTAACATATCATATTGAAGCTTCTCTCCGTGATTCTTGCCCCTTCAGGCCCAACATCTTCTTTTCTTTCTTCCTTCCTTCCTTCCTTCCTTCCTTCCTTCCTTCCTCCCTCCCTTCCTCTCTCTCTCTCTCTCTTTTATTTCTCTTGTGATTTTGTTTTGAGACAGGGTCTCGTTCTATAAATCTCAGGCTAACCTGGAACTATTATAGCTGTGGTGGTTTGAATGTAAAAGGTCCTCCATCACCTCATGTGTTTGTGATTAAGCCTCTTGCTTTATCCCCACAGGGGGTACCTTTGGGGGGTGGAGCCTTGCTGAAGGAGGTGGATCACTGGGGGGAGGACATTGAGGATTATTAGTCTAGCCCCTCTTGGTGTTCATAGCTAGCTCACTCTTGCTGCTTCCTTCCAGCTGCTGTGACAAGATTTAACGTCCAGTTGTCTGCTCTGCCATGCAGATGAGATATCTGTAAGATGAAATAAACCTTCTTTCCACAAGCTGCTTCTGGTCAGGTGTTTTGTCCCAGTAATGAGAAAGCAACTGCACCAATAGCCCAGGTTAACTCTGATCCCAGGGCAGTCCTCAGTGCTGACCGTACAGGTATGTGATCATCTTGTTTTGTATTCAATAGTGCAGTTTCCCTGTACAATCCTGAACACGCATAATATGTGTAGTATATTATCTACACACCTAGTTCAAGACATTGGTACAGTGTCCTAAATGTAATATGTAAGAGAAAAAAAAGGCAATTAGTTCATCATAAGATGCATGTTCATATGTGTACACGAGGAAGTGGACAAGCATCTGCATCTATATGTGGAATCCTAGCCAGATGTGTCACGAATCTCAGAGCACTATTGCTGCTGGTGACATGGTTTTCTGTGTCCAATTCATGGCAAAGTTCTGAACAAAACAAAATACAGCCTCCTCCCAATTTGCATTGTAGTTATAAATTCATGGACATTTTGGTGTGTATTAAAATTAAGCAGCAAAATATGTAAACTGGAGTTAAAGCTTCAGGCTTGGGTAATTATAAGCAGGCTCGCATGAATGCCTAGCAGAACATGCCGAGGCCGTGTGGGATGCTGCATTGCTCCTTTGTCCTGCGTGGCTGTCCTGTGCATAGATGTCTATTATTCCTGGCTCCCATCAAACATTGTAACATCTGGAAAATTCTGCCAGGAGTTCCCAAAATCCTCCATAGGAAGCACTATGGCCTCCACCGATTGAAAACTGTCCTGTACCAGAGTCCCTCTCAGGTAGAGCATCTCTTCTGACCTTGACTTTGAGGTACTGCCCACCCCAGACCCAAGAACCAAAATAGGATAAGACCACAGTCTCAGCACTACCCAATCTTGCTGCCATCATACACGAAGGTTTAATTGTATAGATGAAATACAAAGGGCCCCTCTAATGAATAAGATTAGAAGAGAAAACCATCAACTTTCCCTTACTCTGGTTTCTCTCAGCGTCATATACTTATTTTGCTCTTTAAATCCATTAACTTGTGCTCTGACAGTAAATCCATCCTTGGAAGTGAAACTTATCTCCAAGACTCCATTTCTTGTCTCGGTTTCACTCTTCCCTCCTGTGGGGGATTTGAATCAGATGTTCCCCATAAACTCATGTGTTTTGTATAGTTGGTCCGCTGCTGGTGGCGATTTGGGAGGTAGAGCCTTGCTGGATGTGTATTGTTGGGGATGGGCTTAGGGGTGTTATAGCTAGCACCCCCTTGCTAGAACTCGGCTCACTCTCCTGCTGCTGTTGTCCACCTGATGTTGGCAAGGAGGTGATGTCCAGCCTCTGCTCATCCTGCGTTTTCCCTCACTATCATGAAGCTTCCCCTCAAGACTTAAATGCCAAAATAAATAAGTTTGCTTCCATCAGTTGCTTATGGTTGGGTGTTTGTCCTACAAACAAGAAGGTAACTGCAATACCTTCCCATTCATGATACTAACATGGGACTGTCTGACATACATGATCCAGAATGCCCTAAGCCCAGTCCCTCTTTCACCTTAAGATGGCAATTCCTTTCTCTCTCCCAGCAAGCCTTCCTGCTTCTATCTCTCCCAGCCCCAATCCTGAAGAGCCTCTGTGTAGTCTGTGAAGACCTGACTGTTTTCACACCGCACTCATTCCATTTGCCTCTTGGAACAAGCCATTGGTGGTCCCCAGGAGCCCAGGCATGTGAGTTCATTTGCACCCTGACATCCCTAGAGACACTACCGTCCCCTCTGCCAGGTGGCACTCACCCTCTGTTTCTGTTGAGTGAAATCTCTGGCCTTCTGAGTCTATTCTCTTGACTTCTACCTGGAAGGACTCTTCTCCTTCATTTCACTGTGAAAGTCTGTTTAGCTTTGAGTGTAAGTAGTACTCTCTCTGCAAAGCCTTCTTGAATGTCCTCTCCCTTTCAGTTCTTGTGTGTGTGTGTGTGTGTGTGTGTGTGTGTGTGTGTGTGTGTGTGTATGGGTGTATACATGCCACAGTACACATGTGGAAGACAGAGAACAACCTTGAGTTGTTGGTTCTCTCCTTCGATATGGTTTGAGATAGAGTTTCTCTCATTTGCTGCCAGGAAGCTAGAGAAGCTGGCCCGTGAGCCTCAGGATTCTCTTGACCCGATCTCCCACTTCTGTTAGGCATTGCGCTTACAAACATGTGCAGGCTTGCAGAGCCAGGACCTTTAACTATTGATCCATCTCCCCAGCCCCCTTTGAGCTCTTGTGTCATCCTCATATTGCGTCTCTTTTGCTCTAGCCGCAGTGCCACATGTACCTTGACATAGGACTACAATTGCCCCACATCTTCCTGTGCCTTTTATGAACTCGAAAGAATGGGGATGGTAGACTGATGCTATATTTGAGATATTTGGAGAGGCCATCTCCTAAACCTCCTCATCACCTAGCTTCCTTTCCACCTAACCAGCATAGAATTCCCTCAGGAAACCTGAAACCCACTGGCTCGGAGGAGGACTTGTTCTTCTTTCAGCCTCAACGTCAAGTGCATTGAAAGCAGACATATCTCTTCACACTGGCTCTAAAAACATTAGCTAAGACAATAGTAAATTAACACAATCGTCAACTAATAGCACTGTGGTATGGATGTGAACACTAAGATTTTCATTTCATGGTTGAAAAAAAACACGAGTTGACCCAAATACTAATTTCTGCATTTCCGTCATTTACATATCATGGGTCAGTAACCATTTCTTGCCTAAATGGCTTTCCAAATGAAAAGCTGTAATATTGTAATGGGTTATCATATTTACAAACATCTCACTGTGCTATCCGCTCGGTACCCTGGATTAGCAAACAAGCAGATAGCATTCTCCGGAAAGACTGGAGCTGTGCCTGAGTGAACTGAACAAGTTCTTCCCCCACCCCCAGGAAAGACCTATTTTATTTTTCCTCCTTAATATTCCCGAGCCACGGAGTCTAGGCTCTATGGGGACATCTCCCAGCCACCTCCTCTCCCCTGTGTGAGCCTTGGTCAGCAGAGGCTAGCGATGGCCTCTGTTGGTGCTGTGCGGATCATCCTTCTCCTCTCTGGGGCTGAGCTGCCGTGTTTTACAAGGGCAATGCAACCTGATGCTTTATTTTGATTACAGTTCCAGACAGCATCAGGTGAAATGTCTAAGGTGGTCTTTCCCTTCATGTCAATGCAAAGATAATACAAATCAGCACTTGATGTAACCAGTCTTTTATTTAAGCTGCATGTGTTCATGGTACACAGAGTTAACTGCCACTGTGGGGAATCTCACCCTTCTTGTTGGATTCTACCTCTCTTTCAAATGTGTGTTTTTAAAGGATAATAGCGCTAGAACCATAGATTAAGGGGAAGCTCATATAACAATTACCCCTGCTTCAGTAGCTTACACATCTGTCATGCTCTTTAATTATAACTTGGGCTTAATGTCAACAACCAGCATTCGTGGGGACAGTCTGCAATCATGCATGCTTGCTCTCAGCCCCAGGTGTTCTCGGCCCAACACCTCCCCAGCCAGGCTCCTATGGCTCCTGTTTTGACACAAACTCTTAAAAGGAAACTAAAGAAAATCAGATGGAGGTCATTCATTGGGCTTTCCTGTGAACGTGGATTCAGGTGTGTAGTTTCAGAACAGCTCCTGACATACTTTCTACAGCTGGTGTAGTGCTCAAGAAGCGAATGAGCAAAGAGTTGACTAGTCATACTTCATACCACACCCACGAGTACTAGAATAGAGGGCAAAAAGCCCAAGACAGACTGGAGGGTGGCAGAAGGGAGTGACCTGCTTACGGGCATTTTTCCTTCAGACCCTTATTAAAAAGTATTATCTCTTTGAGATTCCTTCTCCATCTTTCTCTCTCTTTTTCTTTCCTCTCTGGGCCCTAAGTTTTAAGAAGATTCAGTGTGTGTGTGTGTGTGTGTGTGTGTGTGTGTGTGTGTGTGTGTTGTGTGTGAGGGGGTGTGCACGGGCATGCCTACACACATGCATGGGGTGGTGATGAGAGGAGCAGGCAGAAAGGAAGGGGAGTGGGGAATGACTGTTCATATCCCAGAGTCCTTTACGTCTAGCTCCAGCCCTGCTTATGAAATGCCATAACATAAGTGAGCTCACGCCTGGTGTGCTTCTGCTCGCAAGGTTCCTGGGTGCCAGATGGGCACTGTGGCGACTGAATGAGCGTGGATTATTTCATTTCCTGCATCTGGGACTCCAAATGGCTGCCCAGAATGCCACAGGAGAGAGGGACCACTTTTCAGCTGGGGGATCCTATCTTCACCAGAGAGCCCAGCAGAGCAGAAAGGATGAGGCCTGAGTTCCCGAATGAAACCTCAAAGCACACACACACACACCAGTTATGGGAAAAACCCCTTAGAACCCAGAACACGATGGGATTAAGTAATATCCAATAATGTAGGTCAGCTGCAGTTTAAACATAGAAAGGACAAAGGAGAGAATAAAGAAAAACAAACTATGAGCATTGGCCTTGGAAGATGTTTGGGAGCATTTTATTTCAGCTTTGAAATTCTGTTGTGACCTCCTAGCCAAACACCTCTAGGGAACTGCTAGTGATACAGATAAGTGAATCGAAATGATCTCGAGAGTGTCAGCATATAGCACAGCCTCTTGGCTTCTTAATCACTTTATTCGACTAATGGAATGGGTTGTGTTGGTGTGAAATAGTAGCAAGGACGTTCACTTTTCCAAAGTACTGTATCAAAGTTGAGTGCACCACAAGACAGGGTACTTAAGGCTTTGTTCAGGGCAATCTTCTTTTAGGTTTATTGCTGAAAAACCACCCTGGCCACCACTCCCCACCCCCTCACTAATAGTTATCCAAATCACTCAATTTGTCCCGCAAGGGAAAATTTTTTTCAAACAAGAATATGTGACTTAATGTTATTTAAAAAAAAAATCTGACAGTTGACTTAAATGTTTTGCATAAGATATTTACAAAGCACAGCAGATGGGGGGGGGCATTTATGCATTTTCATATCCTGCTTGGTTTAAAGCAGCAATTTTCTGCAAGGACAACAGAGAAAAAAAACATGCTTTACACTGCTTATATTAATTACATTTTTTCATTACCCGTCATGTTTTCTGCAGGCTTGTGTATGATTACTGCAAAATGTAATGAAATAGAAAAGGGGAAAAAGAATGGACTTCTGGGAAATTTTCCAATTCTTGAAATGCAATGTTAATTGAGAGCTATTTTTAGGGCTGTACAGATAGTACAGGACCCAGTGCCATCAGTACAAATGGGTCCAGCCCAGGTGCAGCCTCTCTGGTGACAAACCCAGGTCTCTGCAGCTGCGCAGCCTGAACGCCTCCGTGTCACTGGCCGCCATTTCAATGGGAGGATTTCTACAGATGAGCTATTCACGAAGGTAAGAGAAGAAAAGCAGGACGGGACGATTGGTAATGGTTACCACTCCATCTTCAACTGGTATCCTGTCTCCTAGCCCCCCACCCTAGAATGAAAGAAACCTATTCAATATTTAGGAAAATGGTGACATAGAATGAAATGGCTTCCAGGTTGTCGAGGTAAAACATTCAAAAAGTGTCCATGGAGTGGTGACCAACAAGACCTTCAATCTGGAACCTTCTTGACCAGCCTAGAGAATGAAGGCTTCTTGGTTTTAAGTGCATCTTATGAAGGGTTTGAGCAAAGTGTTTTGTGAACCAGGAACTTGATGGATTGGCCAAATACAGTACGGTTCCTTTAACTACAAAACTAAAATAGACCATAGAACTAGCCTCCTCTTGATGAGTGTGTTGATGACTTTCCAACACATGATCATCCCTCTGTATTACCTCAGTGCTCCAGAATTCCACTTTTATAAAATGAATCTGTGTGTGTGTGTGTGTGTGTACGGGCACGCACGTGCTGGTGTTTAAGTGTGGGAGCGCACGTAGCACAGCGCATGTGTGGAGGTCAGAGGACAACCTTGGGGTCCCTGGCATTACACCTTGTTTGAAGCGTGGGTGGGCTACCTAGCCCTTGGAGACTTGCTGGGATTTTCCTGCTTTCCATATCACTAGGCATGTGGGGATTAAAGACATGCATTATTGCACCTAGCTTTACGTGGGTTCTGGAAATCCCAATTCAGGTTATCGTGCTTGCACGGCAAGTGTTTTTACCCACTGAGCCATCCCCCCAGCCCCCAAATCCTACAGCGTGGGAAAAACCCCCGCAAATGGCCCCACGGACACGGAGAGAGCACGTTTCCAGGGACTCAGTGTTCTTTCAGGGAAGGTGTCAGAACGGCTTCATGCAGTTCAGAAAGTCTGCGCTCATTCGAAAGCCCCTTGTCCCAACATCCCACAAGCCCCTCGTCCTCTCTGACCGCCCTGGCCGCTCCTAAGCATTCAGCTTTGGAAGTACGTCCTTCTGAAAACAACCACTGCCCTCTCCACAGAAATCTCTCCATTTCTTACTGTGGCTTCTGCTTTTCCCAAAGTAAACACAAATGCCCATGAAAGTCAAGCCAAAACTTGCTTTAGAAATCCATTTCGCTCAGTTATGAATAACAAGGAAGAACAAAGCCAATGCTTCCCAGCCAGAGTCTTCTCTAGGCTGGGAAGCGGTACCAGCCTGCACATCCCAGCTGCTCAGAGGCTGTCCATCCACGGGGGTGTCACGGCTTACACAGAAGTCGGCATGTTACCACTACTCTACAGGAAGGTTGTCGTCAGATGTGAGTTGGCTGTCTGCCCTCAGAGTATTGCTTTAGCTCTGACTGACACATTCTTTGGGGCAAAGTGTGTAATTGAGAAATTCCAACATTCTAAGAGTTTCTTCAGTAGCTTGGTGTTGTGGTTTGAATGTAAATTGTCCTCCATGGACTCGTGTGTTTGAACCGTTGGTCCCCAGTTAGTGGTGCTGTCTTGGAAGATTGTGTAAATTTTAGGAGATAGAGTCTTCCTGGAAGAAGTGGGTCCCTGGGGATTGTAGTTGACATTTTATAGTCTGGCTCCACTTTCTCCCTACACTCTGCTTCCTGACTGCAAACGCAGTGTAACCAGCTTGCTCCTATGGCCAAGTCTTCCTGCCATGGTAAATGGTATCACTTTGAACTTGGAACCAAAACAAACCCTTCTCCCTCAAGCTCATCTTATCCGTTATTTTGTCACAGCAGTTATAAAAGTAGCTAATATGCTAAGTCAGTTATAAGAGCAGTTGGTAAAAACCAATGGCATGTGGACATAGAAAGCAAAATGAAAGCAGTGAATGAGAACCCAAGTTCACAACCGGGTAGAAAGAGAAATTTAAGAGTGTTCACTCCCCCATTGTCTGGATTTAATTTGAGAAGATTAATCCAAGTCACTCCACTCTGGCCTGGTCCCACATTCAGTAGCATTTAAGCCTAGATGAGCCATCCCAGAAATCTTTCTGGTTTACATTTTGTGGTCTTCACTATAGTGCCAATGGATGAGCTTTGAAGCAACCCCTGGTTTCTGCAAGCTGTGCGTCTCCATCATCTACTGCACTGATTACTTTACCTGGGTCTGTGGCAGATGTCTGACAAGAAGCAGTTTAAAGGGGGAAGGACGTGTTTGGGCTTACAGTTCCAGGGAGAGAGCTCATGCTGGAGCAGAGGGCAATTAGCTGGGTTTCTCTTTTCTGCCCTGCTTATTCACTCTGGGACTCCAACACATTGGATGGTATGTGTCTCCCACATTCACATTCAAGGTGAGTCGTCTTCCTCCAGGAAGTCTCTCTGGAAGAGCCGTGGAGGACAACAAAAAGTATGTCTCATGAATGCCCTAGGGTTTTTTTTTAATCCAGTCAAGTTGCCAATCAAAATTAACTTTCACATATTTTGCTGAACATCATCCTCGACTGTCATCTTCAGAAGTTTAAGTGGGGCTGGAGAGATGGCTTAGCGGTTAAGCACTAGCCTGTGAAGCCTGAGGACCCCGGTTCGAGGCTCGATTCCCCAGGACCCACGTTAGCCAGATGCACAAAGGGGGCACATGCATCTGGAGTTCGTTTGCAGTGGCTACAGGCCCTGGCACGCCCATTCTCTCTCTCTCTCTCTGTCCGTCTTTCTCTCTCTGTCACTTTCAAATAAATAAATAAAAATAAAAAATATTTTAAAAAAAAGAAGTTTAAGTATTTGGTAGTCCTTTCCCTCTCTGTCTAACTAGTGCTTTGGCTGAGCACAAACTATTATGATGAAAGCTTCTTTCAGAATTCTAAAAGCACCATTGCTTTGTCTTCTAGCATCCAGTGTTGCCCGTGAGAAGTCAGAGCCTGCCACTTCCCTCTACAGAATCATGCAGGACTTTAGCCTTCCTTTTGCTTACCTAAAGCTTTGTAGGTATGGGCATCAGTGTAGGTACAAGCGGGTTTCAGAGAACTTGAATAGAAAGATCTCCTTCAGTTTTCATTTCCTTCGAGAGGGAAGCACAAGCCACATTTTGATTTCTTTGATATTAGGGAAGCAATAAATCATAAATACATTTTTTAACATGATCTTCTCAGATAGGCAAAGTTGAACTTAGAGTGGAGAGTTCAAATATTTATAACCAAGTGAATAAACATATCCTCTCGGGGCAATGTCAAAGTCACTAATTTTATACTTTAAATGAAACAACGCTCAAAAACTATACAAAGTGGGGGCTACACATTTCTCATTCGTGAAGAGAAAGTAAGAGGCTACATCAGGAAGAGTACCTAAAATTTTAAAAAATATTTTCTTAGATTTACCAAAAGCTCAACAGTATTTGACTACATGTTAGGGGACTGATAAATGTAACCACAAGAATTTAAGGAAGAAAGAGTTTGAAGATGTTTTCCTTGGGTGGGTTTTGCATGAGCCCTTTGTCATAGCCAATGAATCTATAGGACCATGAAAAGTACTTTTGGCTCTGCCATTCATTCTGTGGTTATATGGGATTTGACCAAATTACTTAAACCCTATAAATGTTACATTTCATCCTTACCTAACCCTATTCAATAGGTTCAACATTAAAGTGTGGAGAGTTGCAAATGTTCTGTGCCCAGCGTACCATGACGGCATACAAAGGAAGCATTCCTAAATGGAACATGATGTTAAACTAGGCCCTTTAAATCTGTGTATGTGCGTGCGTGCACGTGCATGTGGGCTCGTTCACGTTGCTGATGCTCATGCTGCGGTGCACATGTGGAGGTCAGAGGGCAATTTCTCCACCTTGTTAGAGACAGGGTCTCTTTGATGTTTCTGTTGCACCCACTAGGCTACCTGGACCATGAACTTCCAATTCTATCTCTGCCTCCCACTTTCCTGTAGTCATGCTGGCATAGAAGACATACAGTACAAGGGTCCAGCTTTTACATGGGTGCTGGGGATCAGAACTTTGCTCCTCAAGATTGAATACCAACTACTATAACCTACTGAATATCTCCCTAGCCCAAGGCTGGAAGTTGTGACTGGTGCATCAAGATAAAGTTGATATTACTTTCCAGAGGAAGTCCAGACCATATGCAGAAATTCCCAAAACACAGAGGAGCCAGTTGCATGATCTTTGAAATCCATCCCTCACCTTGAAAGTACAAAAGGACCTAGAAAGATGAAATTAAAGAAGCATTTTTGGAAAAGGATTCTAGAAAAAAAATGCTTTGAGAATTTGGGGAGCTCTTGAGACTTTAACTGTGTATCTTCAGCCTTTAGAAAACAGGATATCAGTGCCTAAAATATGTCTGAAGAAGCTAAAAATACTCTTTCAAGCAAGTAGTAGACTGTTTTCAAGAAGAAACTACTCACTGAGTTGATTGCTAAGAACTTGATGTACCAGGTTCAAGATCACGTTTAAAGAGATCTGACTGATTTGATAAACAAGGTACAAACACTGGGTCTGTTCCTAACTGACACAACTTCTTTTTTGAATCTATATTTCTTCTTGGAATCAACATAGTGATTCTACATGTCCATTTTCAGAAGTTCTAAGTTACCATCTAACTAAAAATAACAGCTGCTATCAACTGAAACTCATGTCCCCAGAATCTATATTTTGAAGATCTAACCTCTATGTGACTCTGTTTGGAGACAAGTGTCTGGGAAAGTCATTAAGACTAAATGAGATCATGTAGGGAAGTGAATCGTCATATCTCTCTCTCCCTCACTCTCTTTCTCTCTCTCTCATATGAGAACACAAGGGTCAGATGGCCACCTGCAGGCCGGAGGAGGGCCATCATGGTCCTCAGCTGTGCTGACAGCCTGACCTCAGGGTTCCACTCTCCAGCATGTGAGGAAACAAATTTATGTTGGTTAAGCCACCCAGGCTGTGGTGTTTCATTTATGGCAACCCAAGACTGACAACTTTCTATGTGCCGGGAACAAATGAATGCTCTATACTAATCACTCACTCACAACCACCTTTTGGAGCAGGTACGATGGCCACCATTCCCATATTGTAGATGATGCCACCGAGGCAGATGGAGGATAACTTGTTTTCACATTCATAGCTAGGAGAGGGAAGAACAAGAGCCCAGCAGATGTGACCTGGCTCCAAGACCTGAGGTCTTATCCACTACCACAACCCTTTCTACAAGTCTGGCAACAGTAATTCCAGATAGGTGAGCCTCCTTTCAGCAAATGCTCTTTCAAGAATTCTTTAATCTTGGGAAGAGTTGGTGTGGGTTTTGAGAGTCTCTCCCAAAGGAATAAACATCAAATTTCAAAACTCATGGAACTAATTTTCGGTAGGAATGGAAGGGAGGAGGGAATAGACAAGTAAATACGGTACTGGTGTCTACAACTGGCCATTCATCAAGATGTGTCAACAACACCAAACTTAAGTTTGATGAGTTCAATATTTCCAAGACTAGCAGAACTTCCTGTGACCTGTATAATTGAGCAGAACTTCTTGGTTAAGATGGGCCTGGGGCTGAACCTCAGCTCTCAAGGCTAAATTTCTTCATTCCATAGTTCTTCCAGGTCACTGTCAAAACCGCTGGTAATTTTACACGGCAGTGAACTGTGCCTTTTCCTGGCCTGAGGATAAATAGAAAACTTAACAGTTCCAAGAGCTGTTGACACCGTGTACTCAGAAACACAATCAGAAAATGTGAAAAGAACCCTTGAAGGAGCCGAGTAACGGATGTGGATATTCGCACAGGGAAACACCCCTCGTGACACTGGCTTTTGCACCCCCAGTTCTGTGGCTGCACAAATGAGCAGATGGGAGAGAGGGTGCAGCATCCACTAGAAGTTCTGACAGATGTGAAGCTCTCTGCTTGACCACTCTGGGAATCCCAGAATTCCAGGCTGCTCCTGAAAGGGGTCACCCTTGAGTGACTACTCAAGGGTCGACTGTGGACCATCCAGGTCCTCCCCAACCAATGTCAAATGCAATCTTCCACTTTCCTGTTAGACAACACACCCCTGTGCATTGAAAGTAACCAGTGGTCACTTTTTTACCAGTTATGTAGCTCACCCAATTTATGTGCATACATTTAAAGCTAAAGAGATGGGTGGTGTTTCTGGAACCTTAACACTAGCCTCTTGTTCTGATTAACAGGACAGAACATTTGAACTGGAGACAGATAGAATAACCATGGCCTCTGAGGTCAGTGTGAGCAATATGGAAAAGTTAAGGAAAGAGGTAGCTGGAGATTAAGATGTGCGGTCCTGCTTTGAAAGGTGCGTGTGACAGACACGTGAGGCTCAGCTCACCGTCATCCGTGGGTCTCACAGGAGTAGCCACCACAAAACCCCCAGAGTCCTCTCCTATTTAAGTATAACAGAAGATTCAGATTTTCTTCTCACAAATATGAACGTTTCATAACTTTTCTCTTCTTTATAACCACCAGGGCTAGAGGCAGACAGCTTTGTTCTCAACTTAATTACAACTGACTCAATATAAATGGCATTCCTTCACACAGTTCTTTTTACTTACTCACTCACTGCATAAACACCAGGTCCTGGTCTAGGTACAGGAGATTCACAGATAATTAAGCCAATGTTCTAGTCCATGGAAAAATAGGGCACACCAAACATGTTGTATGTAACTGTGATCACAGGAAATGATACATAATGTAGTGACTGCAGACAGGATGGGGTGATTAAATGGAGAGAGCAGAAGTCGTCACCCAAAGGATCCTGATAAATAATCACTTCAAAAGAAGGACAAGTAGGCTCTACAGATTGTCCTTCATTACTAGACTTCGTGGGGGCTGCGGAAGTGGCTCAGCGGTTGAGGTGCTTGCCTGCAAAGCCTAATGACCCAGGTTCAATTCCCCAATACCCACGTAAAGCCAGATAGACAAAGTGTCACATGCATCTGGAGTTCATTTGCAGTGGCTAGAGGCCTTAGCATGCCCATATTCATTCTCTCTCTCTCTCCTCTCTATCTCTCTGTACTGGCAAATAAATAAATAAAGATTTTTTTAAAAAAAAAAAGCACTTGCTGCACAAGGGAGAGTACCTGAGTTCATATTCCCAACACTTCCGTGAATGCTGGGCATAGTGGTACACACTGATAGTCCCAGCATTTGGGAGACAGACACATGGATCCTCGGGGCAAGCTGGCTAGGTGACTAGTCAAATTGGTGAGTTCTGGGTTCAGTGAGCGACGCTGTCCCAATGCATAAGGTAGAGAGCAGTTGAGTAAGAAACTCATTGTCAATCCCTGACCTCTACACGCATGCACACACAGATGCATGAGTACCCATATACACATGTGCCCACACACATGAAAACACACACACGTACACACCGACTACACACACCTACATGTGCAAAATGGGATAAGAGGAGGATGATTAAAAAACAAAAGACTTTACAAACCCTTGTCTAACCTTTATCCTACTACCGTCCTCCAAGTAATGGGATAGCGATGTTATGTGAGTTTTAGGGACAGGGCAAGGGGCTGTCAAAGCTATTTGGTAGAGTTGACTAAACTAACATTGGGATTATGTGAAATGGCCTTTGACATCCTCTCAGAGGTGTTCTGTTCAAGTGGGAGGGAACACATTGCTCACAGGGAAACAAAACACCATGAGGAGCCCATGCTGGTGCCAGGTATGCCAACCAGAAGCGCCTACTTCTGGGCTTGCTACTGGGCACCCTGAAATTCACTCCCCAGTATGCAGAGCCCTGGAGGGGATTTCCCTGCATCAGCTGAGAAGGGATGATTAAGAGGCAACATAAGTCTTAATATCCTGTCCTAACATCATGCTTTGTGAAGATAATGATGGTCAAGGAAATGATGAATCAGCTATGATACTCCTATACAAACCACAGTGTCCCCTTCTCACTTGCTCTCTTCTCCGATTCTCTTTGCTGTCTCCAAACCCATTTCTCTAACTCTTTGATAATTCAAACACCTTCTCTGCAATGACAATCTGAAAATGTCTCCCACTGCTCTCCTGAGTTACCTGAAACTCGCGTCCCTTGTTAATGAAATGCCAGTTAGCGGCTGACGTTAGCAATTTTTAACGTGGAATATTTGATGGTTCTGTGTTTTGTTCTGATGAGGATTAGCTCTTTTGGCCCATTGGTGTTGGAAATAAATCACACCTAACCTCTGTTGTACTAAAATTAACTAACCCCTTGGACTGATTATCTTGCCCTTAGTCTCCGAGGAGTGACACACACAGGGTCTCCAACGTGCCTGTAAGCCCAAGAGATTTGCTAAAGTTACATGTGTGTGTGGGGGGGGGGTGAAACTGGCTTTCCCAAGCTCCACTGAAGACTCTTGGCTTCTCCCAAAAGCAACTGAGCTGCATTAGCAAAGTTCAAAGCCAAACAGAAAACAGAACCCCTTCCTCATGTCTACATAACAAACACAATGAAAGACCAGGAAACTGGGGCACTTTCATTGAAATATGTCTACTCTCTGTTTACCAAAGATGGTTAAGTTTTTCAACAGTCTGCAGTTGGTCTTTCATATCCACTGAGTCAACCAACCACATATTGAAAATATTCAAGGGAAAAGAATTGCATCTGTACTGAACATGTAGATTTTCTTTGTTGTTATTATTCCTTAAACAATACAGTACAGCAAGTATTTACATAGCATTTGCATTGTATTAGGTATTATAAGTAATCTAGAGATGATTTAAAGTATATAGGAGAATGTGAATAGGTTATATGCAAATACTATGCCATTTTATTATAAAGGATTAGAGCACCCACAGGATTGGGTAGAAGCAGGGGTCCTGGAACAACCCTCCATGGATAGTGGGGGATGACTCTATTATAATTCTTTTCTGGAGTATATTGGCAACATTTTTTCCCTCCTGGAAAAATTGTTTCCCTTAAAGAAAGGAAAAGTTGGCACAATCTAGGAACAAAACAAAAACATATATATATATATATATATATATATATATATATATATATATATATATATATGATGGTTTTTCGAGGTAGGGTCTCACTCTAGCCCAGGCTGCCCTGGAATTCACTGTGTAGTCTCAAGGTAGCCTTGGACTCATGGCTATCCTCCTAATTTTGCTTCCCAAGTTATGGGATTAAAAGTGTGTGCCATCACGCCAAGCCAAAAATATATTTTTTAAAGATCTATGATTGCCATAATTGGTGGAAGCAAAGGTCTTTTAAATGGAGTAGGGAAGGTAATCCTCAAAGAGGAGAGAAAGAAGCAAATAGGACAGGGATGAAGGGGAGAGGAGAAAGAGGTGATGAAATCAATGGGAGAGGAAGAAACGTCACAGGCAAGGGAGTAAGACAAGGCTGCCGTCTGCTGACAAGTCACTGTCCCATCCCTTATTTTGGATGCTGATTCTTAATGAAAATAAACAAAAAATAGCATAGTGTGCACTGTTCTGAAAGTTGCCAACCCCACTTTGGAGGCAAGAATGACCATGCAATGACCTGAGAATTTCCCCTTCCCATTTCCTACACCAGCTAGATGTTCTCTCAACCTGTGGGACTTCTCGCTAGTAAAGTATCTGTCTGTCTCTGCAATTTCCTGCTTCTAAATGTGGACCCTGGAATTAAATTCAGTCTAGCCAAAATCTGAGGATCATTAAAATTCAAACAAAATAAAAACCTTGCTTTCCTTCCTGTTTTCCTGATCGCTATTAAGTCTATGACACATACATGTTTAAGATATTAGAAACCACTATTCACCCTACTCAGCTGACATGGTCCTCGATTCACCGATGTTTTCACCACAGTCCTCTCCTGTGGAAAAAGTTCTTCAAACTTCCTCCTCAACTCCCACTGCACATTATCCCAGTTGACTCTTCATGGTGTCATCATTTAGCCTTGATGTTATAGGGCCTCCACCCACAAACCACTCCCTAACTTCCACCAGATGCCTCTGCTCCTGCCATGCTGGTCTTCCAAAGACAGCTAGCCCATATCTACCCCCAAGCCTCTGTTCAAGCTATAGCCTCCACCTCGAATGCCACATTCTTCTCTCTGTGTATTTAAACTTTTCCAACTTTTCATTTATTAGCTCAAGACCTGTTTCATCTGTGAAGCCTTTGGGAGCTGCCCATGTTGACAATAGTCCTTCCTCCGGACCTCTCTTAAGCTTTTAAGTTGTTACGATTGTAATCTTTTCCCTTTGTTCTCACAACCTTAAGTGGGATGGATAGATCCTACCTTCATGGTGCCTGAGAATCTCTTTTGTACCCTTTCAGTTACCTAGGTAACATATCTTTGAATTAAACTCTTCATTCAATAACTGGTTGTTTCCTATCTCCTGATTGGACCTTGACTGTTACAGAATATATATAATCAGTTTGTGGCCCAGATTAACATCCTGTAGGGCAGTGTCACTAAAACAAACCAAATCCAGTCATATCTCTAATTATAGCAAATATTCATGGGTAAAATGGTCCAATAAAAGTACAAAAATGTAAAGGATATGAGTTTAAATCAAAGAATAGACTATGAGAGACACACTTCAGATATGAAAACACACGTGGGTTGAAAGTGAACACTTGAAAAAAGCCTGTGCAGGGCTGGAGGGATGGCTTAGCAGTTAAGGCGCTTGCCAGTAAAGCCTAACAACCTGAATTGGATTCCCCAGCACCCATGTAAAGCCAGGTGCACAAAATGGCACATGGGTCTGGAGTTGGTTTGCAGTACCTAGAGGCTCTAGTGCACCCATTCTCTCTCTGTCTCTCTCTCTGTCTCTCTCTCTCTCTCTCATTGGCACACACCTTTAATCCCAGCACTCGAGGCAGAGGTAGGAGGATGGCCATGAGTTCAAGGCCACCCTAAGACTGCATAGTTGCTTCCATGTCAGCCTGGACTAGAGTGAGACCCTACCTTGAAAAAACGACAACAAAAACAGGGTGTATAATGAAACCCATAAGTACAGAAAGCTGAAGTAACTGTATTAATTACGGATAAAACAGACTACAAGACAGAGGGAATGACCAAATATGAGTATAGAAAGGCATCTTATGATGGTCAGAGAACGAAGTTATCAGGAATAACAGAAAATGTGAATAACCCTATTATTCTCACTTAACATAAA
The DNA here is from genome assembly GCA_036346955.1 of Dipus sagitta. Classification (NCBI taxonomy): domain Eukaryota; kingdom Metazoa; phylum Chordata; class Mammalia; order Rodentia; family Dipodidae; genus Dipus; species Dipus sagitta. The sequence continues at coordinate 46,491,673 of CM070788.1, forward strand.
TGTTTCTGGAGTGTGGGTGCACGATGCGTGTGTATGTTTATGTTGGTATGAGTGTGGCCATGCCCACGCCATGGTGCACAGGTGCCAGGTGTCGGGCCTCTCCTTCCACCTTGTTTCAGGCAGAGTCTCTCATTGTTCACTTTGTTCATTCCTCTGCTCACCAGGCTAACTGCAGTGGGTTCATGGGCTTCCAGCAAATTGTCTCTTCTGCCTTCCATCTTGCAGTAGGCATACTGGGGTTACAGAAACCCACTAGCTTTTTTTAAAGATATTTACTTATTTATTTATTTATTTATTTATTTATTTATTTGAGATCAAGGGAGAGATCGATAGTGAGAATGGGCATGCCAGGGACTCCAGCCACTGCAAACTCCAGACGCATGTGCCACCTTGTGCATCTGGCTTACATGGGACCTGGAGAATAAAACCTGGGTCCTTAGGCTTCACAGGCATGTGCCTCAACCACTAAGCCATCTCTCCACCACCCCCACTATCTTTTCTTTTTCTTTTCTTTTCTTTTTTTTTCTTTTGGTTTTTCAAGGTAGGGTCTCACTCTAGCCCAGGCTGACCTGGAATTCACTATGGAGTCTCAGGGTGGCCTCAAACTCACGGCAATCCTCCTACCTCTGCCTCCCGAGTGCTGGGGTTAAAGGCGTGCGCCACCACGCCCAGCTCCCACTATCTTTTCATGTGAGGTCTAGGGATCCAAATTAAAGTGGTCACACTTGTACAGCAAGTACCTTATCCACTGAGCCATCTTCTCAACTCTTGAATAGATGTCTACAGACATTTATAGAATCCTGCATGCAATGAGCTCTCAACTACAACAGCATGTTCAGCAAAATACAACATGTGCTTGGTCATAAAACAAATTCAAAAGAATTGGATGCAGTGGTAACAGGAATAATCGAAATAACTGACATGAAATTCGAACCTACAGTTTCAGGATGTAAAACAATAACAATTGTGTGTGTGTGTGTGTGTGTGTGTGTGTGTAAACAATAACAATAACCACTGTTACTGAGCCCTGATCTCCCTTTGGGAAATTCACTCCCAAGTACATTACTATGGATGTTCAGAATACCGTGGATATAGGATTAAAAAGAAGATCAAAAACACTTTCATCTGGGGAACATTAGTTTCTTGCAAAGAAACTTATCCAACTGGCATCAGACTCGACGATAGCAGCACCAGATGTGGTGAGGGGGGAGAATGCTATGAACATGTCCTACCCCAGCCTGTCATCTGGGGAGGTAACTGAAGATATTGCAGGCATGCAAAAACTGAAGCATTATAATGTTTGAGAGAGTTATTAGAAGGTATGCTTCAGCCAAACAAGAAGTAAGTCAAGGGAAAAAAAGAAAAAAAAAAAAAGACAAGGTTTCCAGAAAACACGCCGAGAGAGAGGCAGAAGGAACAACATAAATGAACATCTGGGCCATCTTCCAGAAAGAGTTTGTAACTGTTGGGATCTGGAATGTCCCTCGGTGGTTTCTCTAGGTTGAAAGCTTAAGTCCTTAATTGTCAAATCTGGGGCTTTTGGAACATGATTGGATCATGTGGGCTCTGACCATTAACAGTGTATTAATCTACTAAGAGGTTTGTAACTACACAGAAACTCAGGAAGTGATGAAAACATAGAGGTGATACCTACGTAAAGGGACTGAGTCCTTGAGGTGTGTCTTTGGGAACTATGTCTTGTCTCCAGCCTCACTCTCTTCTCTCTTCTTTCTCCTCTTTCACCTCTCTCTCCTTCTCTTCTTCTCTCCTGTCCTCTCCCCCTCCCTTCTCCCTTTTCTAGGAACCATGAGGTGAGCAGTCTTCAACACTGTTCCCATGACTGTGACATTCTGTCTCACCTGAGGTCCAAAGCAATAGAGCCAGCCAGCCACCTGTTATGAACTGAACCCTCTGAAATTATGAACATAAATTCTTAAATTGATCTTCTGAGGCATCAGGTCACAGTGACAAATAGAGACTAACCAAAGAGACTAACCAGACAAAGCAAGAGTGGAAAGTATCTCGGAAAATTAGAGCTGCTTTATATAAATCCATGTACAGAAAACATAAATGTATATAGAAAATGAAGCCAGGAGTGGTGGTACACACCTTTAATCCCAGCACTTGGGAGGCAGAGATAGGGGTATGCTGTGAGTTCGAGGCCAGCCTGGTTTAGAGCAAGAACCTACCTCAAAAAAAAAAAAAAAGAAGAAAGAAGAAAAAGGAAAAGAAAGGAAAGAAAAAGAAAAGAAAAGAAAAGAAAAGAAAAGAAAGAAAAGAAAAGAAAAGAAAAGAAAAGAAAGAAAAGAAAAGAAAAGAAAAAGATGCACAAGACAGACAAATGACAGCTCCAGGAGAAATACAGGGTAAGAAAGGAAGCAGACATGATTGTGATGGAGTATTTACATATTATAATAATAAACTAAAATCACTTCAGTTAAACAAATATGTGGAAGGAGAAAATAGAAGTTAGAGAAGAATTAAAATTTTATTGTGGCAAAAAATATAGCCATGCATTGCTTAATGATGGAGACACATTCCTAGAAATACATCATTAGGTGATTTCCTCATGCTAACATCATAGAGCGTACTTATACAAACCTAGGTGGTGGAGGCCAATCACTTCACATGTCCTCATAAAGCAATCAAGAGACCATGTGAACACAGGATGTAGGAGGTTGTTGCTAGCATGACATGGCATACTGTTCTACAACAAACGTTTTTATATAACTAGAAGCAGTGCCCTCTGAAACAATTAAAAAATGTAGTGTTCTGCCAGGCATAGTGGCACATGCCTTTAATCCCAGCACTCAGGAGGCAGAGGTAGGAGGAGCGCCATGAGTTCGAGGCTACCCTGAGACTACATAGTGAATCCCAGGTCAGCCTGAGCTAGAGTGAGACCCTACCTCAAAAGCCAAAAAAAAAATTAAAATTAAAATTAAAAAAATGTAGTGTTCTAAACACATAAACCAGTAGCATAGTCATTTATTGTCATTTGTGAGATAATATACTGGATATAAGAGCAGGAGCCATTGTTTTTATAGGACTGGCAGCATAGTAATTTTCCATCAATATTGCCTCAAACACATGAATTGTGCTATAATTTTTACAATGGCTACCACATCACTAAGTGGTGGGAATTTTTCATTATATTCTTATGGGATCACCACCATATATGTAGCCTATTGTTGACTGAAATGTTATGCCATCCATCACTGTATAATAAAATTTTAATAAGACATATCAGTCAAGAAAGAAGCATATTAGGACTGTAGAAATGACTGAGTGGTTAAGAACACTTCCTGTGCAAGCATGATGGCCTGAAGGGGCCTGAGAGACCACTCAGGTTCCATCCTCAGGACGTGCACAAACGCCTGGGCGTGGCCAGCGCTGAGTCTACACACACTTGTGACCTTAGTTCTTTGGGGAGCAGAGACCAGACTTTGCCAGGACTCAAAGAAAACAAACACACACACACACACACACAAACAAACAAAACCACTAGTTCCAGAATCAGTAAGAGATTCCCGCTCAAATAACAGAAGCATGATGAAGAGGGACATCAACATTCCCCTCAGGCTACCACAGGCCAGGGCACCCCACTACAGGCAAGTGCATGGAATGCTGTGTGGACACCACACACACCACACCACGTTATTCTAATGCATGTGAATAAAAAAGGAATCATATCATTCTGATTAAAGAAGCTAATAGTGCGTAGTAACCACTACATAGTAAGCTGTATTATCTGTTATTAGAAATCGGAGGTTAGACATCAAGAAATGAGGAAGCAGAATAGTGAGTATTAGGCTTTTGGACAGACAATTCAGGGTGAGAAAGAAAACTATTCTGGTTTATTATAAGCTTTTTAGTGCTACATTACTTTAAAAATAATATACATGTATTGCTTTTCTAAAAATAAAACCTAATAATAAAACAACTGTATTATAGAATAAAATATAAACATTAAAATGTTGAGGTGTTTTAAATAAGGAAGTAAAAAGTAACTTTAAATGTTGTGAATATAAATCTTAAGGGATAAACTAAGTATTGTAAGAGACATAATAAGATCCTTTGTATACTATTAGTGGAATTAAAAGGAATAATTTAAAATATATAGTCATGCTTAAAAACAAGAGCATATTCCATAAACAAACACCAAGCCAGGAAAGTCTCTCTAAAAAGAAATATTTAAAAAGAAAGAAATTCATGGGCAAGAAGAATATTAAGTGAAAACTAAGAATTTAATATATAACAGTCCATGTGAAGTGTTGTGGTTTGAACATAAAATATTCCCCATGGACTTTTGTGTTTGAACACTGTACCTTTTGGGAAGGTTGTGGAACTTTTAGGAGGTAGAGCCTTGACTGGAGGAAATGAGTCACTGAGGGATGGGCCTTGAGGTTTTGTAGCCTGGCCATTCTTTACTTCCTACCTGCTGATGTGACCAGCTGGCTTCCCAGCCTGCCACCACCCCCATTGCCCCCCACCACCACCACACACAGGACGTGGAGCTTCTACTTCCAAAGTGTGAGCTGGGAATAAACCTTTCCCTTCGTTAAATTGCTTCTAGTCAGGTATTTGCACACAGAAATGAGGAAGTAACTGACACAAGCTAGAAGTCAAAAGAGTGTTCGCAGTCATGAACAGTTGCCAAAAAAAATGTCTCTCCATCTGTCAACCCAAGATTGTAGCAAAAAAGAAGTCATCCATCGATCCCCAAGGGTAGGTAAGTAATGAGTGGCCATTGCTAGAGTAAGACCCCAGTCAATACCACAGTCTGAGCAAAGACTTGAATTGCTTCATTTTTTGTAGGATGACACACAGTAAACCATAAGTGTGTCCCTTGGTCAGAAACTGATGGGAGCAGCTGTGAGACCACCCCCACACAAAAGGTGTCAAGACCCCTTATCAAAGGGCTGGAGAGATGACTGAGCAGTTAAGGCATTCACCTGCCAAGCCTAAAGACCCAGGTTCGATTCCCTAGTACCTATGTAAGCCAGATGTACAAGGTGGCGCATGTGTCTGGAGTTCATTTGCAGTGGCTGGAGGCCCTGGCATGCCTATTCTCTCTCTCTAGCTGCCTCTTTCCTCTGCCTCAAAATAAAATAAGTAAATATTTTTTTAAATCCATATTAAGGAGAAAATGTTAATCAAGCAAACAAAAAACAAAAAAAGAGATACCTGAGTATTATTAACAAACCCTAAGTAGTATTTTATATGCATGATGAATAAAAGAAAGAAAATCTATAAAGCAAAACTAAGAAATAAGAAAAAGATTAGTCTTAAAAATTTATATTATTTATGAAACTTAAATATTCATGCATTAAAAGAGTTTGGCAGATAAACTAATAGAGAACCAAAAAAAATCACCCCCACTTCACCCTCAGTAAAAGTTATTTTATCTTTGTTTTATTTATCTACTTTTTTTGACATAGGAACTTGGGATTGAACTCAGGTCCTCATGTTTGCAAGGCAAGTACTTTAATGACTGAGCTCATTCTCTAACCCCCCCCCCAAAAGCCATTTTTAAATGGTACCAGTCTGGGAAAGGGGTAAGAAAAAAAAATTACTGACATGGAGAAGTTCTGTAACATTCTAATTTGCATCTGAATCATAAAACTGGTAGCAGTTTTATAAGCACATATTAAATCAAATGTTGGGGCAAGAAGGATGTGAAGACAGTTACTTGGAATTTTCCAGAACTGAAGAAAGTGATTAATTCTGAAACTAAAAAGAGTGTTATGAAGATCAAAATTTCAAAAACCCATACCTAGACACAACAGAACAGTGTATAATATAATAATTAATGAAAAACATAGAGTTAGAGAAAAAGAGGCAAACCCTAAGAGAATAGCAATCATATTGACAGCAGACTTCTTCACATCAATGGTTAGTAAGAAGCCTATGGAATAATTTTCAAAATGCCCAGGAAAAATATACACTATCTTTCTAAAAGTTATAATCAGAAAATTTTTGGCCACAAGTTCTTTCATTGCAAACAAATTAAACAAAAAATTTGTAGAAATATATTTTGTAAGGACAAACAAATCTTAAAAGAGGAATATATAAGTGAAAATTGTAAAAATATGTTAGTAAATCTAAATAACCATTGATTACAAATAATAACACTAATGATTTACACCTGTAACCATAGTGGAACTCTTACACCAGATAATTCTATCACAGGATTGATGGATGTCAGGGATACTAATGAACTTCAAGCTTTGATACAGAGTAAACTCAGCTACATATCTAGAACTCCAAGAAAAGATATTAGAAGAAAACAGTGTAAGAATAGAAGAAAAAAGCCAAGCCAGGCATGGTAGCTCACACCTTTAATCCCAGCACTCAGGAGGCAGAGACAGGAGGATCACTGTGAGTTTGAGGCCACCCTGAGACTATACAGGGAATTCCAGGTCAGCCTGGACTAGAGTGAAACTCTACCTTGAAAAACCAAAAAAAAAAAAAAAAAAAAAACAGAAAGAAAGAAAAAGAAAAACACATTTAAAATTCAACCTTGCACAAAACATAAAAGCATGACAAATAGCAAATATAAGATAAAGCATCAGAAATAATATTTTAAAATGTAAATAAAATGTTAATTGCATTTTAAGAAAGGAACCAGGTTGGGGTCTCTGAAGTAAGGCTAAACTATACAGAAATGTGGTTGAAATAGACAAAGGGAAACTGAGGGATCCCTGGTAAGAAAGACCCTATTTCCTTAACGCAATAAGCAGAATTAGGAATTGGGAGTGAGGTTAAGATTGAGACTTAATGGGCTAGTATGTATGCCCTTTGTCGCAGGCAGCTTTAGGTTCGCTGAGATGAACTTCCAGACCAGACACAGTTATGGAGGAAGGGATATTTATTGAAGCTTACAGATCCAGGGGAAGTTCCATAATGGCAGAAGAAGCTGACCTGCCTTCACAGGACCAAGCAGAGAGAGAGAAGTACAAGCCCAAAAGCCAAAAGCCACACAGCACAGCACACTTCAGGAACTCCAGCTAGGCACACTTTGCATATCTTTAGATTGAAATCTGAAACCCACCACCACACCTTAAGATCCACCCAGTGACATTGCCTCCAGCCAGGGGTCTGCAGATGCAAACTACAAACAAGTAAACAACTGAAATATATTGGGGGTCATCTATTCTATTCAAACCACCACACCCTTATTAAAGAGTTTGGGTAAAAAGTAATTAGACATTCATTATCAGTAATTCAAAGAAAGGACAATCCATTTGTAAATGACATGAGTGGTCAGATGTAGTGGTTCATACCCATAACCACAGAATACTGAGGCAGGAGGGTCACTGAGCAATGCGACAGAGCAACATTTAAGATTTAGAAAAGCGCAAAACTGAGAATTCACTCAAGACTAAACACCATTAGCAGCAAGTGGAATTAGTCCTGAGGGTCATTCCATTTTCTCTAGCCAGTAAAGGGAGTGGATAACATTGAAGACTGGGGATCTGACAAGGTTGGTGAGTGAAATCACCACGGGGTTCTGCCTCCAAAGGGTGAAAAGTGATGTGGCTAAGAGAATAGAAGACAGGATTAAGGGAAAGAGTCCCTCTGAAAGTTAATGAGAGCAAGCTTTGTGCAAAGGAAGGAATGGACAAGTGAGGAATAGTGGCTAAAAACAGGAAAGGCCACTTCTAGATTCATCAAAGGATGAGCAGTTCTGGGTGTTACCAGAAGAAAAGGTTGTCAGGCAGAAATAGAATGAAGACAGTTGGAGCAGCAGCAACCAAAGGACCATGGGTCATCAGTGGCAACAGGAGCGGAATGCACTCTAAGAGATGAAGACGGTGTAATCAGAGTTCATGAAGCGGTGAGAAAGAACACTGACCAAAACCCACTTCCTGGTGCCAAGACATGGTAACGAGAATCCAATTGACCTGCTTAAAATTGAGTGATGGGTTCTGCCACTATCAGAATGAAATCCTGACTCCTGGGAATTGTGACCTTTGGGATCCTCCATCTTCATCTCATACCACTCAGCCAACCAGGCCTTTCCCTCGCCCTTGAACCTCTTTCTTCCATCCATCTGCACATACTGATGCCTCCACCTAGAACTTCCCTTCCCTCCATCTTTACCGAACTACTACTTAGTCTTCCGAGGTCAGCCCAGGAATTCTTTCCTCCAAATTTCTCCCTGAGGTCCCAGACTGATTATCATGCGCTTCTGATGGCTCATCCCATTCTGCTCTTGCTGACCCCAGGGAGCCTCTACGTAACACTCACCACAGCCCTGGGGAGTTCCTATGTACTTTAGTATGCCAGGAATTCCCGGGGCTCCTTATATACAACAGCCTCTCTGTTTCTATTTTAAAGTTTATATAGAAATTTCAAAGGGGTTTGGAGGAAATTGTGTCGATCCCATTCCATCAAGATGAGAAATCAAAGAAACAACAGAGAAGACCATCAAGTGTCTCCCAGTGACATTTAGGAAAACAGACAATCAATATGGGGCCATGTAAGTACTTAGGAAGGGTGAGCAGAGGGACTGTGGGCTGCTGGGAAGGACGTTCATATGTGTAAGATGAAACTGAGATGAAACAAGACAGAGGAAAACTCACTAGATAAGTTTGTCCCAGGCATGCGATTCTGAGTTACGAGGATAAGAGATGAGAAACTGAGAGGCCACCAATATTTGGCTGTCCACCAAACATTACTTCATGTCGTCTGCACACTAGATCTCTGAGATGGAAATTTACATTTCTATCTTACTGGAAACCCAACTAGAGTTTGGGTGGAAAGCCGTGACAGATCCCGCTGGGTGTGATCACATCACTGATCAGTGATTACACATCAAGTGTAGATTTCTTGTCCTTTAATTTTTATTTATTTTTCCATTTTCACATTTTCATACATGTGTGTAATGTATTTTAATCTTACTTGCCCCAATTACCTTCTCTTATGCCCTCTCCCTCCAATTAGCACCCTCCTTCTCCCTCCTTAGTCCGCATCTTAGTTTCATGCCTTTTTTTAACCCGTTGAGTTAAATGGGGATTATTTACATGATCATGAGTGGAAGATTATTTACCATAGAATGGACCACTTACCAGTGGCCACACCACTGTTGAACATGACTCCCCTCTTCCAGCAGCCAGTAGCTGCTGATAGCGGCTCTGGGGGATATGCGGGCTCTCACACACCCTCCCATCGTTGCTGACATAGTGTGCAGGAAACCATAGCTGCTGTGAATTTATGAGTCTAACAGCCATGTTACTGGTTCCTTAACCCAGAATCTCCTTTCCTATGTCTTTACTCAACTGACTCCAGAAGCCATCCTCGCCATCCTCCTGCTCTTAGATTCTTTCCAAGCCCTCTTCCACAAGGTTCCCTGACCCTTGGAAGGCCTGGTTCAGGGTCCTGTCTGAGGCTGAGCACACAGTCATGGCTTAGTCTTAGCCCTTTTGACAACTGTGTGTCTTTGTATTAACTACTAGTGTGAACTTCTTGAACAGAAAGTTTATTTAAAGCCCAACATGGGCAAAGGGCCCTGCTCTTTGGTTCCTGGTATTTCCTACACTACTTAAACATGTGTTTTAGGTTTGTGAGACCTCTGTATATACCAGTTGAATAAATGAGTGAGTGAACGAATGAATAAGTGATAAACCAAAGCCGAATGTATTACGCATAAGTTTCAGCCCCTTTGAGTACTTAACATGCATTATCTTATTTAACCCTCACAATGTCCATGATTACCCTTCAGTTTCCATTTGATTAAAGTGAGGTTAAGAAGGTTTTAAAAACTGACCCAAGGTCAGACAGCTTGTAAATGACGGAGCAAAAGTTTCTGTGAGCCTTTCTGCCTTCCAGTCCATTCCGCCAACCACTCCATAACATTGTGTCTCACCAAATGGTTCCTCTGAATTAATGGGTTTCTCTGGAAACTTTGGCTTTCCCATATGAAGATAGATGGTCCCTGATGTCCCAACCCTATGAAAAAAAAAATAATAAAGCACGCAACATGGGGAGTTGTGGGTGATTAGTTCAAAATGTAGCAATCTAAAAATACATTGGCTTCACTTTGAGATATTTGTCCAACAGGAGGGGAACAACTTTAATTAGTATAACAGGACAAAAGGAATTAAATTGGCTTGGTCACAAGATTTTTACGGGATGACACTGATGGTATGACTATCCAACTTCAAAGATTTGGAAAGATGTCCCTGCTAACACTGGAGAATAGAAACCTGTTTTTCATCAACTAGGCTGGCCTGACAAATTAAGTCTGTGGAGTCATTAGATTAAGATAAGAGCTTATCTTCTAGGCTGACATTTATTCTGAGGTTTTATACTGCTCAGAAAGTAATTAGTGCTGTTGAATTTTTAACACTGTTTTGTCCAGTCATTCAAAAGTTCTGGAGGTACATTTGCATCTCCTGTGTGTGTTGTGATTATTAAAAATAGAAGGTGAGTTACTTTAGAAGGTTTGAATAATTCTTCCAAGAGTTGTTCTGTGGTGAAACATTCAGTTTAATGACTTATTTGTATAAGAAGGGAGCAGTTCTCCCAAACTGATAAATGTTGAATACAAAGTTGCCTTTGCTGTGGGATCTATAATTTATTTCCAGGCACACATATCATAGGTTTATTACGTTCCAGTAGAATCATTATAGCCATGATCACATGCAGTAATGGTTTCCTGCTGTTTCCACCCTCAGTTCAGCAAACATACTATGGATTCAGGCTCAAAGTTGTGTTTGTATATATGTGTATGTATAGATATATGTAATTTTCCCCTAGTTTTTTTGCTATGGCTGATTAGGCTGTGAAAAGTCTATTTTTCCAGTTTCCTTGAAGTTGTAATAACAACTTGATTGCTAAAGGATAAACTAATATGTTAAGCCTGTACATGTGCCCTGACAGCATGTCAAACAGACAATGCTCACTTTTTAACATGCCTGGTTTACAACATGCCAATTTCTATGTCGAAATACTAATTAGTACTCAGATGAGGAAAGGCCCCTATTTTAAGAAAGGTCGTCATATAGTTAAAGTTTATCCTTTTAGTAATATTATCGTATCATTTGTTTTGTCTACAGTGTGGACACCTCTCACCACTCAACATAGTACCTCTTAGGAAAATACGGCGGAGAGAATTCTGCTGAGACAAGGAAAAAGATTGAATTCTACTCACATGCCTTAAAGCTCTTCACAGAGAAGCCTTGGAGAAAACCCGACCAACTTCATATGTTCATTTTGGAAGACAGGTTCTCATTCACTAGAAGTTCACCCTCATAGTTTTGTACTTAGCAGGCCAAAGACAGAGTCTCTTGCCAACCAGCCTGTACAGTGGACATAGAACCTCTCACCAGGTGAACGCACTGCCCGAGGTGAACAGCCCCACAAGGCACCTGGCCTTCTAATGTTTGACATGACACACGATCATCCTTTCTCCATAGTCCATGTAAATTCCCCTTCACCCTTGTCCTCTCTTGGTGAAAAGAGCAGGCTCTGGTGTGCCTCTTAGTTCCCTTAACTAAAAAATAAGTAGTTCAGATCACATTTAACTATTCCTTCTAGGTTCCTGAATCTCTGACAACCCCTCCCCTCCCACCCAGGACATAAGACGTGAACAGAGAAAATAATAATGGTAGAATATACCAGTAGGTTCAGATTCATCAGAGAAGCTTCTAGAATTATGTTTAAAATAGTAGTATAGAAACTCTGAAATTGTGTCATTTTACTTTGACATAGAACAAAGACCAGTGAGTGTTTGTTGAATGGAGAACAAATGAATGAATGAATGAAGAGATAGCAAGGTGTGCTGAAATTTAGAATCAAACAAATGAATTCTTTCTGCCTCGTATTTGCTTCGCGATCTTGAAAAATAGTTAAACCTATTTTTCTCTCTGAACCCACTTCATCAGTAGATCAAACATAACTCATGGGTTTGTTGGCAAGATGCACGTAGAGCTACATGAGCGTACAGTAGGTGCCCCAAAATTCCATTTTCATTGCTTTTGCCTCAGATTGCTTTTGTTTGTTTTATGTTGCTTCATTACACATAGATCGAGCTGTAAACATATCACCATCCAGCTTTCCCCGACCACTACCAACACAGTTAGTGTTGAAGTGAAAACGGGAGAAAAGAGAAAAGAGCGCAGAGCTTCCCTCCCAACTCCCCCTGGGCGATCCGGCCAAAAGGCAGGCGTCACTCAGTATGTTTACAATATACTCCATCTCCGTCTCCTCAGCCTTCCTTAACTCATCCATCCCCACCCCCAGCTTTCTGAAGAACAACATGTAATTAGAGCACTAACGAGGTCATTTAGCAGGAACCATGGGTAGGGAGTAATGAATGTGCTATCAGGCTCGGAGAACAGCTTGGGCACAGATCCAAACCGTCCATGTTCAACTCGGATGAGCCGACCTAAACTTGGAAAACAGAGCTTGGAAAAAGGTTAATAATAGGACACCACAAAATGAAAGTCTCCTCTCTGGAGATAGCCAAAGGAGAGTTCTGAGCGCAGGCCTTCTGAGCGGGTCCATGCACACAGGGTCTTGGCCTCGTGAGATGTTCCATGAACTCTTATTAAACCTGGCAAAAAGATTGGGGACTTTAGGGTCATTCTGGTGGATCTATGAGTTCCCAGACCTTAAAAGGACTTCAGTATACGAAGACAGCCCCAGTAGCCAGTTAGAAAGAGACCCAGGCTGATGGCCAAGGCTTCCAATGAACATAGGGGTGTCTGACCTACAGCCCATGTTATTGTCCTTGTGCCTCTGACATCACCTCAGAGGTCCTTTTGAGAGTGGACAGTGAGAACTTGGGTGGATCTAGTTTGACTTGACCCATTTCTAGAACAATTAGGTTGTAGAAAAATAAGATAGTCGTCAGAGCAGTATGCACCTGGAATGAGCATGGCAATCTAGTTATGATGCCAACATCGCCATGACAGAGAAGAACAAGGGCATGGAGAGAACATGAAAGAGAACAAAGAGGCCTGCAGAAATGGCTTAGTGGTTAAGGCATTTCCCTGAAAAGCCAAAGGACCCAGGTTCGATTCCCCAGGACCCACGTTAGCCAGATGCACAAGGAGCACATGCATCTGGAGTTCATTTGCAGTGGCTGGAGGCCCTGGCGTGCCCATTTTGTCTCTGTCTGTCTCTCTTCTCTCCTCTCCTCTTCTCTTCTCTTCTCTTCTCTTCTCTTCTCTTCTCTTCTCTTCTCTCTCTCTCTCTCTCTCTCTGTCTTCTTGCAAATAAATAAATAAAACTTAAAAAATAATTAAAAAAAAAAGAGAACAAAGACCTCCCAATCCCTTACCATGAAGATTCCCAAGCTGGAGCTGTCCCCAGCCCCTCCCCTGCCCCCTCCACTCAGAACAGCTGCCCAAGGCCAACAAGTGCCAAGTGCTTCTGAGAAACGGAGTAAATGGCCCACAGCAAACGCTGTCACTCTTCCTTCTTCGTGGCCCCTGGATGCTGTTGGAAGGGAGGAAATGAACACCAATGTGCAAGCACTTGGTCTTGCTGCTTTTTTATCCAGTTACCAGACATTAAAAAACAACTCAGGAGCTTGAAGATGGCTCGGTGGGCGAAGTGCTTGCTGTGACAGCTCCAAAACCTGAGTCCAGCCAGCACCACGTAAAACGTCGGGTGTGGGGCTGGATCAAAGCCTAATAACATGGGTTCAATTCCCCAGTGCCCATGTAAGGCAGATGCACAAAGTGACACATGCATCTGGAGTTCATTTGCAGTGGTTGGAGGCCCTGGCATGCCCATTCTCTCAATCTCTCTCTCTCTCTCTCCCTCTCTCTCTCTCTCTCTCTCTTTCTCTCTTTCTCTCTCTCTTTCTCTCTCTCTCTCTCTCTCTCTCTCTCTCTCTCTCTCTCTCTCTCTCTGTGTGTGTATCTCTCTGCTTGCAAATAAATAAAAAAAATATATTTTTTAATGTCAGCTGTGGGGGCCTGCACCTATAAACCCGGGGCTGGGGACATAGAGACAGGAAGTCCCTGGGGCTCATTGGCTAGCTAGTCTGACAGAATCATTGAGGCCAGTTCAGCCAAAGATGCTGTCTCAGAGGATAAGGGGAGAACAGCTGAAGAAAAGTAGCTCCCACATGAACCTTTGGCCTCCATCCTTAACACATATGTGCGCCTATACACACATAAACATGCAAACACATACGCATGCCACACACATACACATGCAAAGAATAAATGAAAAAGCAAACAACTATGAGCATATGAAAGGGTCAATGAAACGTTTTAATAATAAACAACAACAAAGGGATACCTGTGGTCAAAAATGTAGCATAATTTTTTTCCTCAGATATTAGACATGTACCCTTATATATTTCTGGGTTTTTTAAACATATTTTATTTATTTATTTGAGCAAGACAGAGAGAGAGAGAGAGAGAGTACGGACACACCAGAGTCTCTTGCCACTGCAAACAAACTCCAGACACATGCAGCTCTTTGTGCATCTGGCTTTACGTGGGTATCCAGGCTGTCAGGCTTTGCAAGCAGGTACCTTTAACCACTGAGCCATCTCTCCAGCACCTATTTCTGGTTTTCATAACATCAATACTAAAAAATCTAAATGTTCCTATGTAAAGCCAGGTGTGGTGGTGCACACCTTTAGTATCAGCACTCATTAGGTTGAAGTAAGAGGATCCCTGTAAGTTCAAGGCCAGCTTGGGCTACAGTGTAAATTCCAGATCAGCCTGGGATAGAGTGAGACTTTGCCTCAAAAAGTAAAAAAATAAAAATAAAAATAAGCCAGGTGTGGTGGTGCACACCTTTAATCCCAGCACTGAGGAGGCAGAGTTAGGAGGATCAGTGTGAATTTGAGGCCACCCTGAGACTACATAGTGAATTCCAGGTCAGCCTGGGCTACAGTGAGACCCTGCTTTGAAAAAAACAAACAAACAAAAAAAAGCACACTTATTAGCTTAGCCATCTCTCCAGCCATTTTTTTGTTTTGTTTTTAGTTGAGGCATGGTCTCACTATAATCCAGACTGACCTGGAACTATGTAGGCCAAGGCTGGCTTCAAACTCATGGTGATCCTCCTACATCAACCTCCCCAATGTTGGGACTGCATTAGTACTTGTATGTTAATCTTGAAGAAGAAATCTATATAAATTAATAAAAGAACCTTTAATATAAGAAATAGGAAAAAATGAAATGCTCCTATATAGAAAAGCAAAGGACTCTGAGTCCCTGTCAAAGCTTTGAGTATTAAAATCAGCAGGGCAGATTGTTCTAAGCATTTTCATTCCCAGCAAGCATTTATTAAGCCTTTACTAGTTTATACAATGCTACAAAGCACTTTGGGATAAATAAAAGTCTGAAGCAGACACTCTGTCTTGAAAACCTACCATTAGTCCCACAAACACACCAACTGATGGAAGAACAGCTACAAAGAGACATGCAAACTGCTAGGAGTTTCTTCCTATTAAAGGTTTTGCCAGCTCAAGAGATGGCTCAGCAGTGAAGGCACTTACTTCCAAAGCCTAATGACCCTGGTTTGATTCCCCAGTACCTGCACAAAGCCAGATGCTCAAAGTGGTACATGCATCTGGAGTTTGTTTGCAGTGGCTGGAGGCCCAGGAGCACCCATTCTCTTTGTCTTCTAGCTCTCTCTGCTTGCAAATAAATAAAAATATTTTTAAGGCTTTCCTTTCAGTTAAATGTCAGCTGAGGGGTGAGGCTTTCAGGACCAGAAGGGTTTCTTGGCTCTTTTGACATGTGTAGTCCCACTAAAGAGGCTTCATCTTGGGACATCTACTTCACGCAAGTGGGCTTCCCCAAAGGGCACTCCCAGAAATAGGCTGTATTTCTGTCTTGGGCTTCCGATAGTTCTCATGCCCACAGCCTCACATATGCCCTTTTGTTGAACCAGAGCCAGTGGCAAGCTAGGGGCAGAGCTGCATGACAGGTCATCATAAGTCTCTGCGGTATGGTACCAGGCCAAGAGTGGTAACCACACCTCAGAATGGGGGCCTAGAAGGGCCATTCTCGCTCCCTTCATATTAACATCCTTGTTTGACTTTGAGAACAATGTCAGGAGCACAGAAAGCTCTTCAAAGGTCTAGACTATCACCCAAGTCAGGTCTCAGCATAAAACCATGCAGGGCAAGTGTTGTTTGTGGCCAGTTGTTAAAGCTAAAAACTTAACAAGAAACCTCCTACTCCCCAACCCCCTTTCTATGGGAAGAGCCAGTTGGAACGTGATAACGTTCAGGGGTCGCAGGAGTGAAGTGTTCTAGACTCAGACCCAGGCTTTGAAGATTTGGGACCAGGTTCAAATGCCAGCTTGGGAATTTCATAGTTGTGTGGCCTTACGCCAGTTCTCTCTCCAAAGCCCACCTTTTCTCAGGAACAACGGCACTGCTACTGACCCACAGCATAGAAGGAAACTGAGGAACTGAGACACAAGACGTCATACCATTACCTGACAAACAGTAGGTGCTCAAGGGATTTTTATTATATTTCCAGAGCAAAGTTCTAACCCTCTCCTTCTGTACTCAGTACAGATGCAGCCACACCAGGGGAAAGAGACGCCCATCTTCAGAGTCAAATGTACTTTATGGATACAGCAATTTGCATCTTGTCAAATGTTCCCTAACATTTTGCAAAAAACTTCCCCAAATGTCAAATTAGTGAGTAATCTGTACAGTACTGCAATCTCGTTATCCTCTGACTGACTCACAACATATTTTGGGTGTCCCAGACTCCAGTTCAAGTAAATGTTAGTAAATAAGGAAAATTGCGTCTCCCCTCACCAACTCCCGGAAGCAGTTCCACCCTCCGCTTCAGAGGAAGAATATAACCCTCGAGGCCGAGGAGCCACACAGTCCATGAGGCTGTTCCTTACTAACGCACCCTGACCCAAATCACACAGGCGGCCCTTAGGCAGGCCAGAGGCAGAGGGCAGAAGCAGGACTCTGCGTCTACTCTCTGCTAGCCACTGGCTTTATATAAGAACTTTCCTGCTGCGTCTTCCCCAAAGTCCTTCTTATTTATGTGTTCAACAAATAATGAAATTGCATTTGATCATACACACACACACACACACACACACACACACACACATATATATATATATATATATATATATATATATATAAAACCCTAGCCCTAACCCTAGTTTATACTATATATATATATGTGTGTGTGTGTGTGTGTGTATGTGTGTGTATATATATATATGTATATATATATATGTGTGTGTATATATATATATATACATATATATATACATATATATATATATACATATATGTATATATACATATATATAATCTTCTTGGGCAAACCTCTTTCTGCAAGTGGGTTATAAATGCTTCTCCAATCCTCCTAGCACCTCAGTGAGGCAGGCTCCATAATTGTCCACATTCTATCTGAGAGGAAACATAGGCTTAGAGAAGTGAAGTAGCTTGCTTAAGGCCATATGGGTAATAAGGGGTAGAGTTAAGAAAGGGTTCCAACAGTCTGGCTCCATTAAATACTGCCTTAAGAGGTCGGTGTCTTCATGATCCCCATTTTACAGATGTGGAAATGGAAGCTCGGCGAGGTTAAGGAGTATTCTCCAAGACGGCATGCGGCTATGGTGTGGTGGCAGAGCTGGTTTGCAATGACATCTGCCTTCCTCTCTCTCTCTCTCTCTCTCTCTCTCTCTCTTTCTCTCTTTCTCCCTCCCTCTCTCTCTCTCTCTGGAACCCTGCACTAGACCATGGGGTTATAAATTCTAAAAAGACTCACTACCTTCAACAGTGTCTAGTTTTGCTCTGTGGGAAAAGAGAACTGCGGAGGACCATAAACAGGAGACATCAAAGGTCGCCACTCCCACCCATTCTAGTCCTCAAAGCCTCCCACAGGATGCCGAACAGAGCAAGATTCTTCTCCAGCGGCCTGAAAAATGCCGCTGTGTTTCATTTCTCATTTTTGCTTCCCTCACTGAGACAGATCCTAGTTGTCAGAGCTGCAAGATGTGGAGTGTGTGTGTGTGTGTGTGTGTGTGTGTGTGTGTGTGTGTGTGTGGCATGAGCCTAAGCCTTGTTTTCACTCTGTTAACTTTCCAAACATGAATAAGCAGAGCAGCAAGAGACTGCAATGGGTGGGAAGGTGGAGATGGAAGTAGGTGCCCACCAGGGGAAATGATGCCAACTCAGTCCCAATTCTGGGGAGAGGGTTTCCATCCACTGTAGCCCCTCTGCTCTCTGGGTCTGGCTCCATGCTGCAGACCACCGAAATTTCTCCCCTGTACACCCACCGTGATGTCAGGGATTGGTAAAGAATTGGATATAGTGGCTGGAATACATTAGAGGTGCCATGGATTTCACTATAACTTCTTGCTCTCCAAACAAGTGTTGAGAGCCTAGCTCTTTGCTGTCTCCTTAAAGACAGGGCCCCTGTTTCCTACCTTGAGTCCTTTAGAATGCAGGTATACTGGCAATGGTCTGGGAGTGTTTACCTAAGACCAAGGGACCAAAAGACACGGCCCTACTTTAGGCACTAGAATCCCTCTCCATGCATCTCGGTGCTTCTCGTGTGAAGGTCAGAAGGCAGCTGGACACGCTCTCCTCTCCCGCACATGCAAGCCATCCCCAAGCCCCGCTCTCTATCACCTCAGACACCCTCAAGCCAACAGGGTCTCCATCCCCTCAGCTGTCGCCCCTTCACCCCCAAGTTCCCGTCACCTCTTCCCTGATTACTGTCACATTCCCAGCTTGTCTTTCTGCCCCCTAGCCTTGCCTGTTTTAATCATCATCCACATAGCAGCTAAGGCAGAGCCGGAGCCGTGTCAGCAGAAGCTCACTGCCCTCAGGGTGAAGTACAACCTCCCAGCATGCTTCGGAAGGTTTGCCTTGGGGTCTGACCCCCGTGCTCTCCCCAGACCCATTTTCCCACCCTTGGCCGAGAGTTACCTCGACAAGCACAGGTTGCAGGGGCTTAAACCCCAGCCATGTGTCCTCTCAGTTCTTCTAAGTTAGCTATGGACTTCTCTCTCAGGCCTGCCCTCCACCATCTTCAGCTGAGGCTAGACCTGAAAGCCAAGGTGGTCAAGGGATGCTGGAACGCCCTCGGGTAGCTGACAGGAATGGCAGAGACCAGGACCTCTGCAGTTCCTATGCCCCGGGCCTGGAATGCTCTTCTAATAGCAGGTCCTCAGAAGTTCAGTTCTCAGCTCAAAGTCACGTGGACAATCTTCTGACCACTTGCCACAGTAACACCACCAAATAGCTTCTACCACTTCCATAGAAAGCATTGCTCCTGCGCTGGGGAGATGGCTCAGTGGTTAAAGGCACTGCTTACAAAGCCTCCCAGCCAGGGTTCAATTCCCCATGCATCTGAGTTCATTTGCAGTGGCAAGTGGTCCTGCTGTTTCTCTCTCTCTCCCTCCCTTTCTCTCCCTCTCTTTTTTCTCCTTGCATTAAAAAAAAAAAAAATGTTAAAGAATTGCTCCTGCAAGTATCTTGTTCATTTTGAGTTGCATCTTTCTGTCCCCTTATGGTTTCAAATGATGTGAAATGTCTCCCCCAGGCCCATGTGTTCCAACACTTGGTCCCCAGTGGATGGCACTGTTTTGGGAAGCGTATATAGCCTATAGGAAGTAAGGCCTCGCTAGAGGAAGTGATTCACTGGAGGGAGGGACTTTACATTTTGTAGCCTGGCCCCACTTCTTCCTCTCTCGGCTTCCTGTTCCCCTGAAAGGCCAATAAGCAGCTGTCGAAAGCTCCAGCCAGCACGAAGCCGCCTGCCTCCACGCCTTCCCCCACCAGGTCGGACTGTACCTCCTCAAACCGTGAGCCAATGTAAGCCTCTCCTAGGGTACTTGGTCACAGCAACAAGAAGAGCAGTCAATTAATATACGCCTCAACTCAAACGTGAGCTCTGCAATAGTGGGATTCCTCAGCCTGATTCACAGCTGTTTCTTCAGGGCCTCTTGCAGCGTGGGACACCGCCGGGTGCTGAGAAAATGAAAGCTATCGAGTGATGAAGGAACGAGCCGGGGAGTGAATGAGCAAGACGAGACATGAGGAAAGTTGGGGCGGAGGACTTTACAAACATGCTCCCGTTATAAGTCACTGTGACTCCCCTTGCAAAGATGCCTTAAACACTGCGATACTCCATCATAGAAACACAAAGTCTTTATTTTTTTAACATTTATTTATTTATTTAATGAGAGAGAAAACAAGAATGGGCATGCCAGGGCCTCTTGCCACTGCAAACAAACTCCAGACTCGTGCACCACTTTGTGCCTCTGGCTTTACGTGGGTACTAAGGAATTGAATCTAGGCTGTGTAGTTTTGCAAGCAAGTGATTTTAACTGCTGAGCCATCTCTCCAGCCCTAAACACAGTCCTTAAAACTGGAAGAAGTCCTCATGTCTTTTTAGTCCACGGTTTTGGTGATGCAGTAAAGGCCGAAATCATCAAGTGACTTACCCAAGCTTTCTCCACCAGCCGCGGTCAGACCAGGACGCGCTCCACACACAGCCCAGTCCCTGGCTCCAGGTTTTGCTGCCTCCTGTGCTCTTTTAACAGCAGGGCATGGAAGAGCACGCAACAGTCTGCCTGCTTGGCTTTGGAGTCTGCTGGAAAGGCTCCCCCCATGTTGTGGTTAGCAGCACTGAGTAACAAGCCACCCCCAAGATTGACAGGCTGAAAAATGTCAACATTTTACTATCGCCTCTGGTTCCGATGGATCCAGAATCCAGGAATGGTTTGATGGGGTCAGGAGTCTCTCCAGCAGAGGCAGGAGAGAAAGACTAGATTAGCCATGTGTCAACAGTCTCATCATGTGGTCCTACAGCCTCCCCACTAAGCTTCCTCTGGAGGTCCGTGGATCATGGAGGCCCCCAGGGTGGTTGGATTGCCCACTGAAGGCTCAAGAATTCAAGAACAAGTTTTTTTTTTTAAGATTTTTAAAAAATGTTTTATTTACTTGTTTATTTGAAAAAGAGAGAAAGAAGCAGAAAGAGAAAGAGAGAATGGGCATGCCAGGAGCGCCAGCCACTGCAAACGAACTCCAGACACACATGCCACCTTGTGCCTCTGGCTTTATGTAGGTACTGGGGAATCGATCCCTGGTCCTTAGGTTTTTGCAGGCACTGAACAATTTAGGCTGCTGAGCGATCTCTCCAGGCCCAAGAACTAGGATTTTAGAGGTCAGAAGCTGCATCACATTTTATGACCCTGCTCTCCGAGGTCACGCAGCAGCACTTCTGTCACATGTTACTGTTTACAAGTGAGTCACTAGCCCACCCAGGTTCAAGGGAAGGTAATTAGACTCCCTTCTCCTGACGAGCGAAGCAAGATTCTGGGGGAGCAAGGATCCACAAGCAACTACAGCAGCCATCTTTGCAAAACACAAGTACGCCGTAAGACAGGATGGAGGGAAACCTGCCCGATCAGAAAGGTCACTTTCACTGCCCAGAAATGCGCCACAATTCTCCCTCGGAAGCAAGAGACCATCTGAAATATAAAAGCAGCATCCGGGGAACTACAGAGCCACAAAAGTCTAGCAATGAGCTCCTGGTTTTGTGCTCCCATAAAAATGACCCAAATATTTGTCTGTGTTTATTGTGAATTTGAGCACCTCGGCCCTGCATGAGCCGGCTTGTGTGTCCATTACGACTATGGCTATGGGTATAGATGATTATATAAAAATATGCAAAATGTGATTCCCAGGTCAGGCCTTTATGGGCTCAGATTGAACGTGGGATGCATTTTTTTACAACCGGGTTGTAAACCCCTGGAAACAGAGGTTTATAACGGAAACACTGACACAACGTTATCTATGGCAGCAAGAACAGTGCCACGGTAATAGGCCTGCTCCTCTGTGGCTAATGCCAGCTTGAAGGACCTTTAAATCTCAACCTTCCTTCCAGCAGGTACCTCGCTGAAATGTAACTACCACAATGCATCCTTTCCTCGCAGCTCGCCTGGGGCCTGGAGCAGATTCACTGCAGCCCTGACCACGAGTGGTGAGGAGGAAGACATCCCTAGTGACAGCGGGGGACAGCGGGGAGGGGCACGAAGCGAGCATCTTCCCCTAGGTCAGGATCAGACGGTCCTGTCAGCCTCACAGATCCGAGTCAAAGAAGAGACCTCGGGGCGGCCCATGCCTCCCCCTTGTTTCTAAATACAGAGGCCCAGAGAGGTCAAGTGACTTTTCCTGGGTCACACAGCTGGTTTCGGGAAGGTGAGACGCGATGGTGGTAAAGCTACTGAAGGTTTCACCCCATTCCATCTGAACTGTGATATGATACTCTTTCTGTCTACACACAAGAGCAAACGTACACACACACACACACACACACACACACACAGACTAACACGCATTCGTCTACAATCCAGTAGCTTATGGAGGATATTATCCGCAACCCACTTTTCAACTGTCTGTGAGACCAACTTGTTTAAACAGGAGAGGAAGCCCATGGCACAGAGGGATCTTCATGTTCCTGTGGTACATTAGGAGAGGCACCCAGTTAAAGAGTGTTCATTACTATTGTAAATTCTTGCCCCGGGGTTTGTATCCTCGCGGTAGATTACATGAGGTCTGTGGCCACGGACAGCGTTTGGCGTCTGATTGAAGGTCCGGCGTAGCTAATTAATTTCATTAGGAAGTGAAGTCATCTTCTAGCAGGAATTAATATTTGGAGCTTCGTGTTGCTAATTCATTTCCAGATTTAATTAGCTCAGAGAAGAAATGTTGCTTGGGCAAGAGGACTTTTTAATTATCAGCTTGGATAAATTTGAAAATGTTGATGCCTAGGGGTTGAGTTAATTAAAACCTGCATTATTTTAACTTTAATTAGCTCCCATCTTTGTTTTGCTCCACCATATGGCCATGTCCTGTAGTCAAATTTAGTTAATTAAGCTAATTAAGCTAATCATTTTAATTACTCAAGACAATATGATTGGATAGAGGATGACTACAAGTTTATGGCCAAGCACTTCTTTTTCATTAAGTTGAAGGGACGGAGTTATTTCTGATTGCGGCTGGCAAGCAGTGCTGCGGAGTTCAGGGATGTGACAGCCTCCGAGATATTAAGGCTGAAGTCTAATTGCATTCCTTGATAAAAACAAAATGTCACTAACACAACTCTTTAAGAGAGGAGGATAATTTAGAGATACATCTATTAGTATTCTGGGCCGGCTGACTTGGTCAGGGTGTGCTGGCTTGCTCTTTTTACCTAATAAGATAATGAAGCAAACTTACTGAGCTGTGGAATTTACTAATGGAGATTTAGGTATTAGACGGTAAAATCTTCATCTGAGTATATCCTGGTGCCCAGTACTACTGCTATACTTATGGGCCTGCCAGCGTTTGTGGCACAAACCTGTATTTTTTTAGGGGTTCATAACTCTGTTGGAAAACATTCGCTCCAGGCTGAGAGTTGGCCTAAGAGGGCCCATGTTAGGAATGCTTATTTATAGATCATGGAATTTTCAGGGGCGGGGGGGGGGCGGGGAGGAAGAAAACATTAGGCTCTTTTTATGCCTCTGCTCAGAAGATGGAGTTTACGGCACTTGTACCGAGGCCTTCTGTTCCTTCCAAATCCACAAAGGACAGGAAAGTCCAGTCCTGCAAAGAAAAACTCTTTTGGATTTGAGACCCCTCCGCTTCGCCTTGCCACCCCTCAGACCCCCAGATTCAAGTGCCCGATGACAGTGGCAGCCTTCTCCAAGATGGTTCCAAGGCAAACAGCCAGATCCTATATTAACCAAAATCAAATGGGCTTTTTTCCAAAATCTTCCTAAAGCTACCTAGTTCTCCTATCCATAGAAACTGATTCTTCGCACAGTTCAGTAGGAGAGATTTAAAATAACTCCTAGAGTAGCATTTGGAGAAAATAATATGAATTGTAAAAGTAGTCCAAACATATGTTTTGGGAGGTGCCTGTGGCCTCTGGTACATGGCTTCTAGAAGCTGGTTTTTCGACCTCAGACATGGAACGTGTTTCCTATGGTGAGTGTACCATTCCCAGGATAGAGAGAAGCTCCCATTCTGGCAATGAAGGATGGCCCACCAGGGGTCACTGAGGCAAAAATCATCTGAAGCCTCTGGCTGTAATCAAGAGAAGCCAAAAATGGCTAAGGGCAGACTGTAAGTACCCCTTCACATCAGCCGAGAGAACTGCAGCTCAGCTGGCCTAGAATGAGCTCACAGCGGTTCAAAATTAAATTATCCCAGAATCCTGCAGGTAACACATCTTTCATCTATTCATTCGTTCACTTGTTCGTTCAATCATTCAAAAAATAAAAATAAAAAATCCCAGACGCCTAGCACTCTTCCACATAGCATGGTTAAGGGGAAAAAAACGGGACATGCTCTTGCATTCCAGGAGCTCATATTCTGTTTGGATAATGGATGATTTCAGTCCAGTGGAGGGTTCTGGAATGTGATTGGGAAATCCGGGGAGGCTTCTCCAATGAGGCAACATTGTCCTCAAGGACAGAGTTTACACATCACCGTAGTATTGATGCTAGTGACCACTATGCTGGAATCTAGGTTTCTCTCCTAAAATGTCCCTGCTGAGTTGGAGTAAGACTTGAAGACCTAGTTTGTGGATGTCCCCGTGACCTTCACCTTGCCTCTGTCGCAAAGTCCAGGGGCAAATTCAGAGGAGACCTGTACTTGTCCAAAGCAACATGGAGTAAAGTGGGTCAAATGAAATTAAAATATGCAGGAGCCAAAGGGTTGTCTCATAGAAGATGGGGGGAAAATGTTATGGCTCTAGTGAGATTCTTTTGATAAATGAGAGTGACTCACAACTAGGGACATTTTTAGAAAATGTAAAGAAGTATGACAACCAATCCAGAGGTCATCTCACAGCATTTTAATAATGGCTAATGAGATTCAATAAATCTCTCGATGGTGATGAAAAATAAAAAATAAATGGGCATGGTGGTGCACACCTTTAATCCCAGTACTTGGGAAGCAGAGGTAGGAGGATTGCTGTGAGTTCAAGGCCATCCTGGGACTACATAGTGAATTCTAGTTTAGCCTGGGCTAGAATGAGACCCTACCTTGAAAAAACAAAAATAATAATAATAATGATAATAAATAATAACAAAATGCGCTGGAGAGATGGCTCAGTGGTTAAAGCTGCTTGCTTGCACCACACGACATCTGGAGTTTGATTCCCCCAGTACCCACATAAGGAACTAAGTACAAAGCAGCACATGCATCTGGAGTTCTTTTGCAATGGCAAGAGGCCCGGTTGTGCCCATTCTCCTCCCTCCCCCATATCTCTCTCTTTCTCCTTGCAAATAAATAAATTTTTAAAAAATAAACTAGTGTTCTCTTTGAGATGTCTAAGACTCTAAGACTGAAGACAAAATACCCAAGATTTAGACATCTCTCCCCATTTGGTTCATAAATGAGCAATTGAGTTTTAATATTTAGGCCACACTGTGTGGGGGACACAGTTCTGGTTCATACACAGGCTTTGGAGAATATCATGAGGAGTCCTCCTTACCTGTAAAATGGCAGGAAGAACGCTCTTCTAAAGGACGGTCACTGTGGCTAAGTGAGGTCCAATGATTGACATGTCGCAGTCTGCCCCAGGCATGTGTTAAACGTGTGGGAAGAGCTATTTAACCTTTTGTAACCTCAGTTTCCACATGGGAAGAATGGGTTCTTAAAACCAGCTGAGAGCAGGGTGTGGTAGCACACGCCTTTAATCCCAGCACTTGGGAGGCAGAGGTAGGAGGATGGCTGTGAGTTGGAGGCTACCCTGAGACTCAGCCTGGGCCTGGGCTAGAATCAGACCCTATCTCAAAAAAACAAAAAACAAACAAACAAACAAACAAAACCTAGCTGTATAGGTTTTTGGAGAATTCAAGGACCCATTGTATGGAAAATGCTGTTGGCACTAGTTGAATTATTATTCTTTCTTTTTCCCCTAATCGCCACATGATGGGAAATAAAGGTTTTCTCTTTTTGAAATAAAGTGCACTGTTAACAAGGCATTACAATTGTTTTTCTGTGTAAACAAAGATAGGCGGATCAATGTCTCCTTCCAAGACAATCAAATATTTTGAGTATTCATAAGTTTACATGGTTTGAAGTACAAGGATCAACTCCATTATCTGATGGTAGACAAACCACCCAAGGCATGCTGTGGCTAAACTCTAATCCCAATATGCTGTCCTGCAGGACACTATGGGACCCTTGATAAGGCTGTGGCTTCAGAGTTGCCAATGTTCACACGCTCTAGCTGTGTGATCTTGGCTCTGTTGTTAAAGCTCTCTAATGTTAACCATTGCTCATCTCTCTGTTTCAGCTTCTTCCACTGCAGATGTAAGCAGTGGTACCATCTTCTTTAAAGTCACATGCCAGAGATAACACATAAAAAAGATGGTGGCCCATTGAATTGCTTAATAAATGTTCATCTCTTTCCAGAGCTATCTCCTACCAGCCATTTGGTCTGAGTTTATGGAATTATAAATTTAGCTTAACATCTGCCTAACAAAAGCATTATTACCTTGTGTCAAAAAATACATAATACATTCTCAGCCAAAAATAAATCATTTGAGTGTTATATATTGTTTTGGATGAATAACCATCTCACACACACACGCACACACACACACATAAACGCACCCACCACCCATTGCAATAGCCTTGGTTATAGATACGGTTATAATCATTCTCAAAGGGAATTGAAGACCTTATAATTAACCCTGAAGTCAGAGAAGTTACAATATTTTCCAGTGTCTCAGTATTTATAGCCCAAAAGAGTATCATACTCAGAATATAAAGCGCTTTAATGAATTACACGCAACGTATTGGCAAATACAGCTGTTATCAGTAAAGTCCTATTTAACAGATGGGCAAAATAAGGTAGTGAGATTAAATGATTAGCCCATGGCTAATATTTGATTAGAAAGACAAATTTAATCAGAGTTGCCATTTGACTTCCCTTCAGGACTAGAATTAGATTCTAAGTGTTTTCTGACTCCCAATTCAGGGCCTGTTTCAATATGTGCTTTATGGTATGCTTTCAAATAAAAGAGGCGGGAGCGGGACCTTGCTCCTAAAGGCGCAGAGCGTGGAACGTAAGGTGAGTACGCCGTCTCTCATTTCCTTGTGTGTGTATGCGCCCGCACCGTGGGCACGCGCGGAGGCCAGAGGAAGATGTCGCTCTTCCCCCCCCTACTGCTCTTCCACCTTATCTTCCTGAGACGCAGTGTCTCACTCAACCTGCAGCCTGCCATTTTTCGGGTAGACTGGCTGACCAGACAGCCCTAGAGATTCTCAGGTCTCCATGTCTGTCTTTACTCACTGCTGGGGTTACAGGCATGTGTGGCCATGTCTGGCTCTTTACTAGGGAGCTGGGGATTGAACTCACATCCTCTTGCTTGCACAGTGAGTGCTCTTGTTCACTAAGCCATCTCCCCAGACCCTCCATGGTTAATCTTCATAGCATTCTATTCATGGCAACAAGGACTGCCTCTCCTTTGGAAAGACAGTGCAGAAACCTAACCTAAAAATAATAATAATAGTACACACATGTCCACGGTACCCAAGAGAATCGGAAAGAAAGTCCTAAATTAGCTAGTCTTAAGATGAGATTGGGCCATGCGCCTTGCAAGACACACTTCTATAGGAGTACAAAGCAATCAAAGTATCTTTGGAGGGGACAGGAGAGCAAAGAACCCAGAGCAGGTTAGTAGTGTTTTGAAAATGTCTCAATTCTCATCAGACTCGAGCAACCAACTGCCTAGCCTAGCTTTGTTGTGAAAAATAATGTCACAAATGTGTCCAGAGCCGGATAAAATGCCCAGTAATGAGTTCATTAACATGCCATCTGCATGCAAAACAAGGGGATTCCAGAGGCAAAATCCTTTGGATTTCCTATTGGAAATCAAATTCAAGGCCAGGAAAAAAAAAAAAAAAAGAAAAAGAAAAGCGACCACAACTTAAAAAGAAAAATAATACAGCTACACCTTGTCGATCTTTAGCAAACACTACCTGCATTTTAAGAGCTCGGGAACCCGCCAGAATCTCTTCCCTTGTTAAAAAACAAAAACACCACTACCAACAACAAATTAAGCATGTTTTGCTACGTAAAGAGGGTTAAAAAAATTGCTTACAGCAGGAGGTGGCTAGCGGTTTGTGAATTACACCCAAGCCCACGAAGCTAATAACCTCAGCTTTAGAAACCTTTTTAGGATCGCCGGCCTTTGAAAATCAGCGCTGTTTATCTGCCTGATTCACTCACTCACAAACCAGACCACTCAAACCTGCCCACTCTTCCCTTTTTGCCCCCCCCCCGTCACCTCCACTCCAGTCTCAGAGACGGGAGGAATTAGCCTTCCAGATAGCTTTGCTTTACCACACCAGAAAACAGAATTCTTCCTACCATAGTACCCCCCAAACTTCATCAAGAACACAGGAGTCTGCTGATGTTGCAATGTGCATCTTGCTCTCTGCTTTCTCGCTCTCTGCTCTCCCTCCTCCCTCCCTGACACACCTGTGAAGTGTCACCAAATGCTTTAGCATGTCAACTTTTCAAAACTGCCAACACTGCTAATGCGTAGGATCTCCTGATGTCACAGCCCTGCCTGGGCTTTCTGCACACAAAAGCACTGCTTGAGTTTTACCATGCACACTAATGGCACGTGTAGGTGTGGTATAGTGTAGTGGGGGGGGGGGAGGGTGTCTGCCTGAGAGCTAAGCACTACTCCCACGATGGTTCCTACTTTTATTTTTCATGACATAACTCTCTCCATGGCCAAAAGGTTTTACAGAAAATAGTCAATTACAACTTTCATGAGTATCTACTCTCTCCTCCATGCCCCCCTCCCTTGCACATGAACACTACTGCTTGTAGCAGTTCTAAACTCTGGGTGCAGAGGCACTGACGGGGGAAGAGCAGTGCAGGACAGCCACGCACACCACCTCTTGCAGTCTCCCTACCGCTGCAAACCTTGTCTACTGCTGGAAGTGCCGTCACCAGTCTTCCTGATCTCCCGAGGGTAAGTCATACAATGCACAGAACAAACATACAACGCCTTGATATTTACCACTGATGCTCTGGCATCGTGAATCTACTGGTATGTTCATCTGTACACGTTTTCTAGGCCCTCCCAAGTTAAGGAGGATATGTGTACATTCAGGTTGGAAGAAATATATGTTGGCTAACTTCAGTGTCATTTTACACATAATAGAAGATTTAAAAGGTAGCTTACAAAGGCCAGTGAGCTGTGAGAAACACCATGAAGAACCTAGAAAAATTACAGGTTTTGACAATGGTACTTTTGCCCCCATCTCAGTCAAAAAAATCTATGCAAGGAAAAAAAAAAAAAAGTATTTGTGTTTAACCTTTCTGTCCACATAAGAGAATGCTTTTGTGGAAGCGGAGTACATTTTTCCCTAATTATTTTGCTCTTTGTAATAAAAGCAACTTGGATCTAATGGTGTGTTACAATAATTTATTTACAAATCTTGATATCTTTTTGGACTCCAGCAATTAATGGGAAGATAGAAAGTACAGCCAACAAATTTTTTAAAATCAGCTTAGATTATGTTTGGATATAATTAAAAGCATAATCTGTTCCATTTGAACACTTCAGTGCTCTCCTATCTTAAAACAACAAATATAAATATTAGCTTTTCATCCTATGTATGAGTTTCACATACAGTAGAACATGTTAAAATTTTCCATAAAGACTATCAAGACTTTGTGCATAATACTTCTTTTATATTTATACAAATATACAATGACTTTAAAAAGTCTTTTTGTTTTTTTTTCGAGGTAGGGTCTCACTCTAGCTCAGGCTGACCTGGATTTCACTATGTAGTCTCACTCAGGGTGGCCTTGAACTCATGGCAATCCTCCTACCTCTGCCTCCTAAGTGCTGGGATTAAAGTTGTTTGCCACCACTCTGGGCTCTAAAAGAAATTTGAGACAGGGTCTCATGTAGCTGAGGCTGGCCTTGAACTCCTAATCCTGCTGCCTCCACCTCCCGTGTGCTGGGATTAAAAGCGTGCATCACCATGCTGGGCTTTATAATGACCTTTAGATCATTCAACTCATTAGTCTTGTACGTGCCTCAGCCTCACAGCAAATGTGAAGACTTGAAACACATCATTTACGAGTGAGGGTGGAATATATTTGTCTGTCTTGGTATCTGAACTAATATGATGACTACAGTCTTGTTCTTTTACTCAGCAACAACTTGTGGGCAGAGCCATTATCAATTTATACTTAATTACTCCTCATAAGATAGCTGAGACTTCTCAAAACTCACAAAGATATTTCATTAAGGGTAAGGCTGAAATATGCAGGTAATCTAAATAAGTTGGCATGTCAGGTTGGATAAAGATAAAACACGACCCTTTAATATTTTAAGGGAAAAGAAAGCAGTTGCAGTTCACAGGGTGAAGTATATCACTGTTGCAGCCTGACAGCTTACAAAGCAATTCTACCAAAATGCTCAGAGTTCAAACAGCCAGTCAGGCTCCACTATGTAGAAAACTGAAGTCAAAGTAAACGTATACTGATCTGGCACTTATTTAGAAGTGTGATATTCTATCATGGACTTTTTTTTTTTGCATTGATTTCAAATCTAAAAATACTACATTGAAAATTCAAGAAATATTTTTTGCACACTCTTAAGTTTTACCTTCAAGTAAATATTCATTCACTTTAGTCTTGGGTCTGCTTAATAAGAACTGGATAACGGAAGCTGGGTATGACTGAACACTGTTGTAATCCTAGCACTTTGAAGGCAGAGGCAGAAGGATAGCTAAATTGGAGGCCAGCCTGGGGTACATGGTGAGACTCTTTGTCACCCCACCCCTAAAACAACAACAAATACTAAAGCCCTGTAATGCAAAGCTAATAATAAAAAAGGGTTCTGTGGAAACTGAGACTGTATATGTAAGTGCAAACTTGTTCACTGTAAATGTTAACACATTTGCAAAGCTCTATGCATGTGCAAGATGAAACCATTATAGTAAACATCATATTTAAAGATGCAAGGTTTACAGTAAGTCCCATGATTGATGACAGAAATGGAACTAGAGGCCTTAGAAAAATATTCTGAATTTGACACACCCATCCCTAGCAAACCTTATCTAAATAAAGGGAAAAGGTATATAATTGTAGCCCAAGCAATCAATTTCCTTTGCAGGTTTCATAATTAATCTTCATTTACAAATTTAGCTTATCCTTACATTTTTTTTTCTCTTACAGTTTCTAAAACATTCAACTCACTCAAAATGAACAATTAATTTAGGAAGAAAGTCGTTAATGCTTTCGCCTTACTTAAAAAAAAAAAAACTGCAGCTTAAACAACACAGTTGCAAAAGCACGTATTTCTGGAAATGTTTTTGAAAGAGTTGAGGAGTCAACCTTTTGATTCCAGGTAAGGGGATCTTTCTGGGCTGGAGGTGAGAAGTTTGCTGCCCTCATGAGCTGATTGCTCCCAGGCTGGTTAGAATGCACTGCTAATTGCTTCTTAACACACCGCCTCTGAAACCCTTCCTCTCTTAGGATCTTACATCAGTGTTTTGCATCTTCTATAAAACCTTCTCACTCAACACACCCGAACTTTAGATGTGCGGGAAGAACTCAGTCCAGTTCCTACCTTCCTCTCCTCGTTTGGAAAGGGTGGAGGCATTGCTAGTGCCCAGCTAAGACCACCCTGCCAGTTTCTGACAAGGTACATGGGTGCTAAGATGGCTCAACTCTGACTTGTTCATTCTAACAGGGAGTCATTAAACAACTTTCCAGTCTCCTGAAGAACTTCTAACAGAATCAATTGATTTCCATCCATCCTATGCTTTCTTTATTAGTTGTGATTTAGGAGAATGGCCCTGTTTACACAGCTGTAACATGTCAGGACCTGTAGTACATTATTGGCTTGAGGCCTCTGAGTTGCAGTCCATTCTCAGCAGAATCAATCTGAACTTGAAAACATTCCCTCTAGGAAACATGCACACATCCACTCACACAAAGTACTTCTTGTACAATTCAAAGTTGTATTCACTTGAAGTAAGGTGCAAGTCCACCTGTCCTAAATTGGCCTGGACTTGTCATTTGCACTCAGCATGCTCGTGATGGGAGCAGAGGCCTTCGGATGTTTCTCAGCCCGAGACCTCGGGTGAGCATGCTCTCGGGCTCCGCAAGTGGGAGTCGACGGCTGTTTAACATGCGTTCGGAGCTCTGCCAATCTAAAATGGCTGCTCAGTAATACTTTAATTGCAGTTTCATGGAAACAAATTGCTATTTAACTGCAATAAGCATTTCTGTGACTTGGCTGGACTGACAATAGGTGAGTCTTAGTAACAAAGTGGAGATGAATATGAACTTGTCAATGATCTGGGTTTCCAATGGCTTCTCGAAACTCAGAGCCAGGCCAGGGAGCACCCAGATGGGCTTTCCAGGGCAGGAGTCTTCAAGAAAGCTCTTTTTTTTGACATCTTATTTATTTAGTTACTTGAGAGCATATATATATACATATATATATATATATATATATATATATATATATATAGAGAGAGAGAGAGAGAGAGAGAGCGAGTGAGCGCATGGGTATGCCAGGGCATCTAGCCACTGCAAATAAACTCCAGACGCATGTGCCACCTTGTGCATCTGGCTTTACATGGGTACTGGGGAATCAAACCTGGGTCCTTTGGCTTTGCAGGCAAATGCCTTAACTGCTAAGCCATGTCTCCACTTAATCCAGTACAATTAGTCAGGCTACATGGAAAACACTTTACTGGGCTCTTGGAGTCACTGTGTTTGTTATATCATTTATTGGCCCTAACTAGCATTGCATATTAGGATCTTACTATATTGACATTTAAAGCCATTTAATTTAAGAGCTTCATTTTAGATGATTAGTTGTTTCAAATATCATTGTGAATAAGGCAACGGAAAGAATTTAAATAGTTAATATTAAGAGGATGGCAATTTCTCAGGCTTCATTTTGGTGGGACAGGTTTTCCATTTTGCATTTTATAAAACACAACAGTCCATGTCAAACTATTTCCTAATAAACCAGGAAGAGCTAGAAGTAGTTTCTTGTGGCAAATGATTTGGTTTGGAAAGACTTCGGGCTCCCCCCTTCACAGGATTTGTAAATCTAACTAGACAGATAGGTTAAAAAAAAATTAAACCCCCTTAAGAGGACTTTTTTTTTTTTTTTTACAAAATCGTTTCATTAGCAACAGTGACAATTTTCATGATTGAGACATTTATACATATCATAAACATAATTTTTGTCAGTCTGGCAAGGTTCAAAAACATTTGCTTTTTTTTTTTTTAATTGTACTTGCTTGTGGGAGCTGGGGGCCACCTTGCTGTGACATGGCTGATATTAAATAAGTCCTTTCAGAAGAACACACACATCTCACTAATAACATCACAGGTGCAATGCATGAAAGGTGGGTTGGCTTAGGGAGTTTTTTTTTTTTCCTTAAATCAACGTACATGTGTGTGTGTGTGTGTGTGTGTGTGTGTGTGTGTTAGGGTTTGGGGGAGGAACAGCACACAATCACTGCTCACATCAGAATAAATCTGAGTGTTTTTAGCAGCTTTCTATCCACACAGAGCTTCCCCATTAGAGCAGGGTTTTATTGTTTGAAATGCCTCTGGTTTCACCAAAGTGTTTTACCTAAAGCAAGACTACTACTTAAATACATTCTATTGTATATTCATAGCTCCATTAGTCTTTCTCCAATTTAGCACATCAAAGAGAAGCCTTCATCAGTTGCATGTGGATTATACCAACATGAGTGACATTTGTAATCTTATAGGTCTGCAACTCAAGAGATGCTTTTAGAGGCTCGTTATTAAATACGCACAGTGCTTGAGGAGCCAGCCATATAATAGTTCATTTAAAGTCTGTAATGACCTTCGCCCTCCACATCACTAATGCCATACTGTTACTTACTCAAAGTTACTAACCACATCCTTTGAATTTCTACACTACATGGGACAGGAGTGCTTTTGCTAAGAACATAGATGTTACCAGTCTTAAGAATACATTTCCCTCTTTACCTCCTGGAACAGATCAAATTCTATTAGAAAGTATCGTATTTAAACACACACACACCAGGACAAATTTGAAATAATTTTCTAAGGATCTAATTGGTGTGTGTGTGTGTGTGTGTGTGTTGTGTATGTGTTGTGTTATTTCATCTTATTTTTTTCCTTGTATTTTTCGAACCCTCTGACAAAATGATTCCCTTAAAGACTCTGTCTTTAGATCGTGACAGATTTGTTTCCAGCAACTGCTTCTTCCTCCTGGCTTGGAAGCTTTGAAAGCAGGAAGTAAGCCTGGAAGTTCAGTTCAGTTGACATGGGCTGAGTACACCTTACCCATGACCGGTTCCTAGTCTCAAAGGATCTTTAGGAACTTGGCTCTAATCAAACACATGCCGCTCCTAAGAAACAGGCTCAGGGGCATCAACAGCCCTGGTTCTTAGCGGCCTGTGAGGAGCTGCAGCGGAGACCTGCTCATCTCTCACCAGCCCGGAGGCATCTCCCCAGCATCTCCACAGATGTCATAGTCCCCAGTTCCAGCAGGAATGGGAAGGGACAGGGGCACCCGGAGTGCTGGAGCGCCACACCTTCCTCAGACACCTCTGCAAGCAACATAGATGCTGCGGTGGGAACCAGACCCACAACCGCCTAGAATTAGCAACTATCTCCGGAATACCACCCAAAGGAACTGAATCCTCCCCCAACCAACCCAGGCAGAAAGAACCCTAAAAGGAAACAAACAAGACCTATCCGGGACACATGATCAAAAAGCTCACCAGGAAGGGGCTGCTCGGCCCACGGAAGACCACCACAATACGAGAGCTCTGGAGGCCTCAGACTAACGCGACTTCAAATTACACACAGATCGCTTGGAGATGCTATTTCTTTCCAAAGTAATCAGCCTGATAACAGAACAAGGGGGTTGTGCCTTATTTTTTAACTATTTTTTTTTTTTGTCAATACCCAAAGCTTTCTTGTTAAGAAAAATAAATAAATAACTAAACAGAATGGCTGAGGAATCCAACAAGTATTTATGTATGGACACAAAAGACCCACTGTGATGGTAGAAGTGTAATGAAGTGCTGTTAACAGAATATTCGAACTTAAAAAAAAAAAGGACTCTGTGAGAAACACTGCTTTGTACTCCTGCCAAAAATGGCAGGGTTAAATAATTTGAAGAATACTTTATTGGCCCAGAGCTAAATAAATATAGATACCACCTCCCACCCCCCTCAAATTTAGTAAGCTTGTTATAAAGGAAACAACAACAAAAAAGAACACACCCTAAATTCTTCCA
Organism: Dipus sagitta; assembly: GCA_036346955.1. Classification (NCBI taxonomy): domain Eukaryota; kingdom Metazoa; phylum Chordata; class Mammalia; order Rodentia; family Dipodidae; genus Dipus; species Dipus sagitta. The sequence continues at coordinate 46,526,953 of CM070788.1, forward strand.
AAAATACATAAGAGAAAAAGCAGTGTTTAAACCCAAATTCCATTGAATATTTTTTCTTTTAAGTTTTTTATTATTTAAATACACCATACTAGAGCAAATGTCTCTGAAAATATCACAAATAAAAGATTTTTTTTTCTTCATTCAGCAAATTAGAAGTAGAGGGAGATTTCTACACAGTAGCTGCTATGAGCCTGATTTTTTTCAACTTTTTTTCCTTTTTTTTTTTCATTCTTTTTTTTTTTCCATTTTAAACTTTGCCATGGGTGTAGCAACAGGACAGAAACACTTACATGCATACATACATTGTATTTTACAGAGATACAATAAAAGTGTCTGTGATTGAATATCACAAAAGCCACATCTCTTTCCATTAACTCATGTTCAGTTTGATTGAAACACGTTTCCTTACAACACTTAAATATACAAAGAGCAAACAGAATGTTGTTAAGTTAAAACACGGGGTGCAAACTCTGGCCGGTGCCCTGCTAATTGTTAATGAGGGTGGAAAGCAGATTTGAATGCTTCTTTTAATTAGCTTCATTAGTCATTTCCCTCCCCCCAAGCTCCCTCCCCCCACAAAGATGTCCTCTGGTGAATCTTTTTTCATTTTCTCTACAGTCTCCCATTAGCCCAGGTTCATGGAGTCCTTAATGTTCATATTCAGTCATTTTAATACACCAATAAATGCGGGAAGGGCAATCAAGACTAAAGGTGCAATGGCATGAGAGCTGGCACTGGTGCTGGCTACAAAGGTGACTTGTCTACTGAAGACACAAGGGGTCCACCTGTGATGAACAGAATCTGAGATGAAGGCACGCATTCTGCATTACTCTGACCTTTTAGCAGACCTGCAAGAAAGAAACATGGGCATCTTAGCTGAAATGCTGAATTCGAGCGACATGAAACTCAAACATGACCGCCTTTGTCGTCTCTACAATTACTAATCTTCTTTTATTAGATTACTTTCCAACTGTGACTTGATGGAGGCTCTCAACGCGACTTACTCTGGCAGCGAGGAGTTAAAGCATCCCCCATTTTACTAGCAGAGAAAAGGAGACAGGAAATGGAATCTGGGGAAAGAGTTTCCGGTGCAGAGTTCTACAAGGAAATCACTAACTCCATCAACACGAGTTGCTCTCCGACAAGAATGAATCCTACTGAAGGAGTCTCTTAGCTAGTAGTGGGACCTTTAGATGCTTTAAGTCATGGGGACATGAGGAGCAAAGTCATTCTTAGCTGGAAAAGTTTTCGGTTGATGTGCTCAACTGTGTCACCTGTGACAACAGCCTCCATTGGCCTGTGTCTCAGTTTCCTCTTCTTTCAAGGAGGGATCACAAGGTTATTACTTAATATATATGGAAACACTTTCCAAAGTGGGTGGTCCTTAAAAAAACTCAACAAATATGGATGATATTATTATTATTATTCTGATGTTCCCATATAATGAGGATTCAGCTGTGTTGTTATTCCCCTGTAAGGGCATGTTTGTTTATGAAAACTTGTATGTTCATATATTCAAGTTTTGCTTTTCACTGAAGAGTTTCTATCTGCTGTGTCACTGAATATTATGTAAATATTGTAAGCACATGAATCAACACATGTTATATGTTAATGTCTTGTGATAGATTAAAGAACGTTCTTCAATGTAAGTTTAACTTCAATGTCCTAAGTCACGAATGGCTATCCACACAATCATCAAATACAGTGTTTGCAATTACTGAAATGAAGTAACATATATTAAGTTTGGATGGTTTTTCAATGACATTTGGAGCTTCCCAGGAAGTTCCCATTTCACCCTTTCCCTAACTTACTGAAGGCCTGAAGTCCATTAAGAACTGCAACACCCCCCCCCCCACTTCCAAGCTAATTAAAGTGGTGGAGGCTTAATTCCCCGGAGTGGAAGCTCAGTGTGAGAAAGGTAATTTGTCTGTCCAGAACAAAGATGCCCTAGCAGCCAGCAAGCATATTTAATAAATGAGCATCAAATGTCCTCTACGATGGACGCACACAACACCAATTATGTAACTATGGGGAACAGAGAAGTGATATGTAAACTAGGAGGCTATGTCTTCTTCCCACTAAAGTCATGTGGTCTAACTCATTTTACTGAAAAGCACAGAGAATTCTGGATGGCCTCATCCTACACCTTTGAATGGAAGAGAGAATTCCAGAGCAGGCAATCTACCAAAGAAAACAACATGAGCCTCCAGTTCTGAATTTCCTAACACTCTAGGAAACAACATGCTTCTGAGGCTAGCAAAGCCCTCCTTGAATGATACAGGCTGTAACGCTGTATAGCATTTCAAACACTAGTGGGCCCAGATTTTAGTCAATCTGAGATTTCAATCACTATGAGTGAAAAGCTTAAAATTATTTCTCACAGAATATACAAAAGCCAGTGACCCAAAAGCTATAACTAAACTATACATCCCTAACACTGCAAATTTCAACAGAATAAAACTTTAAAGGGGCCGGATGATAGAGGATGATACTTTCCAGACAATTCACTAACTGCCCTTAAAGAAGGCTTGGACAAATAATCAACTGATTATTTTTTAAAGCAGAGGATGCCTGAATATATTTACTATGCATCACACAATAAAAATGTAATTGGTTCTGTGAATAGAAGAAAAAATGGCCAAAATAAATATCCCATTTTCTCTACCCCCAAAACAAGGAGAACGAGAGAAAAGAAAATAATAAAATGGAACTATTTGTCATTTCTCCCCATCTCATCTCCTATAGAAAAGAAACGCCACAGGGTTTGGGGAAAATAATTTTAAAGCATTCTCTAGCTCCAAAAAGCAGTTTATGTTCCACCAGGAAGTGTGTTTTCATTAACTCTTCCCCCTTGCCCTCTCATTAATATCTCTCTGGACCACGTTCAGCTTGCCCAAAACCTTTATTTACAAAAACTACCTTGTGAATTGACTGTGCTCATGGTGAGCAGAGCACCAAGGGCAAAAATGTGCGACATTCATGCCAACAGGGAAATGTTCTTAATTAACATCACCCCCCAAACACAGCATCTCACCAATGTCTGACAAGAACAGTTCCTTAAGTTTTATTTCCTTATGCCTTCTAAGTGCTATTAATTTTTGAAGGCCATCTTGTCTCTTTTCCAGGGAGCTTCTAACATGAAGAAAATATACGCTAGTAGGTCCTTACTCTCTGTGTACACTGTATTGTGCGTTCCCAAATGAACATACCACACCTCCCATCCTAAAAAAGGTGTGGAAAAATGGAAGTCTCCTATAAAAGGCACAACATGCTTAACCTTGTAGATATGAAAAAAAAAAAAGGATTTTTCTCCAGTATTCCTAACAGAGCCCTTTACATGTACATCATGTTATACTCAAGAAGATGCTACTGAAGTCTGCTTATATTTCTAAGGTGTCCTTGGCACTTAATCTCTAGCTAACATGCCGCTCTGTTGTCTACATTCAGTCTTCACAATGCAGTCTATTTTCCATCATGCCTGTCTCTCCATCCATCAGTTCTCACTATGCATGAAAATGCAGCAACGTGAGCTGTAACAACCATTTTTTTTTTTTACAGTCTGCTAATTCAAGAAATGGTATGAAACTAGCAAACATAGCAAGTTAAAACATAACTTGTGGCAGGGGCGAATGAAAGCTTCTTTATATTTTAAATAAAGAAGGGAAACCACCATTTTACTCATAGCACTTTGATTCTTCGCTTTTGTTACTAAGTATAACTACAGATGGAGTCGCCTGTACTTCAAAATGGGTATCTCAAGATATTTATGTTACCTGTTCATTGCTCTCAACTCTGTCCTATGCAGGGACTTCATTAAAATTCAAACCATAAAAATCTGCAAGTACTTGTGTGCACTGGTACTCCTTAAAGAAGCTAAAATATATCATGTGAGGTAACTGGCTAATTTGCAATAAAAAATAAGATTCTGATTCTAAAAATGGGCACTGGATAGCCTCCCATATTAGTAAATTAAATGAAACTACATAATTTCACGTAATTAACACTTACTAAATAAAGAATGCATTTTAAATTGCCCTGTAACCCTAAGCAAGGGGAAAGGATAAGTATGAGTATTATAACAATATAATTTTTAATAGTCAAAAGTTTCCAAATATCTGTCATCCCTTCCTCCTCCACTCAATACACACACAAGGCAATAAGAAAATGCATTAAGGGAGACAAAGAACCTAATATTTTTCCCCGAGACTTTTGAAGCTTGCAAAATTCCTATTTGCAGATAAATGTTGTGTTCTTTTTTTTTTTTTTTTTTTTTTGATCCTTACAGACATTAATGAAGTTCCTATTGTAAATCCATAAAGAATTACCAAGTGAAGTGTGCACTTTTTGTTTCACTGCAATAACTCAGTGCTGTGTGATTGCCTGGGTTAATGATGAAAAAGTCAAACATACTATCAGAGCTGATGGGAAAATCTATCACCAATCTGAAATTAAAATTCATCTGTGGTCAATAAGATTTAATATCCATGCAAGTGGCGCTGTAAAGAGTAAATGAATCAATGTCATCAATACATAATCAGTATGAAATATGATGTGAATAAAATTATGCACACGAGTCATACATTTCACTCTTTTCTGGGCCAGGGTGGAATGAACAGTCTCTTAACTGAAGGTTGACAGTAATTGTTACAAATTAGGCTGAGCAGTTATCAAAATGCACTCAGTTGCATAGCTATAGGACTTATTAAGGAGATTAAAATAGATCTAAAACTCTGCAGGACTTGGTGGTGCTGGACAACTGTGACCACCAATTTTCCCTCGGAAGGGCTTTCTAATGCTACATGATTTGTATACTTGTATAATTTTCTCATTTCTAACTCAGGTCCACAAACTCTCAAGTTGTGACCAAGACCCAAGCTACATTGTCTTCAATGAGCTTATGAGAGGCACAACATGGTTAGAGAGGGCAAGAACTTTGTTTTAAATGTCATAACGCATTCAAATTTTATGAAAATACCCATGAGCAAAATGCTGTCCTCTGGAATTCCAGAATATTTGTAAAAGTTCTCTTCTCCAAGTAAACGCAGCATGAACTCAGTCCAGAAGGCAATTCTCGGGATGGCCATGGCTAATGAAGAAATCATTCCTTCATGGCAAAAAATCTCCTTTCCTTACATCAATGCTCCAATTTCACTCCCTCAATATCCCTACCACATCACGCTACTCAATTTCCAAATCCTCAGATAGAATAAACAACTGGTTCGAGGGAGGTTTCAGGTTTTGTTTGACTCTGTGTGTGATCATCTATGTTCAACCTACAGCTATAGAACTGACTCAAAAAAGAAAAGGTTTCACTGGACAGGATTCACAATTTGCTACCCTACTTCTGAGCACTCCACATGTGAAGAGTAGTCTGTGTTCTTCAAGAGCATGCCAAATGACAACCACCCCAAGAGCCCTCCCTTCCTCACTGGGCTGAGGCTGAGACTTCCCGCTTACTCTAATAAAGCTTATTAGAAATTGCTGGGTACTCACCTTCTGGTCTGGAAGTAGTGGATTGCTCTGAAGTGAATTCAAATGACCGTTGATGAGAGCTGTAGGTCTATCGTGTTCACAAAATAAACTGCCATTGATGTAGTGAAACCGATCTCCCGGGACCAGGCGATTCCGGCAGGTAGAGCATGTGAAACACTGAAAGGGAAAAAGAGGCCCACTGAAAACCAGTACAAATTAAGTCTCTTCTTGTGGTCACAAGTTTATAACCTATTTTTTAAGTGGGCATCTGTCAAGTACAGCACCGTTTAGGCTCTAGTGTTTTTCTTTCTTTGACATGATGCCAGAAGAGTTCCAAACCCAATACGCTGGACCAGACTAAGAGGGAAACAGACAAGCACATGTGTGTGTGTTTGTGTGTGTGTGTGTGTGTGTGCTGGAGGGAGAGGGAGACGCATGCACGTGCGACCATCATCACCACACTACAGCGTCCATCATGGCTCTCAGTGTCTGTGGTTTGAGGAAAACAACTTGTATAAGGACAGATGTTCTGTCCCCGTGCTGGAAAGGTGTGGTGTTCTCAAAAGAGAGGTGCAAATGCTACCTTGAGATGATACACATTGCCTTGCGCCCTCATGACGAGTTCACTCGCAGGAATGGACTGACCGCATGCGCTGCAAGCACCGCTATTCCCAAATAACCTGAAACAAAGAGGGATGGTTGGCACCAGTGAGTGAGCCCAAACCAAAGAAAAAGACAAGAATCAACCAGCCACTCTTTTCTGAGTGATTTACATAATCGGAGAAAAATCCTTCTGGTAGAGGAGGGGGGACAGCTAGCTAACTTCTGCCTACCACAGAGAAAAGAGAACATACCAGAGTTAATCAAAACATTTGACTCCCACCTCTAGCAAATACAAAACAATTCTGTTCTACACACATTTTATCAGATTACTGGGTGCGTCATAGAGAGAGGGAGAGAAAAGATACAATTCATGACTCTTGTTTAAATGCATTGTGTCCTTGAAATTATATGAAGAACTCTTTTGTACTTTAATCATATCTTGAGATATGAGTCATCAAAAGGGTTAAGAGGATTTGATTGTATATCTAAGAAGACATCATGCTCAGTGTATTGAAACTCCCGTAAACCTCCATCAGCGCAGACTTTCCATTAGAAACTCTCTGCTATCCAGGTTGATATATAATGTGTATGGGTTAACCTTTTCAATCATGGTGTCAACACTTAAGATTTGCCTCTGCTCATCTCTTTCATCCTAACCTTCTCTCTCTCTTGATAATGAAATGCTTGCTCCAACTTCCCTCTATCTGCTCCTGAGTCCACAATTTAGATTACTTCATCTCTGCTAGCAACAAACTGAATGAAATTTCGATTTGAGCAGAAAGTAATTTACCGGGATCTGGACCCATTTGTCATCATATCTCTCTGGGTGTTTGCTGTATCACTGCAGTTTTCCTATGCAATCAAATGAGACCACAACATCTGCCATGGGGGAGGAGGGGGAGAAGGAAAAGGCTGCCGAGAAGGGGAAAGCTCAAGGAAGTGTGGTGTACTGAAGAAAAACACACACGTAATTCCCTAGATCCTTCTACAGGGCGCAACACAATATTTTAATGACTACTGAACTTTGGGTTTTTTATGGAATCTGTAGACTCAAGCTGGAAACCTTTATTTGCTTTTGAGCTTCTCTGTTCATATCCACAAATATTTATTAAACAGACCAAAATGATTTCACAATGAGAGGTGGTAGTGGAGGGAGTAAGCAGGGATGGAGAGGCACTTTCAACAATGAAAACACAAAGTCAGAGGACTTAGAAATTAACACATTGGTCTCATAATAAGTATTAATAGTTGCGTTTCCTCCTTGTCCAAATAAAGTCACAAAATGCAGTCTGTGTCAAACCAAAAGACGTGCTCCTATAGAAGACCCGTAATGTGAATGATTGTGGCATGCCTCTATATAAAAATAATTGCTTTGAGTTTTCAGAATCTGGTCTTGCAGAAGAGGCTTGTCATGTTCAAACTACTAATTTGCTGTCGCCACTTTATTGAAAATAGCCTGTAAGTTGTTATTAAATGTATCGACTGAACGACAGGGAGAGCAGTAAAACTGCCCCTTAAGATGCCTTTTAATAGGAAGCCCGAGAAACAAATTTTGCAGCAGCATCGATTTGAAGAGTTCAATCAAAACTCCATTTCAAAACTAATTAGTCTGAGATCCACGACACATTGACACGTTCTCGCAGAATCAGAAGAGTTTCAGAAAGAAAGCTGAAATAATACACTGTCAGGACCTCGAGCCGCAGGACTGTGCCGGGCGGGAGCTCGGGCTCCCGGCCAGCGGGCTGCCTCCTACTAACGTGGGACTACCTCAGGAACACTGATGAGGACCTCCTGGTGTCTCCCCACAGATCCGCAACCCTGCAGGAGGAGTCCACAGGAGAGCACTGGTGGCCAGAGAATGAACGTGGGGGAAAGGGTTTTTGGACGTCTCCTGACTCCGGTTCCTATTCAGGGGAGAATACTGTTAAAACCCCCCCCCCCGTCAGTGTGGTCAAACACAGACATGCTGGGGATAAAGGAAAAGGAAGTGGAGGAGGGGACAGAATCCTACCAGAGCTAAGAACCAAACATCCTCTTGCAGCAGCCCAGAAGTATTTTAATGGATAAGAGTCTATAATTATGGCTGCCACTGCCAACAGGTACACTGCGCCACTCATCTCAGAAATACCCTTTTCACAGTTCCGAGCTGATTACCCAACCCAAGTGTTCATTTATTTAACAATTCACCCTGAGTAAAGACAGTTGTATGTCTCCAGCAACTAAGTGTATTTTAATGAACAGGGTAGCGGTGTGGAGTCCAAAAGCTTTCCATGCCATCTTTATTTTCTCCAGCACTTGCTTTCATAACCTGTCAGAGAACAATCAGTCCCAAAATGGTGGGACTCCTGAGGTGTCAAAAATTACAGTTACAAAGTTTGAAAATGACCCAGGCCTACCCAGGGCTGATGTGCTGCTGACTGACATCATTAATGAAGTTTTAGATCTTGGCATGTCTACAGCTTTAAGGTTCAGAACAGAACTTGTATGTCTTATACCCATTCTAATCCCCTCTTACCGGAGAGGAGAGATGAAGCGACCATTAGAATTCTACCCTTTTTCTGAAAAGTTTTTTTTTTTTTTTTTAAACAACGTTTCTGTGTGCTGGAGAGTTAATTATCTAACCAGAGGGACTGTCCAGGACAGTGTTTGATTTAAAAGGCTTGAGGCTTTAGGTGCTCAATTAAGTAGCTATCGGTCTCAGACTGGACTATAATGGGCTCTTTTCTCTTTAACTCAAGCAACGGGGAGATATACCCCAGGTCAGGCTAATTAAAGCCAGGGGAGTCTTTAATTGTGATGACAGAATCGGTTTCAGTTTCCTTTCTTTGGGTCCTCAGTCCAAGAAGGTCGTTAATATTTCAGCATTTGGGCAATGCGATCAATCACAAACATCAAGAGGTTCCTTACGTGGGAGAAAAAGGGGAAAGTCGGGAAGAAATGCTACTTTTAAGATGTCTTGCTCTTATTTGAGCAAGACTAGGTAAGGTAGTGAGAGTCCTGTTTGCCGGCTCAGCTGCAAACCTCCTTGCTGACATTAGCAAATAGGGAGGAAACCGCATTGTGAATTTAGTATCAAGGTTCAACATCTTTCAGTAACTTCAATGACCAATAGGTGGGCTTATTTTCAACTGTATTATTACTTCAGGCAAAATACATGCAATATGGAAGGCGACCTGGCTCTGTTCCATAAACCGCTTTCAGCCACAGAGAGGTGCATTTCCAAGAGTGGCTGAAAGGTACGCATTTGTACCTGCAAGTAAATACCAGCGACCTATCTGAGGAGAAAAATGCACATCTACAGCTACTGATCGAGAAGCAGTTGGTTTTCCAGCAGGATCCTATATTTAATCTAAATCCTGCACCAGCTATATTAAATGTAACAAAGAAATGCAACCCAGAAATTATGCCTGGAGCCAAGTCCATTAAAGGTACTTCGGAATAACTAGAGTCCAAGCACCTTAAAAGCACTGGAAGCTATTGATACTTAAGAGGGGGGCTGTGTATAATCACAACCACTGCATTAGAGAGGGGAGGGAGAAAAAAAAAATCAGCCAAATTACGCTTGGTTAATTCAGAGTAACAGATCTGCCCCCAAGTGAATTGAAGGCCTTGAATTAATTCTGTTATGACAAATCAAGATAAACGTTCCCCCTAAATTGCATGCGATTTAATTAATTTTTGAGATCCTGGTTTTTTTTTTTTTTCCTAGCTAATAGTTCACATGCTCCTGCGCTGTCATTGTGCTTGAGTGGGCAGACTTCAAAGTGATATTAAATAACCAACTATTAGATTTACCTAGCACGTCCTATTGGAAAACTGCCATTTAATTACCTAGCCTGTTCAATTAAAGAGACAGCATTCTCTGAATACAGCAGCTTGCTGTTGATTACCAGGGAAATGAACTCGCTGCCTGACGGAGGGAGCCTCCATCCCTAAAGCTAACTCCCCTCCCCAAACACACCCTCCACCTTCCGGCCGGCCACCCCCCAAGTCCCCAGCCCGGCCACCCCGCTCACTGCGGCTGGCTGCGCTGCGGGGCGGGCGTCCACGTGAACCGCCCCTGGGCGAGCGAGCAGAGGAGCGGAGCGGAGCGGAGCCGAGCGGGGACAGCAGCGCCACCGCGGCCTCCGCCGGCTCTGCGCCCACCCCGGCCCGGTCCCCTCTGTCCCCTCGCCCCACCTGCGGGTCGCTCTGAACTTCCTCCTGGCAGCGCTGCACTTTCCTCGCTGCCGATGCCCCCCACCCCCGCGCCCCCACCTCCGCGCCGAACAGGGGGTGCAGGAAAAAGCAGGTTGAGGAGAGAAAACCAAGAGTTTCCCCATAGCTACTTGGCGGCGCTTGGGTGGAGTTGAGGGGTCTGGGAGCTTGCCCCGTAGGGGTGATGGGAGTGGATGGAAGGGGGGGACAGATGCAAGATTTCTTGACTTTTGGGGGGGGGCAGGCAGACGTGGGTCCCTTTAAGATCCACCTTCCCCCTCCACCCTATTACCACCACCACCCCCCCTCTCCAGCCTTTCCCTCCCTCTCTTAGAGGCCAATTTTGTTAATTAAATGTTTTGTTTGCGACGCAGCTCTCATTCATTGCGGACACGTCATTCGGAGCAGATCTAAGCCAGAGACCAGATCTCATTAGATAAAGCCCATCAGAACTAAGAAAATGGAGGAGCCACTAATTAAAGCTTTTAATTGTGCAGATTCGCTGCGGCAAGGCCGCTGCTTCATCTGAAATCTTGGAGGGAGAGGAGGAAGAAGACCAGTTCTGCCCAATGGACACTTGGGCCATGGAGGGGAAGGGGACTGAGGAAAACGCCCCCTTCTCTTTCCGACCCCCACCCCAAGCCTGAGCCCAGTTCCCTGCAGCTTTTTAGCCACAACTGGGATGTTAAAAAAAAAACTCAAGACAGTTTAAAAGCCCCTTAATAAGATGCTCTATGGTCCCAGCCAGGCCGAGGGGATCCCTCTTCACCTGGACACAGGGTAGCAGATCACTCCACTCTAGTAGCCTGCTTCGGTCAGTCCATGAGGACCTGGAAGCCCCTCCAACAAGTGGACATTGGGGCATTTGGGGAGGGGGCAAGTGAGAGGGACACAAATCACAAAGGCAGCACCTGTCACCTTCCCACCCTTTGAGCATGTTGATGGGCAGACACAGAAGACTGACTCCAGACATCTATCCCTAACGGGGAAAGTGGCTTTGGGGGGTGTCCTTATCAAAGTGATCCGTCTGGCACTGAACTGGGCAGGACTCATCTATCCTGGGTAGACTTTATGTTTCTGCTGGTAGCATCTAGTTCAAGATCAAGCTGAATTCTACACCCCAGATTCAGAGGCAAAAACTGCTGAGAATTAGGATTAATTAAGATTCGAGGCTGTGTGCACATCCTCCATGGCTCCATTAGGCCCCAAGAAAACACCAAAAGGGCATTTATCATTTGCCCCAAGAATAAGAAAAGGAATGGACTTCATTCCCAACAAGCCACTTGCCTCAACTTGTCTCAAGGGACTCCAAGTGGACTCATCTTTTTTATAATTAGTAGTAATCAGAATTGAAGGTGGGGTTCACCCCCCCCCTTTGAAGGCACTTGAAGAAATGAAACTGCACCATTCACCGAATCGTAACTACACTGTCAATTTTTCCACTTCAAATCACCATCCTTTCTTACCACACTTTTTTGCTCTCTACTTAATTACAATACTGTCAAAGCTCCTGGCATGGCTTGGAAGGACCAGAAAGCATTACACCCAGGCTCCTGCTGATTTTCCAACATTTACTTTTAAAAGGACACTTAGTGAAATTAATGCAGCCCTATTAATTTAAAAATAAAAGCCCTCTCCCTCTCATATTTCTTTCACTTGACTGATTGAGGATGCCAGCAGAATGGATATAGGTTACATTATCAGAAGAACCAAATGGCATTTTACTCCATCATTTCACATTCATGATATCACAGGGCGGACACACCCATCCTCAGCTGCAAACTGCACAGGGGTCTCTCCTGAAGGATCAGCCATGGAAGATGACACTCAAAGCGAAGCTAAACTTTGAACAGAATAGCTCATCCACTGACTGACCTTCATGGAAGAAAGAACAGTATGTTCTACTCATCACTATAGAGAAAGGATTCAGGGAAGAAACAAATGGAATGAAATTCTCAAAAGTATGCGGTTTTCTAGTATCAATGGTGTGCGTGTGGGTTTTTTTTTTCTTTTTTCTTTTTTTTTTTTAATTACTGGATGTTGAAACAGAACACCTCCTAGAAGCATTCATGTGCATCAGTCTATCAAACCATTTACTCAAATTAAATGTGTAATCCTTCAAATGCCTCCTTTCAAATTAATGAGTTTAAGTAGCTTGAGTTCACCTGAAAAGATCCTATAGGCACCTGACCTCCTCAATTCTTTCCATTAATTGCACTGAAACTTGTTGGAAAAAGACTGCTTACGTGGGCATATGAATGTTCCTATACATTGCTTTAAAATGCAAGATTAGTATAATTCTATCACTTTTTTTTTTCTGACTCTCTTTTGGGGACCAAGGGCAATGCTACAAATCACAACAGTAACAAAAACCCAAACCTGAGCATTTTTCAAATGAAAAAAAAAAAAAACCTGAAAATTCTACATTAAAAGCTACACACCAACACTGCTCCTACCACACTTCCAAGTAAGCCTATGAAGAAAACATTACCACTAGCTTTTGTTTGTTTGGGTTTTTTTTTTTTTTTGCCATAAAAAGAATTACAAGTCTATAAGCTGATGGCTAATCAGCATTTTTCACAAGGAGCACAAAGAATGAGTCACAGCTTTCCACTCAAAAAAAGTTTAAAAGTGCTTATGTAAATATCATAATTAGCCATCAGTATAGATGAGTAATTTTCTCACGAACAGCACTTTTATTTTTAAGTAAACCTTTTGTCTCCTGAGTTCTGTGGGTCCACACCTTGCAAGCAGCTGGACCCCCCCACCACCACCACCACACACACACACAGACACACTCAAAATGCTTACTTTTAGCCTAAAGCGCAGCAGAAGCTGACAACTTAGAATTTTGCGGCCAGAGCGAACTCAACCTTTTTCCACACCTAAAGGTGCAATCCCACCAAAACGGAGCTATATTCCCTAGTATGGAAACTGCCCTCAGTGTCATCAAATGCAAGAAGACTGACAACACATGCTTCTGGGTCCCCTTACATGCAACCACCTTCAAGGTTTTGGAGGGGAATTCTGTCATGCATTCCCTCGGATGCCCATTCGCCTTTCCCTCTGAGCCCTGGTACCCTCTGGCCTGGCCCCTACTCTGCCCGCCCATCTCTGTTAAGGCAGCCAGACTGGACTTACCTAATGTAGTCATTTCTGCAAAGGATCATGCCGCTCTTGGTGTAACACGACGTGCCAATGTCGCCCAGCTGTGCCTGGCAGCAGGAACACTTGAGGCAGCGGCTGTGCCAGTAGCTGTCCATGGCATAGAGCAGAAAGCGGTCCGCGATCTTGCCCCCGCAGCCAGCGCACCGCTTCCAGGAGAGGGAGCCGGCCGTCACCGGGGGAGGCTGCGAGCTGCTACCGGGATTCACCATGGTCTGCAGAGGGCGGGGAGAGGGGGACGAGGAGCAGAGAGACAGACCAAAAAAAAAAAAAAAAAAAAGAGGGCAATGCAAAAAAGAAAAAAAGAAAGAAAGAAAAGTCAGTACATCACGAAAGCATGCAAGCAAGCTTGGCGTCTTCTATTTCCCTTCCTCCCTCCCGGGAGATGCTGGAAGGAAGCAGTCCGGGCAAGGGCGGGAAGGAGGAGGAGAAGGAGGAGGAGGAGGCTGCGCGCACTGGAGAGGGAAAGGAGGCGAGAGCAGCTCTCCGGCAGCAGCCGCCTGTTTACTTTTCTCAAGCTGTGTTCCGGGGCCCACGAGCTCCTCGCAACTTTCCGCCGCCGCTGACAATTTCTGCTCGGGTACTGTCAAAACTCCGAGCCAGCCAGCGAGCGAGCGAGCGAGCGACGGGGCGAGGGAGGAGGGAGGACGGCGCGCTCCACCCCTCCGCGGCGCCTCCCTCCTCCTCCTCCTCCTCCTCCTCCCAGCGCCCGCCTCCGCCCGCTCCTCCCGCCCGCCTCCAGCAAATGAGGGTCAAACCCACCCACCGCCGCGCCCGGCCCCTCCCCGGTCCCCGCCGGGCCCCCGCGAGCCGGCAGCCCCGCCGCCGCCGAGGCCACCTTCCCTCCCGAGCTCGGCTGCCTTGGGGAAGTGCAGCTGGACTTCACAAGTTGGAAATAGTTTAGGTTTTTCTGCAAAGAGGGGAGGGGGAAGAAGAAAAAAAGAAAGAAAGAAAAAAAGGGGGGGAGGGAGAGACGGGAAGGAAGGGAGGGAGAAATCAGCAGAGGGGAGATGGAGGGGAGGCAAGGTAGCAGGAGGGGAGGTGCGGGGTGTAAAGTTGCGAAACTGGTTTTTCGTATTTTTTTTTTTAAACTGCACCTTTCACATGCCATTGTGGTGACCGCCATCTCCCATTATTGTTCCAAATCTCATTTCATTTTGAAGATCAATGAGTGTTTTCAGGACACAGGCGAGAATAACAGATCATTGAACTTTGGGATGCCTGTTAACTTCCTAGACAAACACTCTCCACTTTGGTCTCGCTAATCTGCCCTTGATCAGCAATTTAAATGCTAAAGCTTTGTTCCTCCAAAAGGGAATGTGGGGGGGGGGGGGGCTGTCGATAGATAATATGCGAGAAAGACGCGACGGAAGGACGCACAAGTTAAATTCGAGCCAGTCCTGCTGTCACCAAAAACTGCCCTTAAACATTCCTCCCCACTCTCCCTAATGAATGCCACAAGAGCAGCAACCGGGGTATAATATAGGAATCAATTTATAAAGCTTAGCCTAAACCGATTAATTTGTTGCCTCCCCAATTCCTGAGTCCAATAAAGTCCTAGTGTTTCTCCAGTCACTTATTCTATAAAAAGATCAAGTTATTTACTGCCAATTAAGCAGCTTGTTTGGTCTTTGTCGTCTGTGAGCTGAGAGTGTGGGCTCCCCCCCCAACCCCCCCCCCCCACACACACAAGGCTCTCTGCTCTCAAGACATTCAGCCCATAACTAGGAAGGAAGAGGGGAACTTTGCCTGTCCCCGGCCCAACTTGCCTGCTGCAAAGAACGAGGGAGAAAGAACGAAACAAGGACTCGGGTTCCTTAAATAGGCCGATTTTAAACACATTTCCTCCAAAAGAGTCCCGGAACGTGTGTCCAGTGACCGCACAATAAGAACTGCACCAATTAAACTGTAACAAAACCCCGAGACTTTGGAAACAGGACCACTCTAAAACCCATTAGCATTGCATTTATCCGAATGCATCATACCTTTATGTAAATTGATTTATCTGATGCATTTACTCGAGGAATTGCTTTTTGTTACAATTTCAGCCCTAACCTAAATGAATCTGCATTTCCTGCCCTGGGTCTTTAAACTGTTTCCCCCTCCCTCAACGTTTTAATCACTCCGAATTCCTTTTTAAAAGGGGAGAGGGAGGGGAGGAGATTTCAAGTTGCTCCCGCCCCCATCTTCAGTCGAGAGGTAAATATATATATGTATGTATATTTTTTTTGAAAAGGAAACATTACACTGAGAAAAGCATCCAGTAACCCCATTAGCTAAAGCTCTTAAGGACAGGCAATACCTTAATGCTGATTAAATCTAAAAGAGATGAATCAAGAGTACTGACCAGAAACTGACTCCCCTGATAACTAAGGACCGGCCCTCATCAAGTTTCATTTAGAGTTGGAAAAAAAAAAAGAAGAAGAAGAAAAAAAAAAAAAAAGAAAGCTTTTAAGTTAAATAGGCTTATACTCTAGTAATTACATAGCCAAGCAATTTAGGTCCTGGGGTAGTCAGTGAAATAGAAAGCAGAGCCGGCTGCTAGAGGCAAAGTCTGCCCCCCTTTAACAACGTCTCTGGTGTTTTTTAATGGAGACCAAGGGAGGGACAAACGCAGCGCTGGCAATTTGTAGTACAAAAATGGATGCTTAATTCATGTCTTGATTTTAATTAGGTGATTCACCGGATTTCTCCTGGATTGGAACAAAAGACCCATAAGCCAAGAGGAATTCTTTAAAAAAAAAAAAAAAAGCAATACTAGATCCTAGATACTTGGATCTTTTCGGCCACTGTTTCGAAAATAGTGTTTACTATGGTGATCGTGGGGGTCGTGACTCACAACCCCCCCCCCATACACACACACCCAGGCACACACTACTTCTCATCTAAGCAGCCCCTGTCTTTTCCTTAGAAACTGGCAATGTCCCCACCCACCCACCTCCCCCTGCAAGGTTCCCCCCCACACACACCCCACATACACACACACACACACACACCAGCCGGGTCTCTCCAAGAACCCTTTTGTAAGCAGGAACCGCTACAAAGCTGTGGCGGCCCGGGGGAGCCTGCACTCCCCGGCTAGGCGAGCTCGCAGGCCGGCCTCGGTTACTTTCAGACTCCTCGCGCATTATCTAAGGCGACGTATTGTTTACTTGCAATTTGGGACGGTCAAGGGAAAGAAGCCAGAGAAAACAGCCCGGGTCTTCCCCCCCCCTCCCCGCCCCACATCGGCTCCCCTCCTTCCCCTCCCTTCGTCGCCCCCTTCCCGGCCCGCGGCGCCCCCTTACCTGCTTGTCCCCTATATTGCAAGACAGCGAGAGGCGGCAGCGGCGGCGGCGAGGGCGAGATGCGGGGCTGGGGCGCTCGGCTTCCCGGGGAAGGGGCGCCGGGGCTGGCGGAGCCGGAGGGAGGGAGCTCTTGCCGAAGCAGGAAAAGGGAGGAGGGGGCTAAGAAAAGAGTGGTGGGGGGGGGGGCACTGGTTGCTTTTTCTTTCTTTCTTTTTTTTTTTTTTTCTTGCTTTGCTATTTTTTTTTTTTTCAAAAATCGCGTTGCTCTAGGGCGGGTGAGTTAGGGGGTCCCGCCTAAGTGGCCAGTAACCGGGAGGAGTAGAAGTGTCAGTCTCAGTCCCTGGATCCCGGTCCGTCCTCCTCCGCCTCCCCGGGGCTGCGCGCGCGAGAGCAGCTGCAGGCGCCCTCGGCCCGCGCGGCGCGGCGCAGCGGCAGCAACTGCTGCAATCGCGGCTGCAAGTTTGGCAATGTGGCTTCACTTTGTATCTGCCCCCGCCCCTCCCGCGCGCCGTCCGCTCCTCCTCCTCCGCCGCCGCCGCCGCCGCCGTCCTCCCTCCCCGCCTGCACGGTCGTCAGCTCGCTCGCTCCGGGCTGCCGGCCGGTGGCGGTGGTGGTGGTGGTGGTGGCGGCGTAGGCTCGGCCGAGCTCCCTTTGCAACAAAAAAGAAAAGAAAAGAAAAGAAAGAAAGAAAAAGAAAAAGAAAAAAAAACCTCCGGGCCCGGGAGCAGCCTTCCGGGGAGCAGCGCCCCGGGAAGGGAGCGAGGGCGCGTGGGGATGCGGAGATGCGCGCGCGCGCGCGGCGGGCTCCGAGCTCCGAGCCGGGCCGCGGCGGCTGGTCCCCGGCTCCGAGGCGGCGGCGCTGGCCTCTAGCCGGCTCGCTCGCTCCCTCCACGGCTCTTACACATGTGTTACTGACAGAGCCGAATCCCAACTACTCCCCGGCTCTGCCGCCGACGTCAGCGACCCTCAGCCACTGGGCGGCCGGATTGTTCAGGCGGAATAATAAAACCTGCCAATCCGAGGGAGGACAAAGGGATGACTGAAACGAGACTCGAGGGGAGGCGGGGGAGCGAGCGAGGCGGCGGAGCGGGCCGTACCCCGGCCCACGCTGAGCCCCCCCACCACCACCACCGATCCAATGGGGACAAGTGACCTCCCCGAGAGTGGTGCTGGGCACCCGGACACCACCCCCCCCACACCCCGACCCACCTCCCCCCGGAGAGCGCGCCGGGGCTCTGGGGACACACAAGGGACCCGTTCCCGCTCGCTCCGCGGGGATGGCCCTCCCCTTGCCCTGACACCAGACCCTTAGGAAACTTTCCCACAAATGGGTCTCTTCCTGTTGGGGAAGAAAATAAGTCTTGATGAGACTTTACACCCTCGCAAAAAATAAAATAAAGATAACAATAATAATAAAGACATGTCGTTTTGTTGAGCTCAACGGCTGGTGGAGATTTCTGGACCTTAGTGGAAGTTCAGTTAACAAGGGAGGAGCCAGGCAAGGAAAAGTTCCTGCCGTAATACTGCCTGCTTAAAACCCCTCTTTAACCCATTAAGTGGTATAAACTGGAAGCAGGAAGCGTGCATTGGTGCTTGTCAATTGTTGGGGATATTTGGGTCACGTCTGTCATTTTCAGAGGCGAAGCAAACTTCATGGAGACCACTTTGGATGCTACTCTCCCCAGTTTGCCAAGTGGAGGGGGAGATGCTGACTGCAGTAGCCCCCAAAAGCCATGGAAGTAATTCGAGATCTGTAATCTTGCAACCTCTGGAAAATAAGAAAGGGCACTTCTAGTACAAATCACGTTTGTGAAAGTTCGATTGCAGGGCCCAAGCTAAGCCTAAGCCCTTGAATACCTAGTCATTCAACTTTAACTGCTCTGCCAAAACAAGTTGAATAAACCTCTGATCAGAGGTTGATATTAGACGATTATTAATAGTAAGTTCCAGGGAGACTTTTCTGTTGGAAATTATCATTCAAGTGCAAAGCCCTTCTGCTAAGCCATGTGGGGCTAGTTTTCATATTGTATTACATTTTTTCCAGTGTTCGGAGAAGGAGACTGAAGGAGAATCTGTAAGACAACGTTTACGTTGAAAGTGGACATTTTTAGGTTCTGTCTAGAGAATTTCTTTCCTTTAAACCACCAAAATTAGTACTGAAAAAGAAAGACTATTTCCTACAAAACGAGGCAGAGGTCAATTTTAATGCCAATCAAAATATTCATTTAATTCCTTAAGTTCCAATCACGTTAAACTTAGTGAATTATTTTTGTTGACTTGTATTGGACGCTGTGTGATGAATTCACCTTGGGCACATATGAAAAACATTTTGATAAAAATCACTAACACGATAATGACCTGTGCAGTAAAAACTGGAGATGGACATGTTAGAAGGATAATTTACAAAAGATGTGATGTTCCTTGGAGGTTTCTAGAAAAGAAAACCAAACAAGGAAAGGAACCCTGTAAAGAAAGAAGACACTTTAATTCTTGGGTTCATTTTTAACTTGTTAATAATTGATAATAACCAAAATTAAATATCACAAGTTCATTTTCTTTTTCTTTGCCTTTTGAGATCAGGCCTTCCTATGTGACCCAGGCCTCAAACTTCCTGCATCTTGAGTGCTTGGCATCACAGTCCTCACCACCACTGTGCCCAGTTGATACAAGATCTCAGTGGCTCCTGTCACATCAAAAGTTGTCATATGCAAGGCTGACGTGGTGGTGCATGCTGTTAATCCCAGCACTCGGGAGGCAGAGGTATGAGGATCACCGTGAGTTCGAGGCCACTCTGAGACTACATAATGAATTCCAGGTCAGCCTGAGCCAGAGTGAGACCCTACCTCAAAAAAAAAAAAAAAAAAAAAAAAAAAAGTTGTCATATGCAAGTAGATTTCCTTCTCTGAGCTTTGATTTTCTCATGGAAAAAATGAAGGCATTAAACCTAGCGGTCTTTAATTCCTCCCCCCACTTTTTTAAAATCAAACACATAGCATATAGATCTGAAATGAAGTATGAACACGAAAAACATGGAATTTTAATTTCAAAATGTATGCTAGAAATTTAACCAGGATTGTGTTCAGATCTCATTGAGTGATTCTCCAAAGGATACAGGGAGTTTTTATGGAAGGAGGAAGAGAAGGATGGATAAAACTTTGAATGTAGCTCTCTAGGCTACAAGGGGCCTACCCTTTAAGAGGTAGTTTTCATGTTCCGATTCTAAGTGTGTGTGACGTCTTTGTCCGGGTCCTGGTAGATTACAGTGGGTGAGAACATATTACCAGAGAGCTTTATCTGCTGATGTTGTGCTTATAGAAACCCGAAAATGGTAACAGCTAACATTTTCTTCTAAGGGGTAGGAAGTAAATCCATTCACTGTAATCAAAATTCAGGCGTACTTTAACCACAGCGCCACCTCTGGGTAGTCTTTATTTCTGCATTCTTAGCATTTGGCAGACCCTGCTAATCTGGGTACACAGACATTGTAGCCTTTAAGTGCCTGGTTAAGTGAGCTAGCCCTCTCCATCCCTTCTTTCTGTGAATCCCAAAGACTCAGAAGCAGTGTGAGCACGTACAAGTCGGCTACAGACAGAGAAGTCCTGAAAAAGTGTATTCTTCAAACAAATAAAAAAACTACTCCAAGCAACAATCCTGGCATAAAGTAAGACTGCCGAACTCAAGAAAATGTAATATTGTACCCATCAGTCCAAGAAAATTCAACTGACGTTATATATTCATCACTCATCCTACTTACTTAAAATGAGGAATATAGCATATGGTACTTTGAAAAGAAACCCAAATCGTTTGTTTCTTGGGTTTTTTAGAACATTTTTGTTTATTTGGGAGCAGAGAGACTGTTGTGTGTGTATGGGTTCCCCAGGACTTCTGCCAACAAACTCCAGATGCGTGTACCACTTTGTGTATCCGGCTTTATGTGGGTACTGGAGAGCTTAACCCAAACTGACAGGCTTTGCAAGCAAGCGCCTTTAACCTGGGAGCCATCTCCCCGGCCCGTGTTTCTTGACTGTTGATCAAATACAGGAAGCATATTGATCTTAGATCAAGTCATTCTTCACCATACTCACCCTAAAATTATTTCTATCCAGGTCCTCCGTCATAATCGTTTTCCCCCCGGGCGTTCTCCAGGAGTCCGTGGACAGCTGAGGCCCTGGAGGGAGAGCCCATGGTGTACCCCAAGTGCCTAGCTGTTCTGGGGGGAAGGGGAAGGATTTCGCCCTGAAAGGCCCATGCAGTGGGCTGGGGCGATGGTGAGGAAGGCAAGCATGCTTTCCACTGAAGCATGGGGGCCTCTTGGACCAGAGACTCATGTACATATCTGGGCATGATCATGCATCTCTATAACCCAAGTGGAGAGACCAGAGAACCCTGGTCTTAGTGATAGACAGCGGGAGTGGGTTCAGGGAGAGATCCCATCTTAAGGGAAGAAAACACGCCAGTGAGCATTGAGAGGACACCTGACATTCTTCTTTACCCTCCCCTCATGTGCATGGGGCACATTTATCTGTGCATACACCTGTATACACACACACACAGAGAGAGAGAGAGAGACAGAGAAATAATTAAAATTTAAGAAAAGTCATGTAGGAAGGAGGGAGGGATAGAAGCAAGGAAAGAAGGAGAAAAAAAGAATAGGGGATTATCCAATTTTGTACCTCTAAAAGACTATGTTTCAAGGAACCACACCTTGGTTTCAAAATATTAGTAACAATATTTAAAATTTACTGTCATTTTTCTCAACATCTCTCATAAATCTGTCAGTAAATGTTTCAGGAGATAAAGTGATAGGTGGCTGCTTTATTAGAACATTGTTTTTAAAAGTAATCACAAGGACTAACCTCGGTAAATATCTCTTCAGATTATGCTAATCAGCTTTAGATATAAAGTTCTATCCTAGATCCTTGCTTATAGAGTATTTAAAAGTATAATGGAGGGTCTGGTGACATAGCTCAGTCAGTAGAGTGCTTGCCTTGTCATCAGGAGGCCCTGAGTTAGATCACCAGGGCGTACACACAGATACCAGATGTGGTGGCATGCACCCACTTGTAATGCCAGCACTGGAGAGGCAGAGACAGAAGGATTCCTGAGGCTCACTGGCTCGTCCGTCTGCCTAGT
Source organism: Dipus sagitta (assembly GCA_036346955.1). Classification (NCBI taxonomy): domain Eukaryota; kingdom Metazoa; phylum Chordata; class Mammalia; order Rodentia; family Dipodidae; genus Dipus; species Dipus sagitta. The sequence continues at coordinate 46,548,810 of CM070788.1, forward strand.
TGGTAAGCTCCAGGCCAATGAGAGACCCTGACTCAAAAAAAAAGATGAACAGTGTTCTTGAGTAATAACACCTGAGGTTGTTCTCTGGCCTCTTCATGCACCCCCATACACATGCGTGTTCTCACGTGCACACACATAAAAAGACACACTTAGCGAAGAAGTTGATTCTATCGAAATAAAACAGAAGCATGGCTGAAAAACATGCTACAGCGTTAACACTGATGAAACAGCACCAGCATTGCAACTGCAAGTATAACATGTAGATTTTGTTTCAAGTTTTCTATTAGGACATATGAAATTGACAAGAAAGGTTTTCCAAAAGATAACGGGAAAGAGAAAAACGTATCTATGATCCAGCATTTTGCCTGACACAGCGAGGCAATTTTAATATACCTGTGAGAAATGATTCCTTTTCTTTTTTTGTTTTTAATTAATTTATTTGTTTATTTATTTATTTGACAGAGAAAGAGGGAGAGCGAGTGAGCGAATGGGGCACGCCAGAGCCTCCAGCCGCTGCAAACGAAGTCCAGATGCGTGTGCCCCCTTGTGCATCTGACTAACGTGGGTCCTGGGGAATCGAACCTGGGTCCTCTGGCTTTGCAGGCAAACGCCTTTAACCGCTATGCCATCCCTCCAGCCCCATGATTCCTTTTCTTTATACGGGATTATGTAAGTAGGAAAAAACAAAAATCTCAACCACTCCCCCAAATCTTGGACCTATTGGCAAATCCTTATATAAATTAAATTTATTTTATTTTATTGTGCGTGTACAGTGTATGCATGCGGATAGCCACACCCTGTGTACCAGGTTGCAGAGGCAGAAGGAAGATTCCATGTGTCCTCCTCTATCACTTTCCTGCCTGAGGCTGGGTCTCTCACAGAACCTGGAGCGCTCTCTCTCTCTCTCTCTCTCTCTCTCTCTTTTTTTTTTTTTTTTTTTTGACTGGCTGAACAGTCAGCCCCAGTATCCTCCTGTCTCCACCCCTTCAGCACTGAGGTTAAAGGCATGCAGGTCCTGGCTCTTTACATGCAGGGGGTCAAAATCGGGTACTCATGCTTCTATAACAAACCCTCTTACCTACTGAGTTTTCTCCTAGGCCCCAGGAAAATCTGAGGGTGATGATTTCATAGGAGAAATTATTTGTCTTGGTTAAACTGCCTGTTTCTACAACTAGATCCTGTCAACAATATTCAAGCACAAGTGGCATTCTGCAAATAAATTGTAAATAAAGGAATAGACTATATGCACGGGTATATTATATATTAATCCAGGACTTCCAAATGGTCTAATGGCTCAACAGGCAATCCTTATTCAAGTAGAGCTAAATCTTTGCATAGTTAAACTTAACTTCACAGCAGTTACAAAAGAGAGTGTATAGATGATTCGATCATTTTTATATTTGTGAGGGGATTACTATTAAGTATATTAACATCATGTATCCTACAGAAAGCAGCAATTCTATTTTAAATTAGCCATGGTTCTTCCCCAAGGCAAAGGTCATTAATAGGTATTGATACAGAAACCAGTGCATTAAAATGTAACTCATCCTCTGTTATGTTACCTATGCTTTTATTGAAAGAAAGGCTAATACTTCAGAAATCTTAAGTGTCCCAAATCACAACTTCTGCAGTGTCACTTTTAATTATGGTATTTATATAATTGAGCCTTTTCCTTATGCAGTCTTGTAATAAAATGTAATATTCTAAAGTATAACCTTGGTTTCTCTATGCTCGCCAAAGAAATTGATGAAAATATGATAACATTTGTTCATCCATCCAATTGTAATGAATGACCCTGTTGGAATTAAGGGGATACAAATCCATAGCTGTCCATAGACTTAAAAAACACACATTTCTACTCTATATAGCACTATAAATTTTTTCAAATAAAACGAACAACCAGATATGGATTTTTTAAAATAATAAAATTGGATAACTCAATTGACTAAAATGTGTTCCCTCCACGCAGAGGCACACATTATAACGTCATCATTTATATTCCTCAACATAAATCAAATTTCATAATAAAATTGTTTTTGATGAATCACCACTTCTTTTCTAGCTTCAAAACATTCTGAAAGAGAAAGCAAATTTGTCCATCTCTCTGTGTGATAAGAAATCACTGAAAACATATTTAAGACTTTTCATCTAAGATGATCGTTTGGGGAAGTTTGCTTTTAAAGGAAAATATTCGAGTGAAGCCATTTTCAAATGTGGGGAAACAACTGACGAATCAAATTGACTTTATTCTCTGTTTTATTTTCTTTCTTTCTTTCTTTTTTTCTTTTTTTTTTTTCAGTGCCATCTGTTGTGTTCTGTGACAATAAGGCCAGGAAGATGTCATTACAGAACAATGCTCTGAAAATAATTTGCTTAAAAAAATGAATGAAAACTTAAACAACTCTACCTTTAGACATGTTTGCTCTAATTTGATGGTTAAAACATCCAAACATTGTGCCCAGTTATCTGATCCCTGTTTCTATTGCCTTCTCTGCTGTGACGACACTTAACACTGCACTGGAATTCCTACCTACTGCTGGTGTCCAGTAGTAAATCCTACACATTATTAGAATATCTGCCTGTTATCAGCTCCGTCAGGGAATGAATTATTGACCATAACTCATTGCTGGGAAGACTACACAAGACAGTCCAGTGAAGTTTTGATAATTTCTAGAAGTCATAATAATTTATGGAGGGGGATTTGATTGATCTCCCTCCACTATTTTGCGCCTATCAGTAAATAGGACACATATTGATGGCCTACTTGAACTATATTAACAATATGGGCGAATTCACAACTTAAGCATTTTCTCTCTCTCTCTCTCTCTCTTTCCCCAGAAGGATTCTATTAACACAGTAACTCGGTTTCTAATAATGTTCTTCCATGTGGTTTGCTCATGGGAACCGGGAAATCACAGATCTCAACTATTAAACATCTAAAATCACGATTCTAATCATTATATATATATATGATATATATAGTCCCCATTTACCGTTATTCTAGACATTGCTTTTGGGGGGAAAAATGACCTGATGCCACTGGAACTGATGAAGATATAGACAAATGCTGAAAGTCTCCAGAGTCTCTTCAAGTGTTGGAATACAAATGATGGAATAAAAGAGAATTTTTTGAATTAATAGATATTAAGTAAGTTAGTCATTATTTGAAAATCTTGTAACACGATCAATATAACATTTACAGATACTGTTTAATACAATATAACTGTCACTTTAAAGTTTGTCAGAATAGTAAACGATATTCGCCAATAACCACAACTCTGCTTTAGTTTTGTGTTTATTTTCCTCCTGTCTCATTTTTGCTGCATTCTCCAAATTCAATTATTTCTGGGAGCAAACTCTACTAGACAAATGCTTCCTTTATTCCCTTCCTGGGTTTTCATCATGGTGATTTCATTATTGTCTTATTTACTACAACAATTGCTGCCTAGAAAAATAACCGTATTTTCAACTCTTAATATATACTAGGTAATAAGGCAAGCAATATAAATAATAATTTAAATGTAATGGTTGTTTCTTGGATGACATTTAAAACATGTCTATATTTCTAGATGTTTCAACATATATCCAAATAGTATTTTGTAATAGTGTTTTGTAAAAGTAATGGTGTCTCTTGCCAGAGCACTCAAGACCAGAGGTGGGTTACTTGACTGAACACTTCCCTTCAAGAAAATAATGCTTTCTTCATTTTATCTTAATTTTGTAGCTCCTAGCAATCATCTAAACAATCTTAAAATTAAAAGATAATGTTAATGGGAGAGAGTGTTGTCATTGGATAATGACTTCCTGCTGCTAGATGAATGCAGTGGCAACAATGCTGGAGCATTTATTGAAAATAAAGGGAAAAAACAAAGCCAGGGGATTTATTTTTTAAAGCAGGTGACAGAGATCTTATGACACTGTTGTGTTACAATTACTTTGCTCCAATTTTGTAGAGTGGCTGAAGGAGAACGATCCCTTTTTCCTGATGGATGAGGGGTGACAGTGACATCCCCGTGAGTAGAGTGTACTCTTTCAGACTAGAGGAAATGTGTTACATGATTGCTCCAATCAGAAGACAACTTCTAAAAGCTGAACCACTTAATCAAGTAAGTACCCCAAAATGGACAAGTGCATGTATGCATGCTTGACAGGAAAAACAACACACACACACACACACACATACCCCCACAGAGTCTCTACTTAACCTTGGTCTCAACTGTAACAGAAATATTAATAAACCCCACATTGGCACCAATAGACGGCTTGCCAGAAAAACCTAGGAATGACCCAGACAGAAGTTCTGCCCATGGGCGTTAACTACTGCCCTACATTAATTCTTCTGTGGGTCACTATGACTTAATGACAAGAGCCATTATGAAGGAAGGTCTGGAGTTTAGAGACAGATGAAGCTAGTTTCAAAGCTGTGGAAGATGCTCTCCTGCTGGCTGGGGAAGAAATTGCCATTAATGAGGGGCTCCACGGACGGGACACCTGGAAAGAGCTGGAGAACGACCTCTCAGAGCTGAGAGGGTCCCTTCCAGCAGCTAACAAGGAAATGAGGACCTCCTGCCTATCTCTCTAGGGATACGTCCTGCCAAAAACCAGTGACTCTGGGTCTCAGATGAGATGGCAGACCCAGGTGATGCCATGACAGAGAACCCAGCTGAGTCAGTTCCAAACCTCTGCCCCACAGAGAACCTGAGATAGTTGGAAAGGTATTGTTTTAAGCCACTAAATGTATGCAAGTTGTTGTTAACAAGCAATGCTAATTCTGTGAAGGAAAAAAGGTATTTTGTCAGTGCCTTTTCCTCTTGAGTAAGAATGGTTGGATTTGTTCCTCGTTGTCCAGTTCTCCTCCCCAGTAGAGCCTGGAATGAAAAGCTAACGTTTCCCATTATACTCCAGGTAGGTATCAGCTGGGGAGGGTTTAGAACAAATAACACACATAGCTAGCCAATACACGAAGGGATGCATCCAGAGATGGCCACTAGGAATTAACACAAGGCCTGAGGACTGCGCCCAGACAACATGCAGCGTGAAGAGACAGTAGGAATTTCAATGGGTTTCTCAGCAGGCATAAGCGGTCTGTATGGTATTGACTGGACACTGACCTCCAACTGTTTCCACTCCTCTTAAGCCCCCCATTTCAGTTGCATAGTCCCTGAAGAGAGTCTCCCCTTGGGCATTCTCAGGTGAAGTGCCTACTCTCTACAGAAGGGGAAAGAACAAAGTTTTTAAGGTCTGCAATCTGGTTCAAGTCCTGGAAATTCCCTTGTGACAAGACTCTATGCAGTGGGCAAGAGGTAATGATGCTCTAGAAGGAAATAGATACCAGACAATGAAACAAGTGACAAATGTTCAACCAAACTGCATGTGGCCAGAGGATGAATGCTGGAATCATGGACAGGGAAGACCCCATCAGCCATGTCCAAAGTGTGTCATCCAAGAGAGTGAGGAGTATCAGGCGTAGGAGACGTCATGGGGAGAGTCTTCAGAGCAAGGTGAGCCAAGGGTAGCACTGGTGTTCTATACATCCCTTCCTTGGCGGAGTACACCTATGAGCAATAGCCAGTGAGGAAGCTATCTACCTGCTTTGGCCTTGAGTCAATTTCTCACCTTTAACCCTGTCATAATCGTGTCATGATTACAAGCATTCACAACCCTTGTGGGGTGTCACTTACATATGTCAGAGCTGTTAGGAGCAAATATTCAGGGGCAATGGGAATACATCATGCTAGGTGTGGGTGTTGAAAGACCTGTACCATTCACATGTAAATAGAATCATGACACTCTTTGTTTGTATTTGCTCTTATTTTATTTGAATGAAGACAGACAGAGAGAGAGAAAGTGAGAGAGCAAATGAGTATACCAGGGGCCTCTAGCCACAGCAAAGGAACTCCAGATGTATGTGCTACTTTGTGCATCTGGCTTTATGAGAATACTGGGAAATCAAACCCAGGTTGGTAGGCTTTGCAGGCAATCTCTCCAGCCGTATATATATTTTTTATTTTATTTATTTATTTATTTATTTTGGTTTTCTGAGGTAGGGTCTCACTCTAGCCCAGGCTGACCTGGAATTCACTATGTAGTCCTCAGGGTGGCCTCGAACACACAGTGACCCTCCTACCTCTGCCTCCCTACTGCTGGGATTAAAGGCATGTACCACCATGCCCAGCTCAGCCCTATATTTTTTTTTCTCAATTTTTATTAACATTTTCCATGATTATAAAAAATATCCCATGGTAGTACCCTTCCTCCCCCCCACTTTCCCCTTTGAAATTCCATTCTCCATCAAATCCCCTCCCCATCTCAATCAGTCATTCTTTTATTTTGATATCATGATCTTTTCCTCCTCTTATGATGGTCTTGTGTAGGTAGTGTCAGGTACTATGAGGTCATGGATATCCAGGCCATTTTATGTTTGGAGGGAGCACGTTGTAAGGAGTCCTACCCTTCCTTTGGCTCTTACATTCTTTCCGCCACCTCTTCCGCATTAGACCCTGAGCCTTGGAAGGTGTGATACAGATATTGCAGTACTGAGCACTGCGGTCATTTCTTTCCATCACCATGATACCTTCTGAGTCGTCCAAGGTCACTGCCATCTGAAAAGAGAAGATTCTCTACCAAAAGTGAGAGTAGCATTAATATAAGGGTGTGAACATTAACAGAAGTGATTACTGGGCAGTTTGATAAGCATAGTATATACATTTTTCCAGACAACAGCAGACATTACACCCCTAGGGCTCATGACTACCCTTGTTTTAAGGGATCAGGGATCTATTCCCTCCCATGGAGCAGGGCCTCCAGTCCAATTAGAGGGCCATTGGTTTCCCCCATAACAGACGTGCCACTATTGCACCCGTTGGCTCATTTGGCCTGGCTGGCCAAATATAAGGCTTGCAGGTGTCCACTGTTGAGTATCTTCACTGGTGATTTCTCTCTCTCCCATTGAACTGCATGCAGAATGGCTTCCTCCAGCTTTCTGTTAGCTGATCTACATGGAGGAGGTTATCAGCTCAGTTCCAGCAGGATTTCTCAGTGGCCTTGAAGCCCAGGTATGTGGAGTCTTCAGCAATAGGGTCTTACCATCTATTCCTGGTGGGAAACCAAGGGACTTGGAAATGGCCTATAATGTTTTGGGGGCATCAGGGACCTCCCTGGCCAACAACTCACTGGAGGTATCCCATCCCTGGCACTGAAAATTTTCTAGCAACAATCTACAGGGTCCTGAGTGTTCCATTGTCCAAAACTGGAGGATTCCATATGATTTATTTATATCCTCTTAGATTTTGATTAGCCCTCCCTCCACCTTTCCTTTACTCAATCTCTTCCCCTGACCTCACTTTGGGCCTTTTCACCGCCGTTAATCTATTCCTCTACTTACATATATACAATACCAACCTACTAAGTACCCTCCTCCCTTCCTTTCTCTTCCCTTTATATCTCTTTTGTAGCTTACTGGCCTCTGCTACTGAGTTTTTTCCTTCTCACACACAAGCCCAATCATCTGTAGCTAGGATCCACACATGAGAGAGAACATGCGGCGCTTGGCTTTCTGGGCCTGCGTTACCTTGCTTAGTATAATCCTTTCCAGATCCATCCATTTTCCTGCAAATTTCATAACTTCATTTTTCTTTACCACTGAGTAGAACTCATTGTATAAATGTGCCACATCTTCATTATCCACTCATCACTTGAGGGACATCTAGGCTGGTTCTACTTCCCAGCTATTATGAATTGAGCTCAGCCCTATATTTTTAATCTTGAAGAAAATTTTGCTATTCTGCGGTCATTAATCCATTCAAAACAAGCTGTTATTAAGTACCTACTGTGTGCCCAACCACCATTCAAGATGCAACGAATAAAACAAATCTTTTGCCCTAGTGACACTTAGAAGCTAGTCTATGTTAGATGGCGGCATAAGATATGAGGAAACGCACAGCAGAGTAAGAGTGACAAGAGAAGCGGGGCCACGTGGGGCTCGATGGCGGAGCAAAAGTTTATGTAGGTGAGTCATCGGGGACCTCAATGAATAGAGATCTGTATATACAAGAACCACAATTCTCAGATCTCAGAAAGTTCTAGAAGTGTAGAAGATGAGGTAAGAAGGGGCACACTGGGACTTAAGATTTTACCTGGATGCTATTGGAGGGTTTTGTGTAAAGATGTATGATTGATCATGTTTTATTATTGTTTTTGATTATCCATTTGGCAATTGCACTGTTTGACTTTACATGCGTGCTAGGGAATTCAACCTAGGCCAGCAGGCTTTGCAAGCAAGCATGGTTAACCACTGATCCATCTCCCTGGCCCAGATTTAACATGTCATGCTTTAAATCCCAACTGTGGCTGCTGTGTGGAATATACAAAGTAGAGTTCATATGCTTTTGACAGTTCTTTGGTGTTTTCTTGTCATGCCAGCTTTACAATTCCTTCTGCTTCTAAGGACAAGACATTCTCACTCCATCTTTCCAACACACACACACACACACACCATTTCCCTTCTCAGGTGCTGAGTGTGTGAGATAGAGCCACAATATGGTTTTTCCCCTCAGATATTTCCATTTTAACTCAGGAAGGATAAATAACCCATGTGGAGTCTTTCTGTATGTGCCATACACTGGACTGGACTGTCTCATAGAACAACTCATTCAATTGTTCAGTTTGCACACTCAGAATCACTGTCTTCACGGCTAAACCAAGGAAACCCAAACCATCAAAGTTAAACTTCTGCTCAAGACCAGTGTCAGAGCTGACATTCAAACCTTGGAACTTAGGCTGGAGAGATGGCTTAGCAGTTAAGGCGCTTGCCTAGAAAGCCAAGAGACCCAAATTCAATTCCCCAGAATCCATGTAAGCCAGATGCACATGCTGGTGCATGTGTCTGGAGTTCATTTGCAATGGCTAGAGGCCCTGACACACCCATTCTCTCTCTATCCCTCTTTCTCCCCCCCCCCATGCTCTCTCATAAATAAATAAATCAATATGAAATTTAAAAACTTGGAAATCCGTTATCACAACAACATGGGAGACAGAAGAATAGCAAGTTCTAGGCATGCCTGTGTGACACAGAGAGAGTTCAAGTCCAGCCTGGGAAGCTTAGCAAGACTGTGTTTAAGAATAAAAAATACACAGAGTGCCGGGCATGGTGGCACACACCTTTAATCCCAGCACTAAGGAGGCAGAGGTAGGAGAATCATCATGAGTTCAAGGCCACCCTAAGACTACATAGTGAATTCAGATCAGCCTGGGCCAGAGAGACCCTACCTCAAAAAATAATAATAAATAAATAAATAAATAAATAAATAAATAAAATAAATACCCAGAGGCATAGCTCAGTAGTTGTGGAGTGCTTACCCAGCATGTGCCAGACCTTGGGTTCCAATACCACAAAACTTAGATTTCTGCAAAGCTCTACAGATTGAGAAAAGCTTCCAATTTATTAAAGTTTTATACAACATTAGCTTCTGAACCTGAAATTCTTAACTGGGATGATTTTTTTCCCACCCACTGGATATTTGGCAATGTCTGGGGACCCTTTCAGCTGTTACATCTGGGGGACAAGGGTTGATATGGGCATTAGTGGGTGAAGGTCAGAGATGCTACAAAAATTCTCCAAGGCAAGGGAAAGTTCTCTACAAGAAAGCATTGCCCTTCCCCAGATGGAAGTTGTGCCAAAGTTAATGAGCCCTGATCTAAACCACTGTTCGATTATTGGCCTTTCATCATAGTAATATTTCATGAAGATTCACAAAGGAGCAAGTTTCTATGGCCAGAACAATTTCAGTTTGAGGTAAAATTTGCAGCCACCCCAAGGAAGTTTTACGCACCATAGTCTATGACAAAATACTCAGTATTTGAGTGTCTGAGCTCAAAAGTTCAAAAACAGCGTCAAGGGACGTGGCCCACTAGATAAAGTGCTTTAGTACCTAAGTTCAGATCCCCAGAACTTCCAAAAAAAAAAAAAAAGCCAGAAAATATGGCGGAGTTTCTGTAATCCCAGTACCACCAGCAAGATGGGAAGAGGAGGTGGGAGAATTCCCCGGCATGAAAAGCTCCCAGCAGAGCTACTCTGGTAAGCGGAACAATGGACAACGAGAATGAGAGACCCTGCCTCAACCACACCCGAGGCGGGAGCTGCAGACCAGCATCCCCATCCTGCCCTCTGAGGCTCAGAGGACGCTGCGGAAGGGGGTGCAGGACGGATGTAAGAGCCAGAGGACGGGAGGAGCTTTAGAAGGCTGTCTTCGGGACATGAGGTGACCTTTGCATTCATGGCCTCACAGTGACTGGTGTTATCTTTTTTTTTTTTAATTTTTTTTTGTTTATTTATTTAAGAGTGACAGACAGAGAGAGAAAGAAGCAGTTAGAGAGAGAGAGAGAATGGGCGCGCCAGGGCATCCAGCCACTGCAAACGAACTCCAGACGCGTGCGCCCCCTTATGCATCTGGCTAACGTGGGTCCTGGAGAATCGAGCCTCGAACCGGGGTCCTTAGGCTTCACAGGCGAGCGCTTAACCGCTAAACCATCTCTCCAGCCCGACTGGTGTTATCTTTATAAGAGTCGCAGGATATTAGGCCCATCACCGTTCTGTCATAGTTGATGGAGGAGGGCAAGGAAGATAAAAAGATAGCAACGGAGAAGAGGGATTATTTGGGAAGAATAAAGGGTTCTGGGGAAGGGGTATGAGCGACCAAAGGACAAAAGTTATTATACAAGTAATTTTAAGTAAGAAATGATGTTAGGGATTTAAAAGAAAGTAGGGAGTCCAGAAGAAGTCTTTACACAATGAGAGTCCACCTCCTCTGTCCTCTGGCTCTCTCAAATAAAGTCCTTCAAATTCTAGGTCTCTGTGTCTGCTCCTCCATTCTTTGGTCAAAACGCTTTCCCTTGCCTTCAAGAAGTTCCTGAAAGTCCAGCATTCCGTTGTCTTGTGTCTCCCCGACCGGGGCTAGTTATGGGAATTAGCATCTCTTACGTCCTCTGATCCTGCAGCTGTATATGGAGATGGTGCTTGTGAAGTGAGTGGGTGGCGTTGGATCCTGTGGGACTGAGCCTGGCCTCCACTTCACAGCATGAACACACTAAACGTGGAACGCCTCTACCTCGAAATGCTACTTTGTGTCTCTTAATAAAATCTGAAAGCATCAAGGTTGCTGGGCAAAACCAATATAGATAGTGACGGAGGGCCAGTGCGTGTGAGCAGAGCACTTTGCAGCGTGGGGCAGACTTCGGCGCTGAACAGATGACAGCTAGACAAACACAATGCACTGCAAAACTCTGGGTGGGGTGAGCTGCTTCTCCAGCCCTTCCCATCAAGTTTGAGGAGAAAGTTAAGAGATGAAAGACCTATCTGAAGGAAAGAAGAGAATTTTGGCTTGCCATCTATATGGGTGGATACAAAAAACTGACGAGAGCAGGCTGGAGATATAGCCCAGTGGTTACTTGCAAAGCCTGACGACCCAGGTTCAATTCCCCAGTATCCCCGTAAAGCCAGATACACAAAGTGACACATGCTCCTGGAGTTCATTTGCAGCAGCAAACAATCCTGACATGCCCACACTCACTCTCTCTGTCTACTGTTTCTCTCAATTAAACAAAAAATACATTTTTAAAGTGATGTGCAAAGGTAATGTGAGAAATCCAATAGTCCCAAAATGAGAAGAGGTTTTTTTCTTAACTTTTAAAATTTTTATTTATTTATTTGAGAGAGAGAGAAAGGAAGGAAAGAAGGGAGAAAAAAGCAGATGGAGAGGGAGAATGGATGCGCCAGGGCCTCTAGCCACTGCAAACATACACCAGATGCATCGGCCATCCTGTGCATCTGGCTTACGTGGGCACTGGGGAATTGAACCTGGGTCCTTAGGCTTCACAGCAAGCACCTTAACCACTAAACCATCTCTCCAGCCCAAGAAGAAATATTTGAGATTTTCTGCCCTGCCCCTGGTTCTGTTGTGAAGTCAGTAGTGGAGGCCCAGGACACAGTGGGGCACCCACAGGAAGTTGGTGACAGAGTCTATGCCCATCCCCAGGCTGCCCACCCCTCACCTGGTCACTTGACCATTCACAACCCATTCCAATTCACTACTCCTAGTGAAGGGGAAGAGAAGCCAGGACAGACTGAACCCCAAACTCAACTTTGCCTTCAGAGTTCAGCTTTCCTCAGCTCTTCCCTTGCGACTGGAGGCCCCTGAGAAGTTACCTAGGAATTTCAAATATGTGACAGACACTTTCATTAACCCGTCACCATTCCCACGCTCAAATGAAACATTGGTTTTGTCAGGTGTCAAGATGCCAAGCTTTTTACAGACACCTAAGACTCCCCATCCCTCAAAATTTCTTGAGGTAAATTATGACTGGTCTAAACCTGAAGCATGTGACTCCGTTCTGACCAATGAGCTGTGAGAAAAGGTCAGTTGCTGTTATTTCCAAGGAAGATTTCCTTGATCTTTATCAAAACAAACAAAGTCATGGGGGAAAAAAAATCACCTCCTTTTCTGCCTCTAGATGTTATGTGAGGAGAGATGACTGGACCTCCTGCCTGACCCATCTGGTGACCATAAGGAGAGTCACCCACACAGGGAGACAAAGGGATTAGAAACACAGTCAGAACCTGTGACTTCAATGAAGCCTGTGGGTGCCTGAATTCATCAAACCATAAACTTCTGGTCTCTGACTTCTTCTTGTGAGATAATAAATACCCCTGTATTGTTCTACCCGTTTAACTGGATTTTTTGATCATTTACAGACAAAAACACCTTAATAAGGTGAAAATCCATCCTCAGAATTTCCAAGGATCCTGGGGACGGGACATTCGTTCTATTTTTCTGACGACACCAGCATCACCACAAAAGAGGGCTGCCTTCAGGATGAGGGCTCTGCAATTAGGCTTCCTCCTTAGCAAGGCCTCCCCACCCCCAGCCCTGTGGCAACGTTCCACCACATGCTATCTCTTAACACTCTTGTTACCAGAATGCCTATTATTTTTAATGTGGGATTTTGGCCTCAGCCAACCCTTGTTTATACCATTAGGATTTAACATGCCTCATACCTCTATTGAGCTTCTCTTATTTCTCGCTGCTTGTTTCAGAAGGCCGGGCACTTAAAAAAAAAAAAATCTACATATCAGGAGATGAAACAATCTTATAGGTGCTCATATCTTATATCTTATATTCCACCAGATGGATGGGATTTCAGGGCCTGGTCGGTTCACGAGGTATACATTTGAAATTTATAAAGCAGTCCCTGGGTTCTGTCTGTGTGAGTAGAGGGAGTGACAGTGGTTCCTTGCTGTATATAGTTATTAAAGGGCTTTGCTTATGTTAAAGGGGCTTATGGAAGGGTTCAGCCAAACACAAAACCACTTATTAGGACAAACAGAGCTTTTAAAAGAATACTATACTCTCATGAATAAACGAGTTGCTGATTGGCTAGAGTTGCAATTTAGCTTTTATCAGTAATTAAGGGCAAGCCACGGAGCAAAGTCGTTAGTTGACACCAATTACAATTGGTAGAGAAACTAATGAGTCCAAGGGAAAAAAAAAAGTTATTTATTTCTAAACTTTTGAAGCATAATTGTTGAGTAAATCGGATAGCTTGCAAATCTTTTCCATACGTTTGGGTTGGTAATTGAGAAATAAAATGGTTACCAAATGTATCTTTGTCCAGTTTTGCTCTGCATTCGTCTCTCTCGGGACTCTTTAAAGTGTAAGGAAAGGGTGATGTCAACAGCAACGTACTCTGGGCAAACCGAGCCAGGATTAATTAATAGAGATGAAAGGGAAACACGAGACCTTTCGTAACCATCGCCTTACAGTCCCCACAGCTAGATACTCGCTGTTCAGCAGATGACTAAAACGGGGTAGAGGATGAGGCCAGGGGCCCCAAGACTGCCTGGTGTTTAAAAACAAAACAAAACAGAAGAATAGAGAACAAGCCTTGTCTCCATCTCCTTTCCAGCATGGAGTCTTTAAAATGAGGAACTCTCAGGAGTTTTTTCCCCCCCTTTGAAGTTTAATATGTAGGGGCTTTACATCAGTATAACATTTTAAATGTGTTAAACAAATTAGTCTCTGGTTACAAAAGTTTTGAGACTCTTGCAAGTTGCTGTTTAACTAAATTTAATATGTGTCTGCAAAGTTGATCTTGTAGCTCATTTGGAAGACTGCACATTTGGAATGATTAATAAATAAACCAGCCTCCCGTTGCTTCAACCTCTGTGTTTGTTTGAAGGCAATCTACTTTAAAAAGACATTAATATTCTTAGAATTATTATTAGAATAATTGCTTTTACTCCTCTCAGAACACACATTTTTTCTCATTTCCCCTCAGCACAGACAGCTTTTCAGTCAGATATAAACTTCCCATTATTATCCCCCACCCCCCCCAAAAAAAATAAAGAATAGGAATTATACACTTTTCACTAAGGAATAATTAATTTGTCTCAAGTATTAGAACTGAGAATTGTGGAGTGACTTTGAATGGTCGTCTCTGAGGAGTAGCATTGTTTATTCTCTCCAGTCTTTAATGAGCTTTAGTAAATGGCCAGGAAAAATTACCTTCTTTCTGTAATATGAGAGAGGCAAAGAATGAAGGAAGCTATAGAAACCCTTAGAGAAAAGGGAACACATACGCGTGTGCACACACACACACACACACGCTCACGCTCACCTCCTTCACAACAGTGCCCGGTCGCTTAGGAGCACACAGTTCTCCCCTACACTTATTTGAGAACAGGAGATCTGGTTACTAAGTGCATTAAAACAGAAGCATGTCCCTAATTTGTATTGATCATTGTTATCATTACCACCGTCGAATCTGCTGGGGAAATCATCCACCCAGGAATTCCATAGGGCTGGATATTCGTTACACCCGCCACGTTAAATTTCTTCCCTCTGTCATGACAGAAATAAGCTGCAAAGGAGCCACCCCTCCCCCACAGGTCACTGAACTCATCATAAAGGCCCCAGAGTGTAAGGGTCCCACCCTAAAGGAGATGGGGCATGGCCAAATGGCTTGTATAAAGAGGCTTTTCTCCCATGGTGCCACAGGCCTCTGCGTTTTGCCCACAAGATGGAAATCTGTCTATCCCTAAACAGTCCTGGGGTTTCATGGAAGATGGAAGAATTACACGTGCATTTTCTCTCATTCCCTCAACCTTGCACCAGGCTTCCGGGACCATGAAGCAGAACTTCTCTTCCTTGCCAGAGCTCTGAACCAACAGAAACACCACAGGAGGGGACAAGGCAGGCGAGGAGGCTTAGCCATGGCCCTCAGGCTGAAGAAGCCAATGTCTGTCAGCGTGGCTTTGCTATCTAGGGCTGAAAAGCTTTATGGTGACAAGCAGCCCTACTGGACTCCCAGCATGGTCTGAACTGCGCAGGGCCCTACAGTGTAAGCTGGATCCAGGCTGTTGGCAGCCCAGAACTTGGCCCCAGGACTTGCACCTGAGAGGAAGGGGAGGCAATTGTTGGAACACCCTTCTCCTCTTAAGCACCCAGTGTCCCCACGCCAGGCAAGAAGTGTCCTCCGTGAGGTCATTCCAACTTGGTCCTTGTCAACCCTGCTGCGCTATGTGGGTTTTCTTCTCTTCATCACTAGGAAGTGACCTTAAGTTTTATAAAAGAAGCAAGACCCAAAGCTGACACGTGCAGAAGTCTATATAAACCGATTCCCACTAAAATTGCGGTGGCTGAGGCTTTGGAGAGATAGCTTCGTCAATAAAATGTTTGTTTGCCCTAAAAGCATGAGGGCCTTAGTTATGTCCCCAGAACACATCTAAATATGCTGGTCATGGTGGCACGAACTGGCACCAAGGAGGCAAAACCAGGCAAATTCCTGGGACTCACTGGCCAGACAGCCTCGCCTAAATGGTGAGCTCTAAGCCAATGAGAGACCTTATCTCAGAAAGACGTGGACGGCGCTTGAGGAACGATACCCAAGGTTGTCTTCTGGCTCCCATGTGCACACATACATGTACAACCCCCCCCACACACAAACATATGTGCCTCCACACATACACATATACGTCACAATGACTGATAGAAACAAACGATCGTTTGGATCTCAGTTCTACTTCTGGAAGAGTTTTATATCTCTGGTAATTTCCTTTGCTTCTCTAAGTGGCAGGAAAGAGTCCTCATTTATAAAATGGAGCTAATGCAGTGGCTGGTGAACTTTGCGGTCTGCGTTGGCATAATTCCTCACAGTAAAAGTGTAAGTCCTTTTGCTCATATTCAGATGCAAGGAGACGCTGACAATAGTTTCTAATTATATAGCACTTGTGTTTATAAAATGCCTTAATGAAAATGTTGCACAAGAGCTAAGAGGATTGTGTGGGTCTCATGCGACTGCTCCTGAGGAAGAGGTTAGCTCGCTGCACACGCGGGGAAACCTCGGAGAATGGGCTTGGCTTGCTCAACGTCATGGAACCAGGAGTTGGTAGAGGTCCTGCTCAGTAGGTTTTCTGACACTCAGAAACTAGAAACAGGATCCCTTAAATCAAAGGCAGCAGACCGGCAGCCTAGGGGCTTAATCCAGCTACCAGATGTGCTTTATTTAGTTGACAGTGTCTTAAAATTTTGAATTTTGGGCTACCATTTAAAAATCAGGATATTACCTATAAATATTTGGATTTACAGATTCTTTTACAACCCAAAAGATTTAGAACCTTTGAGCCCATGTGGCTCTGCCACCAACTAACTCTGTGGCCTTGAAAAACAACCTCTTTTCTCTCATGTGTAAAACTAGGCAGAGGCGGTGCCCACATTTACAGTGAGTTGGGAAATTATAAGAGATCAATTATTCACAATGTTGAGAACAGTCACTGGCCCAGAGGTAGGGCTCGGTCAACCTTAGATGTTATTGTGGTTTTTTTTTTTTTACTTAATATCGTCTGCCAGCAAAATGGAGGCTGAGAACTTTCCTAGAGAGTGGCAGAATGTTCTCAGATGTGAAGAACTCCACGATGGAGTGGTGTCAGTCTGACACGACTCAAGGTGCTTCTCACACAGAAAGCATGGCTTAACCCAGCATTAGTGCCTGAACCGCCGCAGCTGAGGCTCTGAAGGAGAAAGTCCTCCTGTGTCACATTTATGATGTTTAAAGCAAACCAGACAAAGGCTAGCTCGAGCTGAGCCAGCATACTGCACACGTCTGCTGGAGGGAAGAGGCCGGGAGCAAAGGAGGGAGGGGGAAATGAAAAACTTTCTTATCCAGAGCTTTAACATATGAACGTACTGCAAACTGGTCATATCCCCGTCTAGTGATGCTCTCACGTCCCCTCTCCCGGACCCCCATTTTAGTGAGAAACCTCCCTAGTGAGCTTATTGGCATTAAATATTAGGCCATGAATGCACAAGCCACTCTCTGGGGGTGTGGGGACAGTGTCTCAGGATACACCTCCCCATCCTGCGGCTCTTACATTCCTTCCGCCTACCTCTTCCACAGCATTCCCTGAGTCTTGGAGCATGTGTTACAAGTCTCCTTCCATGTTGAGCTCTCAGTAACCTCTGATTTTGGGTTTTAATGACTTCTTGAGTCTCCTCTGTGCCTAACCCTACCTCCCTGGAGGAGGTTCCCAGACTAGCAGTGAGAGCAACCCTCACATTTAATCCCCCACTTCCTCCGTAATGGGAAAGCAAGGATTTTGATTTGTTTTGCTTAGTCCAGAAGAACAGAAGGCAGAAAGAAAAGAAAGGGAAGGGAAAGAAAGACAAGGGGCTGGGAAGGTGGCCCAGTAGATCAAGTGCTCCCCGTGAAACCATGAGATAAGTGTGAGGACCCGAGTTCACATTTCCAGCGCCCGTGTGAATGTCAGATATGGCCACATGTATCTCTAAGGCCAGCAGAAGGGCGCAGAGCCTGGGGATCCCCAGAACAATCCAGCTAGCTAGAGTAGCTGAATCAGCCATCTCGGGGTTCAAATGAGAGCCCCTGTCTCGATAAGTAAGGTGGAAAGAAGTTGAGAAACACACTCAATGTAGACCCCAGGTCTACACATGCACCTGCATGTGTGCACACACACACACACACCAACACACGTGCATGCACACATGCAAAAAAAGGAGGGGGGCCTAGAAGGTGGCTCTGAGCCTAGGGGAAGGTGCCCTCCTGTGACGGCCAGAATTCCTCAGATGTGCTATGCCCTCTGGTACCAACTTGCATTTTGCTTTGTTTTGTTTTCAAGTACTTCAAAGTTTCTCCCGGCTTCAACTTCAATTAGGACAAACGTCAGTAACATGCTTGAAGAAAATTTGTTTAGAGATGTGTGTATGGTTGAAAATTGCACATTACATGTACCCCATACTTGATTTTCCACTAAATTTTTAACGCTGCACGGAGGTACATGGTTCCAGATAGACGAGCGAATCTGAATGTATATATCTGGTGCCTTGCACGCTGACATAAACACAGCTGCTTCTATACATTTGAGAACAGTTGTGTTTATTTGAATGTGTGATGGGGAGGTCATCAAAATGAACACACTCACTGTGTTTATTTGAGTCTCACATCGCTCATAAGACTACATGCCATGTTTGAACGTGCAGTCAAACATCGCTTCTTTAAAAGGAGAATCAAACCTCAAAAAGCAATCCAGTACAAAACTCCATTAAGGCTGCATTCGAGGTAGAATTCCGTCCAATGAGGGCCAAGGAATTTAGAGAGATTTTCAACAGCAATTTTATTTCTGCTAGAGAGGTATACAATTTCTTTCCATTACTTTTCATAGCACATAGAATTTGTATATAGTAATACAAAGAAAGTAACAAAACGAACCCTAGTGTTAAAGTATGAAAAATGTTGGCAAGGTACTAAGGAACGGTATGTTATTTCAGTATGGGTTACATCAAAAGCACACTGCCTTGTTGCTCTGTATTTGGAAGATGCTGCTCATAGTGTCTGAAGTTGGGATACTCCATCAGTAGGACTTGGACCTGTGATATGGGAAATGGTTATAAGGATGGAGATGGTGTGAATGTACAAATTGCTTCTACCAGGATGAACACACACACACACACACACACACACTTTTTCTCTCTCTATGTCTCTCTCTCTCTTCTCTCTCTCTCCCTTTCTTTCTCCCTCTTTCTCTTTCTCTCTCTCATTCACACACATGATAGCTATATAGCAATGTGGTCCCTAAATACTTACATGTAAGTATGCTTGCCTGAGTCTTTCAGCAGAAGCCACTGTTAAACACAGATATTCAAGCTTTTACACACTTCAAGAGGAAGAGTAGCATTAAAATTCTTCCCAGGTTCCAGGAAGATGGCTCGGCACTCAGAGGTGCTTGCTTGCAAAGCCTGCCAGCTGGGTTCAATTCTCAAGACACCCATGTAAGCCAGATGAAAAAAAAAAGTCACACAAGTAACACAAATATCTGGTGTTTGTTTGCAGCAGCAAGAGACCCCAGTGCACCAAATACACACACATGAAAATAAATAAATTACTAAGTAAATAAATGAACAACAATTTTATTTTTAAAATCACCCCCCAAAAAACACCAGCTCCTACAGAAGCAATGCTACCTGCTAAGTAGATGTGTATGTGCCGTGGTTGAGGCCCTGACCGTTCTCGATTGCCTGCTCTCGTTACAGGTGAAGCCCCTCTCTGTTAGCTTGCTTGCTCTGTAATTGGGCAAGAGTTTTGAGGTTATCACTAACAGAGACATCTGCCATTAGGATCTTCAGTATTGGATTCACGGAGCTTGTTACCTATAGCTTTCCGTGGGAGAAAACTCTCAAAAGCAAATAAATAAACAGGAGGGAGGAGAGGGGCACTCGGGACAGCGAGAAGAGGCTTCTCTGGAAATTAAACAGCAGATGCAAGTGATTGAATGACAAGAAAAAGTGTGTGTTTCTGTTTGGCTTATGAGAGCTGACAAGATTACAGCCGATGGTGGTTTGGCTGAAGCGTAGGAATTTTATTGTACGATATTAATTAAAGCCAGAGGGAGCGGGAATCCAGGAGTGGGAGGTGAGCCATGCTTCTGCAGAGCCACAGAACGCTAGGTTTGGCCACCAGGCAAGACTTCAAATATGTGAAAAAACTTTCAAAATAAAAGGCATTTAAAAAAATCTTTAAAGGCTCATGGTGTTGTCATAACACAACATGTTTAGAACAACATAATGTCTCTGTTGGCTCCCTGTTAGGACAATTAGGGAACTCAAAACCACCTCCTAACTTGTGCATTTAGATAAGATACAATGCTTGAGAGCGGAAGGGAGAGCTCAGCCCTACTCCCTCGCCGCTTGTATTCCTTTGTCTCTGCTACGATGCGCCTTTATCCGCCTAAAGCATTATTACTCTATTACTGTGTGTTTCTCTGTTCGTTTTCAACACTTCTTAAAATATGTTTCAGAAATGACAAATGGGAAAGAAGAGAGGGAAGTCGCATCTTAAATCAAGCCATTTTCTGAGTTTTACGTGGAAAATGAGCAAGAATCACAAACTTCCCTTTTGATGAAGGCCGAAGTGTAGAAAGAGATCCACCTCCACGTAGACAAAAGGATTTCTTCCTCTTACTCTGGAGTGTATTTCGCTATATTAAAGGATATCGATAACTATCATAAGACTATTCATTTACAATCTTCAGAACTGGGGGTGTCATTTTAATCCTCAATGACTCCCAATCAGAAGTGGGCAAGTATGTCTCATAACAAGAAAAGGTAAGAGAAATAGAGCCCATTGAAGTCAAATAGGAGGTTTAAATGCCATATGTTTGGTATGGTTTCATTTGCACTTTAAAAAATATATAGTTTGGAGTTGGAGAGGTGGCTTAGTGATTAAGGCACTTGCCTGCAATGCCTAACAACCCAGGTTCGAGTCTTCATTACTCACATAAAGTCAGAAGCACAAAGTGATGCATGCATTTGGAGTTCATTTGCAGTGGCTAGAGGCCCTGGTACACCCATTGTGTCTTTCTCTCTCTCTCTCTCTCTCCCCCTCCCTCCATCTTTCTCTCTCTCTCTCTCTCAAATAAATAAATACATAGTTTGTACATATATTTACATATGTATTCATAAGCATGACCATATAGACGTCTCTTTACAAACTATATGAAAAAGCTCAAAAAGGTTATTGTGCAAGGTATCTATGATGGTCTTTCCTTTTTTAAATTTTTTATCTTTATTGATTAGAAAGTTTGTTGTATGGACAAATCATGTGTTGGTTCCATCTCCCTCCTCCTCACCCCCATTCCACTGAGGGTCCTCGTCCATGGAGTAATTCACCATGGAGTTGTGGGTTATGAGTTGTGAGAGCAGCAGTCAGTCATGGTGAGGGAGGGGCAACACCTCTGGCTACTCCTTCCCGCCCTGTGGCTCCTACAATCTTTCTGCTGCCTCTTCCACAATGTTCCCTGAAACTTGGTGGGCGGGTTTTAAATCTACCTTAGTGTGAAGGTCTCAGCAACTTCTGGATTTCCGCTTTGATATGTTTTGAGTGTCCTCGGTATCTATCATCATCTGCTTGAACAGCTTGTCAGGCTCACCGGGAGAACAACGCGTGTGCCTAACTCACCAGGTCCTCTGTGCTTTCACCTGCGTCCTGGCTCACGTGTAAGAGGGACTTGTCTCATGTTAGGGAATAAGCTATCTTTTCTTGTCATGTTGATGGGTTTGGGTTTTCCCTAGGTTTTGTTCTGATGGCTATGTCCTCTCTTTTGGCCCATAGACTAGTGGGAGCTTCTCACTTGAATCCATGATCCTCATCTCCATAGGATTCTGACTGGGTTCCCAGTACAAGCTATGAGTTCCTTCCCATTGAGCAGGTCTCGTCTTTTGTTGTTGTTGTTGTTGGTTTTTGTTTTGTTTTGTTTTGTTTTGTTTTGTTTTATCAAGGTAGGGTCTAACTCTATCCCATGCTGACCTGAAATTCACTATATAGTCTCAGGGTGGCCTTGAAGCTCATGGCGATCCTCCTACCTCTGCCTACCGAGTGCTGGGATTAAAGGCGTGCACCACCACACCTGGCTTGAGCAGGTCTCTTAACCAATCAGAGCCATTGGCTACCCACCTAGGCCGAGTGCCACTATTGTACAGGTGTGCACATCTTGTCTGGCTGGTTGATTTCCTCTCTAACAGGATCCTTGCTTTTTCACAATGTTGGTAGCCATTTTCCCCCAGGAGCTCATGTAGCACTTTCTAGCACTATGAAGGCTAACGATATGATGGTCATTCTTATTAGCTATATTTAGAGCTTTGAACAGATACAATAATCATATTTATAATATGATTTTTCTCCCATGTGTGGTCTGGGGGGGGCAGATACACATGTCCCGTGAGCACAGTGTAGAGGCCAGAAGACAACGTTGGATGTCCTTTACTGCTCATCGGCATGTTTCTTTAAGACAGTCTCTCACTGAGGCCAGAGCCGCCCTTTGGGGTCAGACTGGCTGATTGGAGAGCCCTGGCAGTCTCTGGTCTCCACTCTCGCCACAGGACCCAGGTTACAGGTATGTGTGGCAATACCCAGCCTTTCAGGGTGCTGGGGTGAATCAGGCTCCCTCGGGATCTCATGTTTGCAAAGCAACTTTCTTACCTGCTGAGCAATCTCCCCAGGCTAAATTCTTTTAAAGTAGTTTTTCTTAAAAAAAAAAAAAATACATGAAGATTTTTCAAAGAATCAGGGCATGATGCCAACCGGGTTTGCTTCTGACAACACTTCACTCCAGGACACAGCTCACTGGAACAAACTTCCCTGAGAGTGGGACCATTTCCATTCCTACCTCCTCAACAAAGCAAGTGAGAGTCCAGGGTGACCCCTGCAGTCGCTCACAGCAAGAATGAGGGGCAGCATGGAGACACAGATTTCACAGTCTCTCCTCTGCTCATTCTGTCCTGTGTTGAAGGATTCCACATCTCAGTAACCCAACAAGAGAGGACTGAGAATCGGCCTCCCAGTTGCAGATAAGAAGACAGCAGCTCAAAGCACTGATTTGACTATGATTTTTTTTTTAAAAAAATATTTATTTATTTATTTATTTTTCTTTTTTTGGTTTTTCGAAGTAGGGTCTTGCTCTAGTCTAGGCTGACCTGGAATTCACTATGTAGTCTCAGGGTGGCCTTGAACTCATGGTGATCCTCCTACCTCTGCCTCCTGAGTGCTGGATTAAAGGCGTGTGCCACCATGCCTGGCTTATTTATTTATTTATTTGAGAAAGAGAGGGAGGGAGGGAGACAGGGTGCACCAGGGCCTCTAGCTACTGCAAATGAACTCCAGACACATGCACCTCTTTGGGCATCTGGCTTACATGGCTACTGGGGAATTGAACCTGAGTCCTTAGGCTTCATAGGCAAGTGCCTTAACCACTAAGCTGTCTCTCTAGCCTGACTGTGATCTTTAAAAAACATGACTTATTTATTTACTTATTTGCATATGTATGTGAGAGAGAGAGAGAGAGAGAGAGAGAATATGGATGTACCAGAGCTTCTTGTCACTGCAGACTCCAGACACATGTGCAACTGCCTTTACATGGATGCTGGGGAATTGAACCAGGGGCAACAGGCTTTGCAAGACAGCACTTTAACCACTGAATCATCTCCCCAGCCCCTTGACTGTCACTTTAGCTTGAACATAGTCAAGCAGTATTTAACCAAACTTAGACTCTGGGCCTAAGTGAGATGATCAAGGACAAGATACCTACAGCATTTCACAGGTGGTAAGCAGAGGGTCAGGGTAGCAAGTGATAACTTCTATTCTCCTCCCATACCCTAGAGCTGGAATGATAGGATTGGACCCCACTTTAACACTGAACTGGGTGAACTTGGATAGGCTGTTTGCACCTTCTCAGCCTCATATTTTCATGTATAAACTAGGGATAATAATGGGTCTATGTCATGGGTTTGTTTGAAGGTAAAGGGATTATACGATACATTAACACTGAGAAGCAATTCCTGGACACTGCTAAGTATTACATAAGCCTTGATTTTTGTTATTATCTGTTTATGTAAAAGGAATTTATTAATAAACAAAATGGAAATGTATTATTGCAGAAGCTAGCACATATTGGTCTTAAATGATTCTGAAGTACCTTTGAGTAATAAAGTAATTCAATTAAAAGCAAAATGTATTAAATGACTACTACATACTAAGGCCAGTTGAAAGCTGTTAGGGCAAGGTATGCCCTCTGTTAAAAAGGGAGAGTAAATTATTTAAAAGGTGTTACAGACACCCAGCACCAATGGAGGCAGCCTCCGTGAATTAATTAGGATTGAAAGAATTCTAAATGGAAATTGTTTCTAAGTGAAACAATATACTTTAATAGGTGTGTCTGTGAACAACCCAAATCACCTTAAATGTACTGTCCCACCCTTCAGATACACTGATAAATGGTGCGCCTGACCAATATAGAAACAATGTGAGGATTGTTTTCAAGGGCAGACGTATTAAGCTGATTATTCTGATGGAGGATACTAGGTCTCATTTTTCTGGTTCTAAGAGACTAAATAAAAGCAAAATCGAGGCTGGGAAAGCCTTAGTTGGTAAAGTGCTTGCTTTACAAGCACGAGGATCTGAGTTTGATCCACAGATTCCACATACAGAAGCCTGGGCACGGTGGAGTACATTTGTAATCCTAGTGGCAGGGAAGTGAAGACCAGCAGATCCACGGGGTTCACTAGCCAGCCAGTCTATCCTGGTCAGTGAGTTCCAGGCCAATGAGGGACCATGTCTCAAAAAGAAGTGGATGACACCAAGGTTGTCCTGTAGGCTCTACAGCACACACTTACACACACATCATAATCATTGGGATAGAATCTTGCTTTGTCCAGCAGCATCACAAGGCATGGGGCGTAGCTGACTCATTCCTTCCTCGTCTCCTTAAGCAGTTCTTCTGCTTCCTACTGGATTTCCCGGCACAGGCATAGGGAGGGCTTAGGACAGGTGAGCGAGCTCCTTGCTGGGCACCCTAAACCAAACTTACCTTGTGTTTCTTGTCCCTTGTTACTATCTTCTGAGCAGTGAATTGGCCTTTTCGACCACCAGTGCCATAAGCTGGAAAATGAGAGCTAACTGGGGCTCCGAGGACTGGGAGAAGGAGCAAACATGCCAGCCTGCCGCAGCCAAAAGCTACAGAGAACCAAACAGACTAGAGGGAGTCTGCCATCCATGGCGTCCAGTGCAATATTCTGGGTTTCTGTGCATTGGGGTTGGAGGCCAAACTCCCAGCTAATAATAACATACAACTTCCATTCCATCTCTTCCTCTTCCTCCACTATATTTCCTCAGGAGAGGCTGGACAGCCAGCCAGGAAGAATTTCAGGGTTCCTGGGTCCCTAATGTCATATTGTACCACCTAACTGTCACTCCAGTGTTAGATGATAACCTCAGACCCTCAGTGGGAAGGGGGCTTCCCAGAGACAGTTCATGGTGTCGATTTTTGTCTTTGGTTCTAGTGTATTGAACTCCATGTTAAACTGTTGTAGGGAACATGTAGACACAGGTGACAAGGCGTGATTCTGTAGGTGGCTTCATTCCAGTGTGTGGTTTAAAGGACAGCTTCCTGCAGAGACTTCTGTGATGGCCATTTACTTTGTTGCTATTGTTGTCACTTTTGTCACCCAGTCTGTGACTCAGAGGGGAGGATAATTGAGTCTCCTATCCCGTCTGATAGAAGTGGCCCATGCCCGGGACACACAGCAGTAGAGGGATCTCTTTGAACGTCTTTGTCTGTAATGTGATACCAGTGTAAGGTTTGTTTCTGAAGTTTACAAACCTCTTCTTTAAAAAAAAAAAAGTGGGCTGGAGAGATGGCTTAGCGGTTAAATGCCTGAGGGCCCTGGTTCGAGGCTCCATTCCCCAGGACCCACGTTAGCCAGATGCACAAGGCGGCGCATGCATCTGCAGTTCGTTTGCAGTGGCTGGAGGCCCTGGCACGCCCATTCTCTCTCTCTCTCTCTCTATCTGCCTCTTTCTCTCTCTGTCGTTCTCAAATAAACAAACAACAAAAAATATTTTAAAAAGAATTTTAAAAAAGTATTTTATGTATTTGAGAGAAAGGGGGAAAAAGAGGCAGAGAGAAAGAGAGAGAATGAGTGGGCATGCCAAGGCCTCTAGCCACTGCAAACAAACTCCAGGTTCATGTGCCCACTTGTGTATCTGGCTTACCTGGGTACTGGGGAATTGAACCTGGGTCCTTAGGCTTTGCAGGCAACCACTTTAACCACTAAGCCATCTCTCCAGCCCACAAGCGTCTTTATTTAAAATGAAAGCGGCTTTATTGAGCTCCATAAACACGATATAGAGTCTTACAATCCAGCTTGTGTACTGAAAATGGCAGTAAAAATATTGGTAGTGTTTTTACTGGGCACCTCTGAGTGTCTTTAAGAACTCGGTGTCTCTGTCCCTTTAAAAACATCTTCATGACTTGCTGTTATTCTTGGACATAGGTTGGAAACCATGTTGGGCCTGCCTCTCAGGCTTCATCTCCAGCCTGCCCCTTTCCCTCACTAAGCTACCACGCTGAGCCAAAGTCTACACATCCGCTTCACAGCCACAGGCTGGGGACATCATCCCCTTCCTGTGTGCACAAGGCTGGTCTCTCTACTGTGAGCGCTCTCTCTCTCTCTCTCTCTCTCTCTCTCTAATGGTCCTCTATGTGCTTGACCAGCATGTAAGAGAATCCAGCAGCCCTGAGAACCCAATGCAGCACAGCCTTGCGTCTTCTATCAGACACGTCACCAGTTGATCTTCCCTAGAGTTGCCCTTCAAATCTCTTGGCTGTGTCTGAGCTGAAGTTGATCACCTCCTTACAAAGGCAGGAGACAGCAGTTACCTGGAATGGTGGCTTTTCAGCACCCCAGAGTTGAGATCTCTGCTCATGCTTCTGCATCTGAATATCCACACCGATGGGAGGCAGAAGGGAGAGCTACCTCCTCACGTATGGTCCATGTTTCCATGAAACACAGCTCCAAGATGGGCAAACAGAACATCTCGAACCTCCAGTCCCCTGATTGACCATAATATATAGACATACAGTACCACTCACACCTCCAGTCTGTCTCCCTCAACCTGTTTTTAATCTGACTGGCGGACACTGACATCAGGAGAAACTGTATCTTGGAAAGTTTGAAAATCTAATTTGTGTTACTGCTGTTAAACAATGGTAACTTCTAACCACTGAGTTGGAACTCATTAATAGGGCAGCGTTAAGGAGTCACCGTTGCATTTGAAATCTATTTCTAGGGGGAGTCTATGTGCCATGAGGGACTTTCTCCTTTTGGTGGGGGGGAGGGGAGTGTCATTGAAGTCACTACCATCAGAAAACAAAGTGCTCTATACAATTACTCAAGGTCCCTGCCTGCTTTTTTTTTTTTTAAGGTATTTAACAGAGGATTATACAAGGTCCAATAACTCAATTAATTAAGAGTAAAATGAAGGTGGTGACTTCATATTTCTTTGGTCAGTGAAAATTTTAACATTCTCATAACCCTTTTTATTCTCTCTTCTCTTTGTGAATGCTAATAGGAAAAAAATCCTTTGAAAATGGTATTTTGTTAGCAGGGGATATGCGGACAACTCCGCCGTATCTTCTCACAGATCACTGCCCACATCATTCAGAGGTTGAAAATTTTAAATGAAATCAATATCGGCCTATTCACGTCAACAGCACTAGCCCTAGCAATGTAAAAAATAGAGAGAGAAACTGCAACCCAAGCGACTTACCCAGTCTCTTTTCATTACAGGTCGTCAATTAAATTATTTCTAGAATATTGTATCCGTCCACAGAACGTTACGCAATATTCATGCACATTGCTTTAGTTACACAGGATCCCTGTAAAATAAATGAGGGCGGGCAACAGGACTTAAGAGACCTAGTAACCTGGGAAGGCATTCGCAATAAGCCCAGTCACTCGGCTGCCAAAATTGACCCTCGATGATGCCTTTATTATCACTTAAGAAACGGCAATGGCTTCATTCTTGGGGTTCCAGATTATTTCAAGGAAGAAACAGCCTCGGAGAGATTTCTTGTAACAAACAGTCCAAGCAGGTTTAGAGCAAATCAGGGACCCTCTTGCACCATGGACCACATGGATGGGGGTGTGTCTTCAGAGAAGTTGGGTGTGTCTCTCTTGCCTTGGATTTGGTAGCAGCAGTTGGATTGAGACCAGGACCCCATGACCAGTCCAGTCCTCTGGTCCTCATTGATGACACCCCGGGGGGGGGGGGGTTCTGCAGCTCCATTTGCCGGGGGGGCGCTAAGCACAGTAAGCAAGCGAGCTTGAAGCCTGGGCCGAATCAGTGGTCCAGCCAAGATGCAGCTCAGCGGGAGGGTGAACTGATTGAATCAATAATTTCAATCACTGCCTATCCCTGATAGGAGCCAGCGAAGAGGGAGGAGGGTGGGGGAAGGGAACCCCAGAAGCAGAAAGGCAGGGGACAAGCCTAGCCTCAGAAGAAACAAAGACTCATCCACCTAGAGAGATGAGGATGAGGGAAAGAAAAATAATCCAAGTGCACTGGATACGGGGACTGTCAGTCACCCCAAAGAACCAACCCAATATCCAGTCCATCCGCCGCCTGAGAGACAACTGCTGTGGCGAGTACAATGGCCTGAGAATGGAGCACAAAGCCCGGTGCTCTCACGCTTCTTAGCCGGTGCTCACTGACCAGGAGCTGTGAAGTCTAAGCTACCGGGTTCCATTCGGCACTCCCTCGGTGCTGTGGCCAGACCTACACAGCCGTGTCAAACCGCTTTATTTCTGTTTGGATCTATTTTCATTAAAAGGAGGGCTGCGTCAGAAAACACCGGCATTCAGATACTTCCAGAGTTCACCTTGAGAGGTTCTGCAGACCAGCGTCACAGCTTGTCGGCGGCCACCAGCGAGCTGCTCTCTTCGGTGAAATCCAAGTCGAGAGCTGGGAGTAGCTGAGGAGGCCTCTCTCCTTGGGAGTAGCGGTGTCATTGTCTCAGAGTTTAAATATCCCTGGGGCCTCATGGGGCGTTATTGTTTATGTCCCCACTTTATAGATGAGGAAAGTGACAAACGTACACAGGGTCAACTAAGCGAGCTCCTAGCACCGACAGAATGGAAGTCTGGGTCTGTGAGCACGAATATTAGAGATTTTCACAGCCAAGGTATCGTAGTTACCTTCGTATTACTCAGACAAAGCATCTTACTAAAAGCAGCTGATGGGAGGGACATGTCTGCAATCTCGAGGGGAAGCCTCATTATGGCAGGGGCATGGCAGGGCAGAGGCTGTGGTTCTCATCTTGCTGCAGCAACTGGCAGAAAGCGGCAAAAGTGAGCTGAGCTCTGGCAAGGGGTAGCTGGGCTGTAAGACCTCTAAGCCTGCCCCAGCAGCACACCTCCTTCCAGCGAGGCCCGGCCTCCCAAATTACCACCACCTTGGGGACCAAGCATGCAAAATAGTCTTTGGAGGACATCTGATTTCAAACATCCACACAAGGTATTCGACCTCCCCCTTTCCTGCTCCTTCAAGGAGGAGTGCAGGAATTAAATTTCTTCTTTCACAAGTGGCCCTCGACCGCCATCCACACAACCAACAGTGCCCTCAGCCACACTAAACCGCAGGTCTCTCATGGATGTCCATCAGTGACACCCGTCTCCACTGTCTCATTCCTTATGTCTCAGTATCACTCACATCCAGAAGCTCTTTACTGATATATTTCTCTTTACAGCCACCAACCAGATACCTAGCTATATTCCAGGTCAAAGCTGCTAACTTTGGGTCCCAATCCTTCCAAACCTTGTTCCAGGCCATGAAACTGCCAATAAAGACAAGTAAGAGGCTTCTGGAATCAAGATTAGGGTCTCTGTGGTGGTTTGAATTAGGTGTCCCCCAGAAGCTCGTGTCTTTTGAATACTTAGTTCCCAGCTCGTGGCAACTTGGGAGGTGGAGCCTTGCTGGAGGAGGTGTGCTGTTGGGGGTCAGGCTTTGAGTTGTTGTAGCCAACTTCCCCCTTGGCATAACTTGGCTGGTTCTCTTGTTGCTATTTCCACCTGCTATGGCAAAGCAGCCTCTGCTCAGACCATGCTCTCCTTGATATCATGAAGCCTCTCCTTAAGACTGGAAGCAAAAATAAATACATTTCCTCCCATTAGCTGCCTTCAGTTGGTGCTTTGTTCCAAGCAGTGAGAAGGCAGCAGTAACAGCTGGGAGCATATATACCATGCCTCCATGCATTTGAAACACTTCCTTTATAATATGGTGTTCTTGATCCAGAACTGCAGGTGAGGACTTCAGGGTGCTACGGCAAGTCTTCTGAAGGCAGCTCATGAGAGAAGTAAGTCTGTTACATCTGCTACCTGCCAACAGTGACAAAAGGTGTTTTAGTCCATTTGAACTACTGTGGAGGAAAACAATCATAAACTGGTAACTTGTGAACAACAGGCATTTATTCTTTATAGTTCTGGAGGAAGTTGAAGATCAAGACACCTGCAGATTAGAGGTGTGTGAGAAGGAGCCCTCACATGGTGGGAGAAAGGAAGTAGCTCTCTCAGGCTCTTTTAGAAGGGTACTAACCTATGCACAAGGGTCTCATCCTTATGACCTAATCACCTCCTAAAGAGCCCACCTTCTAATACTCTGAGGATTGGGTTTCAATGTGTTCATTTTGGTAAGATATATGTAATAGCAAAAAGCTGCTCCAATAACTCCAATGGGGGATTTGCCAGACCCCTCCCAGGGGTTGCTTACAACATGCTACAATTGAAGCATTGAAGCTCACTAAGAAAGCAAGCTTTGGAAAGCCACAGTGGTTTGGGGATGTGGAGAACAGAGTATAAACAAAGCAGGAGGTGGCCTGATTCTGTTTCTCAATTTTCATAGAGGGAGTTCCCCACCCCCCAGGCTTCCTGAGATATCTACTTGGAATATACAGCATGTAATTGGTTGTGCTGGTTTGAATGACACATCTCCCATAGCCTCATGTGTTCTGAACACTTGGTCCCCAACTGGTGGCAAACTTGGAGTGTTGTGGAGCCTTGGATGGAGTTTTGCTGGAGGAGGTGGGCCTTGAGGTTTATTAGTCCAGCCCAGTGAGTGTCCAGAGCTGTTTCATTCTTGCTGCTCCCTCCCAGTTGATGTGACAAGATGTGATGCCTGGCTCTCTGTTCAGCCACTCCTTCCCTGCCACGATGAAACTCCATCTTGAAACTTAAGCCAGAAATAAACCCTTTCCTTCCATATGCTGCTTTTGTTCTGGCATTTTGTCCAAACAATGAGAAAGAAACTGCTATGTTTAATGGCATCCACAATACCAACATGCTGCTTTTTAATTCAGACCACTAACAAGGTTTATTAGCTTGAATGCATAAGATTCTCATTTTGCATCTGGAGATGTGGAGAAAAAAACTGAGTCAATAACCTTGGAACCTCAGAATCCAGTGGGAGGGGCAGTCACAGAGAGAAGCAGCCACATCACAGAGCAAGCAGGTGGTCAGTGCTGAATCGAGATGCATACGCAGAAGTCTATATGGAGACTCCAAGGTCAGCCTATTCGACTGGGTTCTACTGATTCCAGAGGAGTATGCAGAGGGAAAGGTCTTAAATGGGCATTGTGAATAAGAAATGCAAAACACCTAGTCACTTTAAGAGCACTTACTATAATACCAACCTACTGTTGACATGCATTATACCAGAAAATCATCATTGCATGGTGAAGAGACAATTTGCCCCAGTTTATGAATCAGCAAGCTAAGGAACAGCAGAGACAGGAGCCAAACCCAGGCTTGTTTGCCTCCAGAATCCAGAAGACCTCCGCAGGCCAAGAGAAAGAAGGTAGCAGAGACTTGTAGCAGTGGGTTTAGAGAAAAGAAGTGGAACAGGGCTGGAGAGATGGCTTAGCAGTTAAGGTACTTGCTGGTAAAGCCAAAGGACCCAGGTTCAATTCCCCAGGACCCTTGTAAGACAGATGCACAAAGTGGAGCATGCTTCTGGAGTTTGTTTCCCGTGGCTGGAAGCCCTGGCATGCCTATTCTCTCTCTCTCCTCTTTCTCTCTCTCTCTCTCTTTCTCCCTCTCCCTCTCCCAAATAAACAAAAATAAAATATTTAAAAAATAAAGCCAGGTGTGGTGGTGCAAGCCTTTGATCCCAGCACCCGGGAGGCAGAGATAGGAGAAATCACCATGAGTTTGAGGTCACCCTGAGACTACGTAGTTAATTCCAGGACAGCCTGAGCTAGAGTGAAACCCTACTTCAAAAACCCAAAATATAAAAAAACTGAATAAAAAGAAGTGGAAGCCAGGCACGGCAGTGTATGCCTTTAATCCAAGCACTTGGGAAACAGAGGTAGGAGGATCGACATGAGTTCAAGGCCACCCTAACACTACATAGTGAATTCCAAGTCAGCCTGGACTACAGTGAGACCCTTCCTTGAAAAACAAACAAACAAACAAAAAAGAGGTGGCACAAATTTTCTGGGGTTGAAGTTGTCAGGTGGGGCTTGGGTTGGGGTGGGGAGATGAGGGACGTGCAGAGCATGGGACAGGGTCAGGTAGGGCTCTAGCAGGGACTCTTTAGCCTACCGTCTGTGCATGTGCCTGGTTCTGCCTCTTACCAGGTTTGGAACCTTAAGTAGATTGTGTAACCTTCCTATGATTCTGCTTTTTCATTTTATAAACGGGGGAGGGAAGATAAATAGCAGCCTCCTTGTAGGTTTATTGTGAGGATTAATGAGCTAAATAAATAGTAATAAGTATATACTATCACAGAACAGAGCTGGAAGTGTAGTAAACACTATGTGTGCTTGTAGTTATCACGGAGAGAGGTAGTATTGTGTAGATTGTAGTGTGGATTTTGAAGCCAGATGACCTGGTTAAAACCCCTTGTAGCTGTGTGACCTTGGTCATTTATATCACATTCTGTTCCTCAGTTTCTCCGTCTATAAAACCAGAACGGCCACCACACAGCGCTGCCTCAATGAGACACTGTTTGCCGAGACAGGAAGTCTGGCTCCACATACGGAGTGGTTTTCTAAACCAGATTCTCGTTTCTACTGTGCGGGCTTGCAGGTTATAGGCTAAAAAGTTTCTTCGCAATCAGTTGTGCAAGGGTCCTCATGGGAAATTCAATAAAAAGTTCAGCAAAGAACTGTAAATTCTTAATTGTAGGGGATTAATAAGGCTTTATTATGGCAAATTTACCTCGCACATGATTTAATAGGTCAAAACTACATTTTGTAATTAAAAAGCTAAGAAATCATGCACACTGAGGCTTATAACACACAAATTTTAGTCTGAAATAACTAACTCAGGAAGCCATGAAAGACCAGGCAGTGTATATAAATCATGGCTGGGGGGGGGAGGTGAGGCTTCAAGAGGCAGGTAGGTCTGTGAGGGCGTTTGTATCAGGTCCTACCATCCTGCTTGCACACGCTGACATCTGAAGCGTTTAAGCAGCCCTCCTTACAGACAGACAGTTGATCCAGGGCAAGAGGAGAACAAATGCATAAACAGTGGCCGTGCCAATGTTGGCCCCAGCCTTGGTTTTATCTAAGAGGAGGGCCTCCTGCCTTCCGAAGGTTCTTGGAGCAAAACTTTCCAAAGAGATGGTCCTTAGCCTCGTACGCCCATTCCTTCCTTTCCACCATCAGATCTGGCATTCATTTGTATTAGAACCATGATCCTTTTGGCTTAAGTGATAAGAAAGACAAAACTGTGTGGAAGTTCTAGGAGATTCTCAAGGCAACACAGCACCCGTTTTATTAAAAATCAAATGTGGAGGGCTAGAGAGATGGCTGGGCAGTTAAGGCATTTGCCTACAAAGCCAAAGGATGTTGGTTCGATTCCCCAGCACCCACATAAGCCAGTTGCACAATGGGGTGCATGTGTCTGGAGTTCGCAATGGCTGGAGGCCCTGGTACGCCCATTCTCTCTGCCTCTTTCTCTCAAATAAATGAATAATTAAAGTTAAAAAAATTAACATGGAAGGCTGAGGGGGATGGCTTAGTGGATAAAGCTCTTGCCTAGTGCCACACAAGTGTGAGGACCAGAGTTCAGATCCCCAGCGCCCATGTGCATGCTGGGTGAGCCTGGCAGCCAGCCTCTAACCCCAGTACGCCAAAGACAGATGAGAGCCAGGGCACACGGACCAGCTAGACTAGCTGAACCAGTGAGCTCCGGGTTCAAGTGAGAGACACAGCCTCAGGCTGGGGAAATAAAAAGTAGAGAGAGAGAAAGAGGTCAAGGAAGATACCAGATGTCAACCTCTGGTCTCCACATGCAATACACACATTTGTGCACACCCACATACGTGCCCACATGAGCCAAATGTAAATGAGAAGAGAACATGGTATAGTGGTTTGACAGACAAGACAGACCTGGGGGAGAGCTGATTCAGTTGCCCATGGGCTGGCTATGACACATTCCCTCAGTATTTTGTAATTTCTTTGCAAAAGTTTCTTCTTTTATAAAATGAGAAAATAATAACAATAGTTCCAACTTCTTTTTTTTTTTTTTTTTGGTTTTTCGAGGTAGGGTCTCACTGTGGTCCAGGCTGACCTGGAATTAACTATGTAGTCTCAGGGTGGCCTTGAACTCATGGTGATCCTCCTACTTCTGCCTCCCGAGTGCTGGGATTAAAGGCGTGCTCCACCACGCCCGGCTAGTTCCAACTTCTTAGAGTTATTGTGAAGATTATCTAACATGGGAAAGCACTCTGCCTAACACAGTAGACACCATTTATTACCTGTTACTAGTACTACCTACTTTAGGCCAAAGGGTTAGGAGGAGAAGGAAACGGAGAAGAAAGTTCTAGAAGCCTTGCCACCTTTGCATTGTCCTGAGTCACATAGGTTCATTCTGAGAAGAGAGATGCCTTTCCAAGTTTGATAACAAAAAATATTAATTTTAAAATTCAACAAATTATCCAATAAGCTGTGATGTTTGGCACAAAGTTTGAACTTTTACTTAATATGGTGCCTGGCATTTTGTTTCAAAGGAAAGAAAATTGGAAAAAAAAAATTGTTTCCAAGTTACTTTTGGTAAGAAAAACAAAGCAGAGGGTTGATTGACCTCATCATTTCAAGTAATATTTAAAAACATGCATGTATGTATATATGCATTAAACCAATATATGTGCATATATTTATATCCCTATTTGTTTACACAGAATTTCGAATTCATACAAAATGCTACTATGCGAATAGGAGGAGGAATGCTACAACATTGTCCTTCCTTGGGGGTCAGGGTCACAAAGTCCAGGTGCCATCCCCTACATAGCTGCCCTGGGAACAACCGGCCCTGGTGGTAAATAAGTCTCCATTTGTCCTACAAGACTTCCAGCTGGTATGTCATCCTGTGTCACTCACTGGACCATTGCTCTCCCTCCCCCCAATACACACTTCACCACTGCCATGCCCTGCCTGGTCCCCATAGGAAGACATTGAAATAAATGTGGTCGCTGTGGCCATTGATTCACTCACTCATTCACTTCCTTCCTTGCTGGGTCCCAGCCTGCCCTGAATCCATGTCTGTTGTTTTGGGAGAAGAAGTCTGGACATGTCTTCTTTTCTGTCTGCTTTGGTGCCTGGGCAGTCAAAGCACGATGTCCAAGTTCTCCCAGCAAGGGCAGTTCTCCATATTTGGCGAGCACAATTAGAATCTCCACGTCAAGGTAAACAGGTATAGTTTATCTGTGGGGGATCTATGTTTACATACGACTGGCCGTGTGGATTCCAGTCACAGACTCAGTTTTGGAGTCTACCACCTAGGACGTAATGAAATGATGTTAATTAATAAGCCGGAAACTCGGGGAGCTAAAACTTGTCAGCAGAGGAAGAAAAAGAAAGAAAGAAAGGAAGGAAGAAAGGAGAGAGGGAGGGAGGGAGGGAGGGAAGGAGGAAGGAAGGAAGAGAGGGAGGGAAGAGGCAGACTATAGCTTCCTACAACAGTGTCCTTGCTAACTAAATGCTAGCCTGGTCCATTTTTCTTCTTGAAGGGTGGGGAAATGTTTTCAATAAAGGAAAGGAAGAGAGTCATTGTTGCTAGAACCATCCACAGGGAGGTCTGTATGCTGTGAATGCTTCTATTTAAAATTCAGACATGAGGATCACACAAGTGTCTCTTCCAGGGTGGCACTATGGTCCCCAGCCCACCCCACATCCCCACTCCATCCACCAACATACGCCCCTCCTGGCCTTGAACACTCACTTGGGGTCGCATTGGAATCTAGCTACCCTTTGGCATTGCCGTAATTGTGTTGGTCAAGGCCTGTGTTCTTGACAAAGAAAACATTCCTCTAACTCAACCTGAGTAATCCTTAATGAGTTCTTGTATCTTGTGATAAATTTCATAATTATTCAGCCCCTACCACTAACACCGAAATTCATCAGTCAAAGCAAATTAGCCGAGATTCATTAGAATAAGACATCTAGTAGGCACATGTACTTTATTAGCCTCTTACACCAATAGTTTTAATTAGGTACATATTTCACAGCTCTCCAGCTACTCAAGTGAAGGGCTGCCTTTATCTCTTTTATTTACAGTAACAAGCTATCAAACACACACCACCATAATTAAACTTGGATATAAAAAAAAAACTTGTTTTATTAATGGCAGCCTATTCTAGCCCTGGATTTCTGAAACCTGCAGTAGACAGATATTTTTATTAATTAAATAAATACTATTCAACTAAACTGAAAAGATGGGGTAATGCACTTGAAGGGGTGCTGAGCTCGATTTAAGAGTGAGATTTTCTTCCTTCCTTCCTTTCTTTCCTCTATGTCACCTTCGGGGGAGGGGGGGGAGAAAGCCTATCTCCTCATCAGATATTTTAGTGATGAGAAAAGTGATTAAAATCCAGAACATTTTTAAATTATTAATAAGGAATTTAAATGATGTTATAAAAAAGGGAAATACAGGAGAAAATGTTACACATTCATGGAATTTTGGCTCATGCATAATAAGCAGTTGAAAACACTACTTGTTCTCCCCAAATTAAAGAAGCCAGGCCACACATTCTTTTAAGCGGGTAACAGCGTCAATAAATGACAAAGGGCGCCATCTGCTGGCCCTCTAGTTAAGCACTTAATTCAGAGCCTTGCTTGACACAAGTTAAGTTTACAGGTTGTAAAAAAAAAAAAAAATTGAAAATGACTAGATAGAGTATAACTGCTAGAAAGGTGATATTAAACTTCATACTCAAATCCAACGCAAGTGTCTCGGGCAAGGCAACGTTGGGAGGAGGCTAGCTTTGTCTGGCCCTTGTCACTGAGTTGAACCTTCTCAGTGGTGCATGCAGAAGGCTCTTTAAAGGAAATATATGACACAGGCAACAAAGCCCTGCCAATCACACCCCCAAGCAAAGGCTTGATGCTACCTGACATGGTGAAGCCTGCCTGTGGGAATGCTAGACCACAGAGAAGCAAGAACCTCTGCGGAAGAGCTGTCTTTCTCTGGCCACTTCTGTAACGCCATGAACAGCGTTCCCCACCCAAGTCCCTCTCTCCCCCAGTCCTTCTCTGGAATGTCTGTTTCTTTCTTTTGTTAAATACTTTTATTTATTGGTTTGAGTGAGAGAAAGAGAAAGAGAAAGAGAGAGAATATAGATTCACCAGTGCCTCCTGCCACTGCAAATGAACTCCAGATGCGTGTGCCACTTTGTACATATGGCTTTACCTGGGTACTGGGGAATAGGTCCCAGCTTGTTAGGCTTTGAAGCTAAGTACCTAGACCACTGAGACATCTCTCCAGCCCTGGAATGTCTGTTTCTCAATTTCCCTTCCCACGCTGATCATAGCTGTTTGTGTCTCTGGTACATGAATATGAAATTTCCCTCTCTCTCTTCAGACCTCTGTGGTGCTCAAGGTAAATTGATCAAATATCACTTTAACACAAACCATCTACATTGGTTAATAAACTTATACAACCTACTGAACAAGCATGTGAGCAATGGCTTTTGAGTGATAGCTTTTAAAATTCAAACGTTCCGGAAGAAAAACAAAACACAACTGTATCCATTGTCCCAACTTCTGCAAAGGATCTCTGTGTCTTTAAACCTGACCATTTAAATCACTCCTTCTGAGTTCACCAGAACTGCAAATTGAACATCTACAATTTCATTCTTTTGAAAATTTTATTTATTCATCTGAGAGAGAGAGAGAGAGAGAATGGGTGCACCAGGGCCACCTACCACTATGAACTTCAGATGCATGCGCCACTTTGGGCATCTGGCTTTATGTATGTACTGGGGAGTAGAAACTGGGCCATCAAGCTTTGCAAGCAAGTGCCTTTAACCTCTGAACCATCTCTTCATCCCCCCAATTTTTGGTATTTTTTGAGGGAGGGTCTCACTCTAGCCCAGGCTGACCTAAAACTGGCTCTGTAGTTCCAGACTGGCCTCAAACCCAAAGCTATTCTCCTACCTCAGCCTCTTGAGTGCTGGGATTAAAGGCATGTGCCACCATGCCAGGCCATCTACATTTCTAAACACTACAGTGAAGGGGCCCCAGATGGCTACATGTTGGGTGTGAAATGGGAAAATAGATCGTTTTAAGATTCCTTTGAAGTTTTTATATTTCTTCTGAGTACCAGATATCAGGTTATTTATGAGAGAGAAAGAGAACGGGTACATTTTTTTCTGAATTTATATTCAGAAATTAATTTCTAATCAGTAGGTTGTTTAGTGGCAATTGGGAATATAAATGTGTTATTAACCAATGTTTGAGTAAGCTTAGCTTGCTTCCACCCTTTCTGTGAGGTAGGCTCCAGAAAGTCTCTTCCAGTGAGAAGGCTATAAGAAGAGTTCCCCCCAGCTACAGTTGCCAGATTATAGAGTGGGGTTCACACACAGTGTCTGCAATGAGTTTACCCCCATTTCAGATTCTTGTGACTTGCAGTGCCAGTAAAAGTACCATTTGGGAAAGTCACCTTCCCAGAGCCTTGCTCCCCACTGTGGGCGGAGTCCTATCTCCTTCTCTGGTTTCCCTACCAGGCTTGAATCAGATTCCACCTGAACTATTAGTGGCCCACCATGTGGCAGCAATTGCTCCATCACAACCTTCAGGTCCAACCCACCCCTGAGGAGTCAGCTGTCATTCACAGTCCTGGGAAGACTAAAACCCAGAACCCCTTCTCTTCCATCAGCGACGTCCCCACGCATCTTCCCTTCCTGCTTACTTACTCCTCTTCCCATCCGTAATTTCAATTTTTAAAATTATTTTTATTTATTTATTTGAGAGTGACAGACAGAGAGAGAAAGAGGAAGAGAGAGCGAGAGAGAATAGGTGCACCAGGGCCTCCAGCCACTGCAAACGAAGTCCAGATGCGTGCGCCCCCTTCTGCACCTGGCTTACGTGGTTCCTGGGGATTCAAGCCTCGAACTGGGGTCCTTAGGCTTCACAGGCAAGCGTTTAACCTCTAAGCCATCTCCCCAGGCCCTTAGCTTTTATAGGAGCAAAAGGGTAACAAGATACTACTTAACAGCTGAGTATGGTGGTACAAGTCTGAAATCCCAGCACATAAGAAATGGAGGTGAGATCAGGAGTTCAAGACCAACCTGTGCTATATAAGGAATGCAAGACTAGCCTGGGCTACAAAAGTCCCTGTGTCAAAATGAAACAAAATAAAAATGAAAACAAAGTTCTGCTCAGGCACTTGAAGGCCAGCCTTCCTCTCCCTCAGACTCAAAACAATGCACAGAAGAGGTCAGCAGACAGACTGATAAGGGGTGACCCGAGGTCATGAGGCTGCTCTGAAACCCCACTATGCGCCAGGCTCTGGACTTAGGGCTTCATCAGGATGTGTCATAACAATCCTGTATCTACGGGATATTAATCCGTGTCGTATAGATTTGGAAGGTAGGGAAAGTTCTGATCCCCCACCAACCTCATGCTGTCCCTCTGCCCATGATCACTAGGTCCTGCTCTGTAGCAGGGTGCTCTCTTACTGTCTCTGTTGTAATAGATTCCTAAGTATCTTTCTGACTTCAGGTTTACCTTCTCACATCTAACCTTTAAATCTACACCAGTCTGTACGTTTGAGGGCTCTGTTGTTTGCTGCTGTCAGAGACTAATAACCAGACTTACTCAAAGGAGACAATATATTGAGTCTTAGAACTTGCAGTGAAGTCAGTTCTTAGAGGATGAAGACATGAGTAGGTCTGTTTTCCACTTAGGGTGGCTCTCCTTGACCAGATGGACACTAGCAGCTCTTGGTGTCCAAGCTAGTGCTTAACAACCTGGGCAGAAAGAACCTTGTCCCTGGACGCTCTACCTGAATCCCAGATTGATTCTAATGTGGCTGGTATGTTACCTGTGAGCCAGTCACTATGACCTAGGGGAAGAAATGCTATGTACACCCACCATCCCTAAGTTCACTTGACCCAAATAAACTGAAGTGTTGGGGAGCAGGATTCCCTCTAATAAATCAGTGTCTGTAATGAGAAAACAGGGAAGATGTGTTCTACACATCCACAGTGCATCTGTTGAAAGTTTTTCCATAGTAGGATAACTATTATGCAAAGAAAGCAGGAAAATTACAAACATCAGTGAGGAGTAAAGAAATTGGAACCTTTGTATACTGCTGGTGAAAATCTAAAATGAAATTGCTACCATGGAAGACAGTAGGGCAGTTCCTCAAAGAGAAAACTAAAAGATTACTATATGATCCACCAGTCTTACTTCTGGATGTATACTATAAAGAATTAAAAACAGAGAAACTTTTTCACCAATAGCTGGATTGTTCATAACTTCCAAATATATATAAGCAACCCAAATGCCCACCTGTGGATGAACTGATAAAGAAAATGAGGTATATATGTAGGGTAAATATTATTTGGGCTAAAAAAAATAGGAATGGAAATTGATACATGCTACATTAAAATATTCCAAGTGAAATACGCCAGACCTAAACAGATAAGTATCATGTGATCCCACTTAGAGCAGGTCTGTGGAATACTCAACTTCAGAGAAAATAGAATAATGGTTACCAGGGCTTAGGGGAATGAAAAGCGATGTTTAATGGGCACAGAATTTCCATTTGGGGTCATGTGAATGTTCTGGAGCTGGCTAGTGGGGATGGACTCACACAAGGGGAATGTACTGAAGAATCATTGAATTACACACTTGTAAAGGGTTAAGATTCCCAAGCTGGAGGCTGGGAGATGGCTCGGTGAGTAATACCAATTGCCACGCATCATGAGGGCCTGAGTTGGATCCTTAGCACTCATATGAAAATCTAGGCATGGGGCTGGAGAGATAGCTTAATGATTAAGGTGATTGCCTAAAAAGCCTAAGGACCCAGGTTCCATTCCACAGTAACCACGTAAGCCAAGTGCATAATGTGGCACATGCATCTGGAGTTCATTTGCAGTGGCTAGAGGCCCTGGCACACCAATTCTCTTTTTCTCTAAAGTAAATATATGTATACATATTTACTTGAGAGAAAAAAAATATATTTATATATATATAATATATATATACATACATATATATATACATATATATATACATATATATATATATATATATTACCTAGGCATGGCCATACATGCCTATAACCCCAGTCCTGTGGGGGATGGAGACCAGAGAATCAATGGAACTCACTGGTCAGCCAGTCTAATTGAAAATGACAGTTCCAAGTTCAATGAGAGACTTTATTTCAATGGGAAACAACACAGAAGAGTAATAAAGAAGACACTTGATACCTTTCTCTGGCCTCTGCTTATGTTCTCATAGGGTGCATACATCTGTGTGCATGCGCACGCACACACACACACACATACACACACACTATCCATACACCATACCCCATATACTGCACACATGCCAAAAATGCCTAATGTCATGTTCTGCATGTTTATCACAAATTCCTACAGGTTGTCCACAGTTCTCCATCATTTTCAAGACTCATGCATGCTCTGCACATGAACTGAATTCCCGTTCACTTCTCCAGTGTTTGCTGTCCTCCCGCCTCACCCCTCCAGGGTTCTGTGTAACAACAGCATCAAACATGGAAAGGTTTGTACTGCCCCATATGGTAGCCACTAGCCATATGTGGCCACTGGTACTTGAAATGTGGTTAGTGTGACTAAGAGACTAGATTTGAAATCTCATTGAGTTAAATTTAAATATCCATGGGCCTTTGTTACATACTGTTGAACGACACAGATGTACATGGGGTTATTTCATAAGCCCGTGCCTTTGCTAATTCACTTCATCTTGGATGCCCCCACCCTCTTCTCCTTCCCAAACTCTCATCTGAACATGTAAACCTCCAGGAAGGTGAGGCTGGGAAGGACTTCTGGACACTTGGTGTCCTGGTAACTTTTCCTGTTCTGATTTTCTTTCAAGCACTTATTTATTCATTCCTACAACTCACTGCTAAGCACTGGAGTTGCAGAGCTCACAATCAGTCTTTCTTCCAGAAACCCTAAATATCCCTACACATAAGCCAAATCCCAATTTCCTCTTCCTATAAATATACCAGTTATATTAGATTAGAGCCCACCCTAATGGTTCATTTCATCTTAATTACCCCTTTAAAGACCCTATCTCCAAACATAGCTCCATTCTAAAGTTCTAGAGATTAAGATTTCAATATGAATTTTGACAGGGACATGATTTAGCCCATAACACCACATGACTTCAGGAACACAGGTCTACTTTGCTCAAAGTCTATAGAGGTCATTGGTGTACAAGTTTAAACCTAGGTCAGGGAATACAAGCATTCCTCTCTAACTAGATATCACCCAGAAAACCATTTCTCTTCCTCCTTCAGAAACACAGCAAATGACTCACTCAATTTAAATTACTAAGTAAAACACCTCGATTCAACTGTGAAGAATTTTCAGATGCCTCCACAGTTCACTCCAAAGATAATGGTTGAAACCTGTCTTTTATTTGTGACAAAATAAAGTCATGTTAATCAAAAGAAGTCACAGACTCAAACAACTGGCAAAAACAGAAAGAAAAAAAAAATCCTGCTACCCATGACTGCATTCTTACTAAATTAAAAAAGATAATAATGGGGCTGGAAAGGCAGCTCAGTGGTTAAAGGTGCTTGCTTGCAAAGCCTAACAGCCCAGGTTTAATTCCCCAGTATCCATGGAAAACCAGATGCACAAAGTGGCATATGAGTCTGGAGTTTGTTTGTAGTGGTAGGAGGCCCTGGCTTGCCCATACTCACTTTTTCTCTCCTCTCTCTCTCTCTCTCTCTCTCACTCTCTCTCTCTCTGTTAAATAAATAAAAATATTTTTAAAATAATGATAATGTAAGAAACTGATTTATCTA
This sequence comes from Dipus sagitta, assembly GCA_036346955.1. Taxonomy (NCBI): domain Eukaryota; kingdom Metazoa; phylum Chordata; class Mammalia; order Rodentia; family Dipodidae; genus Dipus; species Dipus sagitta. Next base: position 46,592,006 of record CM070788.1, read on the forward strand.
AAAAACTGAAGCATATGATTCAAGAACATTTTTCTGGAAAAAAATAGCAATGTTCTTGGAGCTATCACTTACACACATGTCTCCCAAAACCCATAAGAATATGTACATGGGGCTGGAGAGATGGCTTAGCTGTTAAGGCACTTACCTGCAAAGCCAAAGGACCCAGGTTCTACTCCCCAAGACCCATGCAAGCCAGATGCACAAGGGGGTGCATGCATCTGGAGTTCATTTGCTGTGGCTGGAGGCCCTGGAGTGCCCATTCTCTCTCCCTGTCTACCTGCCTATTTCCACATCTCTCTCTCTCTCATAAATAAATAAAAATAAAATAAGAATATATACATGTTCTATACACACTATGTTAGTTAGAATCAAGTTCTTATGGGACTAAAAATCCCCAAAACTGTGAGACCTAAACAAGAGAGAACCCCTTTCTACCCAAGTAGCAGTCTATCACCTTGGCCAAGATTCCTATGGCACTCCATAGGGTCAAGGTCATTACTTTAGTGCACCACCATCTATGGTCTCCCTTCCCAAGGTTATCTTCTTGTCCAAGATGACTACTCCATCTCTACCCTAATGCTGCATCCTAGCAAGCGCATAAGAAAAAAGAAGAAGAAGCAGCAAGTTGTGCTTACCATGCTGGCTCTCATCCCACTGGCTAGAACTTAATTATATGGTTATATCAAGCTCAAGGGAATTTTGGAAATGTACTTGTTTCCATGACAGCCATATTCCCAGCTAAAACCTCTCAAGAGAATTAGTTCTATGGAAGCAAAAAACAACAAATGCATGAAGTGATATTAGATTGTAACCTAAAGTATATGAGTCCAAAAGATACAAAGAATGATGGAACAAGTAACTGAAGGAGAAAGCTAGACAAATCTCCCATTCTCTCTGAATAATTTATATAGCTACTCTATCCTTAAGGAGATAGGGTGTCATACCTCATTCCATAAACGTGGGCAACACATAGTGAATTTCTTCCAAAGAGAGCAATATGGCATAACTTTACAGTGGAGAGTTCTGGCAAATCAAAGCCAGGAAATCAAGGTTAAATCATCAGTGTGTATTATGATATGATGTGGTGAAAATGGCACTTTACCTCCAAAGTCTTTTTTCTCAAAACACATTACTTCAGTCCAATCATGACAAAAGTTCGCAAATCCCAACTGAGGAACATGCTACAAAATGCCAATACTTCTCCAAACTCTCAAGGTCATAAAAAAATAAGGAATGCATGAGAAGCTTACATAAGCATGTACCTAATACATGAAATGAGGCCTCCTGAATAGAACCCCCCACAGAGAGAGAGAGAAACTGACAAAAATCTGTTAAAATATGGACTTTATCTAATATTAATGTATGGATTCTACTAGTGTACAGTATTAATAATCAAAGAAGCTCACCATGGAAAACATGAAAAGTCTATTTTTCAGTAATTCCACAAATATAAAGCTATCCTTAAAATTAAGTTTATTTTTCAAAAACTAAAAGGAAATCCAGGCATGGTAGTAGATGCCTATAACCTCAGCACTTGTGTGGTGGAGGCAAAAGGATCAAAAATTCAAAGTCAGGGCTGGAGAGATGGCTTAGCGGTTAAGCGCTTGCCTGTGAAGCCTAAGGACCCTGGTTCGAGGCTTGATTCCCCAGGACCCACGTTAGCCAGATGCACAAGGGGGCGCACGCATCTGGAGTTCGTTTGCAGTGCCTGGAAGCCCTGGCGTGCCCATTCTCTCTTTCTCTCTCTCTCTCTCTCTCTCTCTCTCTTTCTCTCTCTCTCTCTCTCTGCTTCTTTCTCTCTCTGTCTGTCACTCTCAAATAAATAAATAAAAATATAAAACAAAAAAAAATTTTTTAAATTCAAAGTCATCCTCAGCTACATAGTGAATTTGAGAATAGCTTGGGCTACATAAGACCCTGTATCAAAAAATAAAATCTAAATAATAAAGGGAGATTAGATACTGCAGAACAACTGGCTGCCTTTACACAGGAACCATTTTTGTTCTTTGTGTCCCCAAATCCAAGAGATTTTCATGCTAGAAAGGACCTTTGGAGCTCTTTGGCTTATCCTCCCAAATGAGAAAAAGCAATCCTAAATAACCCCTAGAAAGGGCTTTCCCTCTCTTACTGAGTCGGCTGCGGTGTAGACCAGAAGCCAGGTGGATTGACAAGGGCCCATGTGCTCTCTGCCCCGTTCCACGTGGTTACTGCCCCGTTCTCCACATTCAAAGCGCAGCCTTGGCAGTAGCTGCTTAGAGGTGATAGCTCAGTATGGTAGAAAGCAGGGCACTGTTGACTGTCCTGGCCATGGTGAGTCATTCCCTCTCTCTGAGTGATAATTTCCACACCTTCCAAGTGGAGATAGTGCTAATGGCCCTGCGTATCTTACCAGGACTGTGGTGAGTGAAACCTACATAAACATCTGGTCTCTCCATGTCATAACAGACCAGTTGAGGCCTTGGGACATACCGAGATTTTGTAACCCAGTCCAACAGGGTGGACCAAGACACCACTTTTGTTTATTCAACCTACAGCCACTATTAGCTGTCTGTCAAAACTGGAATACATGGGCTAGGGTGATGGCTCATTGGTTAAGGCACATGCCTGAAAAGCCTAAGGACCTGGGTTCAAATCCCCAGTGCCCTCATAAAGCCAGATGCACAAAGAGGCACATGTGTCTGGAGTTCATTTGCAGCAGCTGGAGGCCCTGGCATACCCAATATCTCTGTTTGTCTCTCTTCTCTCTATCTTTTTGTGCTTACAAATAAATAAGTAAACAAAAATATTTTTTTTGTTTGTTTATTTTTATTTATTTATTTGAGAGCGACAGACAGAGAGAGAAAGAGGCAGAGAGAGAGAGAGAATGGGTGTGCCAGGGCCTCCAGCCACTACAAACAAACTCCAGATGCGTGCGCCCCCTTGTGCATCTCGCTAACGTGGGTCCTGGGGAATCGAGCCTCGAACCAGGGTCCTTAGACTTTACAGGCAAGCTCTTAACCACTAAGCCATCTCTCCAGCCCACAAAAATATTTTTTAAGAAATTGTATTACAAAGTCTGGTCACAGTACATTTTTAAATTAATTGCTAGAAGCTCTTTATTAGTAGGATATTTTAGTGACTTTCTCACACCTTCGTGCCCAACCAAGATTCATAGATTTCCACCCAGCCAGACCTAAATGTATACGCAGTCAGGATGTACAGAAGCCTGCTTGATCCACTATTCCTCAGTTCCCCATGTCTCATGGGAAGAAGTACAGAAGAGTCTACAGGGTGAAACTGATACTCAAAGAACTTTGCCTGGCAGGTGTGGATTCTGCGCTGGCTGGCTAAGCCTCCTCAAGGAAGGTGGCACCATGTCCTCAGGGCTTACCTCAGCCACGACTGCACCACTTCTCTGATCCCACTATGCAGGTCCTTGGCATCTAGACCTTTCCACTTTCATACTTATTGGCCTCAGAGCACCGAGGTGGTCTTGGTCCCAGTACCTGCTACCTCAGGAATCCATATTCTTCTCGCCTCCATCCTAGGACTTTACCTTTTCTCCTTCTTCTTCTTCTTCTTCTTCTTCTTCTTCTTCTTCTTCTTCTTCTTCTTCTTCTTCTTCTTCTTCTTCTTTTCTTAAATCATAGACACCCTAAGTACTCTACACTTTTCTACACATTGGAGTCTCCCTTTCCCCCATGACAGGCTATATTCAGTGTCTTTTCAATGACTAACACTCACCCTTAAAAAGAAAGAACCTTCAAGGACAAAGAGACATTTTAGTCATCTAGGGAAAATCCCCGGGTGACTCCCCTCTCCTGTTTGTGGCAGGTAGTGCCACTCTCAGTGTCTGCAACCAGTGATGACTGATTCCCCTCACTAAAAAAAAAAAAAAAAAAAAAAGAGGGGAACCTAGGTGTGATATCAGGTAAGGCACTTTGTGATAAAATAAGGTTGAGTGCCTACAGTGCTGCATATCCAAGGGGAGGAAACACCAAACAGGAGACCACCATGCCATTCATAAGTATTAAGAGGCTGATAGATGGCACATTCCACATAAGCCAAGGAGAGGCCCCAACCAGGCTTGCAGAAAATCAGGCTGGGTCTGCAAGGAGGCTCTTCTTGTGGATCTGGCACTGATGGACATGGATAATCATTTGAGGTTTCAGGTAGAGATCCAGAACAAGAGATGGAATCTTCTCAATAATAACATTCGTATAATAATATAAAATCAGCTAAGAATGGGAACATGAAAAGACTTCTGCTTTAGTCTAGATTCCATTGGTTGAAAGTGACAGGAACTTAATCAAACTCTTCTAAGGCAATGAAAGAATTGAGAAGATCTCAGACTATATTAGAAATAAGACTAGGACCCATTAACAACTTGGGATAGAATCTTAAACTCCACCCTGAACCCGGGTCATGCTTCTCTCGAGAAGGTGGGGCGAGGGGCAGTGATCCATTCCTTCCACAGACTGACTGCCTTTACACAAAGGGAAACATGGTCCCAGCATCCAGGGACTGTCAGCAAGGGTGATCTTCCTTTGGTTCCAATTTAGAGAACTCCAGAGAAAGACTCTGGACTTGTTTGGGGTCATTTTCCACTCCTAGACCAATGAATCATGGCCAGGGCTTGAGTAGGAGATAAGGACTAACCTGAATAGAAAATGTCCCAGGAATTGAACATGTCATTTTACTAGCAAACTGCATGCTAAATTTTAAAAATCATTTGTTGGTTCTAGAAAAGCTCTGGAACACTGGCTCATATTGGCTACTTTGGACTTCAGGTCCCTTTTTTTCTTCCTTTCTCTTTTTTTTCCCTTTCTTCTTTCTTTTTCTTTCAGTATGAAACCAAGTCTCATGTATCCCAGGCTGCCCTTAAACTTGCTATGTAGCTAAGGATAACATTGAACCTCTCTAGTCATCTTGCTTCTACTTCCTGAGTGCTGGGGTTACAGGTATGTATAGCCACGACATTTCTCTCGTGCTGGGTTCAAACCCAGAGCCTCCTGTATCCTAGGCAAACGCTCTATCAACTGAGCTACATCTCAGCCCTGGGTCAGCTTTTCAATCCAACCAAGAGTATATGTCACAATGAGAAAAGCATAGGACAGGGCACAATGCCTGGCACCTAGTATGTCCTTAGCAAGACTGTTGGGACCATGAAGCACAGGTCACTTGTATACAACCACTTGTGCCTCTCTCCTAGCTATTCAAGAGGACACATGAGTTAAAGATCCCAGAGTTTATATCAGCATCACAAGGCTTGTAAAACTCAGCAGTATAGCATTAAAAATTATCACTGTTTACTGAAAACCCATTAAACTTTATTCACAGTCCAGAAATTGGAGAACAAGAAAAAAAAATGTATCCTCTGCCTTTAACTTCTATTTGGTTCAACTTGTCTTCCCTTCTAACTTTGTCCCAGAAGAACCTCTAGGGAAATGAAATTAAGCTGTTTCCCAGATTTACTTTTTTCAAAATTAGTCCTGGCCTGGCCTTCAACACTGCAAACACATGCTGTGCAGTCACAGGGGAGAACAGAACTGAAGTCCTGGACCAAGTCTGAGCCAGACAAGCTGAACGGGCTGGAGGAAAACAGAGGTAAGTGTTCTGTACTAACTGTTGCCCACTCTGTTGTCTGTCCGGGGACATCAACCTCTCTCCTTCGTCTTTCTGCTAATCCTCGCCCTTTCTAGCCATTGGCCACAGTGTGTGCTAACTACCTGCTTGGATTGGGGCTGGGAAACTGTTCTCCACAATCACTAAATTTGGCCATAGTTTTGCCAAGTGCCCAGGGACCTAGGCCAGAGTTACGGTTTCCTAGTGCAAATGGTCCCCCTTCTTAGGGGTGGGAAGTGATGTGTTTTTTTTTTTTTTCTTTTTTCTTCTTTCCTTGACACAAGCACTGCCTGCTGTGGTGAGTCATCCTATCAGAGAACCCATCTGTAAAAGCTAGAATCAGCCAGGACTTGGCTGCATTTTCTTGAGAAGGAAGAAATTCCATTGTAAATCTGCATATTCATCATTCTGGGGAGATAAACACAGTGTGAAACTAACTAAAATATTTAATAGTCAACATTTAATAATTCCCCAATCATATGTGGGACAAGACCTCATTCTGAGGAATTGTAGCACTCATACATATGTAATTACACAGGCAGTAGTGAAAAGAAGCAATCTTTCTTTTCCATAATAGATGGCCTTTCATCCTATGTGGGTTTCCAAAGTCGCGCCCATGAGGCAAAGGAACGTCCTTTCTCTACAGCACAGACGTCACAGTGTTGAGGCCGTACTGGAATTTCCTTTGTCTTCTCTTCCCATCCAAGAGTCACCATTGCACTGGTGTCCTCCCTAAACACAAACAGAGGCAGCAACATGCGGACGTGCTTGTGACTGTAAAGTGGCTGTGTAAACCTGGGTCCCACTCAGACAAGAACTCCTTCAGAAGAAGGTCTTCATCTGAAACCTACCCTGTCCGCTGCTTAGCCACAAAAAGACGGCCTCAGCCCCAGAACATGTGGTTTACGGGTTGCTCTGGGGTATTAGGGGAGAACATTTTAGGAATTAAATATCACACTTTTGTTGCTCAAGTTTTTATTTTAATCTTCTTATTTATTCACTTAGAGAGAAAGAGAGGGAGAGGCAGACAGAACAAGAGATTGGATGCCCCGGGGCCTTCAGCAGATGTGTCCACCTTGTGCATCTGGCTTACGTGGGTCCTGAGGAATCAAACCTGGGTCCTTTGTCTTTGCAGGCAAGTGCCTTAACCGCTAAGCCATCTCTCCAACTCTGTTGTTTGGTTTTTGAGACAGCCCAGGTTGGCTTCAAACTCGCAATCCTTCTTGCCTCTGTTTCTCCAGTGCTGAGATGATGGGTATGCACCACCACACCTGGATTACCAAGTCTTCATTATTTTTATTTAGTTTTGGTGGTACTGGGGATTGAACTAAGGACCTCACATACGTTATGCAAGTGTTCTATCCCTGAGCTACATCCTCAGCCCATCGGTTTATGCTTTATTTTGATACAGGGCTCCCTAAGATGCCCAGGCAGGCCTTGACCTCAATATGATCCTCTTGCCTCAGCCTCTCAAGTAGTGGGGATTATAGATCTGTACCACCAGATCCAGCTCCAAGTCTTCTTTCAAAATATTTTAAATGGGGTAGATTTAGGGGGTCTGTTTGTGATCAACCTTTGTAGAATCGATCCACAAATGCCATTTATTTTCTATCACACAAGGAATTAAAATCCAAACCAACCCCTCTTGTAAAGACATTATTCAGTGGTAACAAGTCCCAGTATGAAGAATCCAGGCTTCCTTCTGTCTAATCATATGGCCATTTCCCCAACTGTTTCACACATGCTAATGGAGTATGACAAATAAAACACATTTGGCTCAGTGTATGGTCCAACATGAAATGGCTTCACAATGACAAAGCATCTACCACTGCTTTTCGAGGGTTGGTGTCCTCCCTGTCATGAGTGATTTCAGTGTGCTGATCAGGGTAGAGTTGACAGATTCTTTGTCAGTGTCACAGTCTTCTGTGGTTCAGTCCAGTAACACTAAAACAAAATGCCTTAGAAATATCAGATATATGGTGGCATTATGGAATTCTCTTGCAGGCAATATTTCCTAGCCAGCCTATGAAAAGAAAAATGGAATAAGGGCTGAAATCAAAGGAAGACACAGCAGAAGTCCAGGCAGTTCCTTTTGTGGAAGTCAGACAATGTGAATGACATGGGGCCAATTGCTCTTCCCCTCCTCCATTCATGTTAAAATAGAACAAAGAGAAATTGCCAACAAAGAAAGCAAAGTCTGGGGGGAGGGGACTGAATTTCATTGGGCTTTTACTTTCAGGGAAGAGTAGAGCATTGCTGAAAAACATGGGACCCTGCATGGACACACATGTGTACCCACATGAATATGCTCTCCCCTACCCGTTAAGTTAAAAAATTTTCCTCTTGAGTGTTTCAGTCGACTTGTCCAGTTAATCTTGTGGGCTGCACTGACTTGATCAACAGTCCCAACACCTAATACAAGGGAAAATTGCCTTTAAAAAAGTAGACTCCAGGTTGGAGAGATGGCTTAGCAGTTAAGGTGTTTGCCTGCGAAGCCTAAGAACCCAGGTTCGATTCCCCAGTACTCACATAAGCCAGATGCACAAGGTGGTGCATGAACCTAGAGTTCATTTGCAGTGTCTAGAAGTCATGGAGTGCTCATTCTCTCTCTCTCTCTCTCTTTCTCTCCCTCTTCCCCCCCCCCCCCCCCCCGAGGTAGGGTCTCTCTCCGGTCCAGGCTGACCTGGAATTAACTAGACTCAGGGTGGCCTCGAACTCATAGAGATCTTCCTACCTCTGCCTCCCGAGTGCTGGGATTAAAGGCATGCTCCGCCACGCCCAGCTCTTTCTCAAAGAAATAAACAAAATCTTAAATAAAAAAAAAAAGTAGACTCCAAGTATCTCTGAACAGAATTCCAAGTCTTTGAAACGCTAAATATTAGTTATATTTTCTTTCGGTGAGAAGAGTTCGTAATGGTATCAATATTGTCCTCTCCTAACAACCTAGCCATGAAAATTTCATTATGGAGAAGGCTCTCCTTTTCAGCCCATAACAATGGCAATTCTGCAAGCAGGTTCTTGAAGAACCCATCCTATGAACATACTGTGAGGACTGAATGCGCATGGGAGCAGAGGCCACCTCCTCCCCCCCCCCCCGCCCCACCCAGAATACGTGAGCTATCGTGTCCGCTTGCTGCGTCTGAATTGGGTCCGTCCAATACTTCAGAATATCTCTATCAGAACACCATGGAATGAGAGAAGCTTCGTTGCCTTTAAAAAAAAAAAAAATCAAACACCACAGATAACAAAATTCTCAGCAAGGCTACAAATAGACTGTGGAAAGAAGTATTCTTACGTGTTGAATGCTAACCTGGAATTGTTATTTGTTACGCCATAAGTTGGTAAATTAATATGGACATACAAGCTGTACTGCATATCCTGAGCTCTTAGACTTCAGATACTCCTCTGTATTCTATAAGCTAATGACTGTGGCTATTTCAATATTTTATCTATTTCTTTTCTTTTCTGTACTAATTTAGAAAGTTGGTGCTTTAATGTAATTGAACTCACTGAAGCTAAAAATGTCCAGCCCTTTTTAATAAGGTAGCTTTCAATATTAAACTTTGGGGTCTGTTTTCCTCCCGAGCAAGCACTTAACTCCCATTAGCACTAATAGTTGTGCACAAACATTGAGAAGAAAATATATATCTCTTTGTCTCTTTGTGCTAAGCTCCAAGGGGAGGGCGGAAAAAAAAAAAGAAAGAAGGAATAACTCTGAGAGTGAATAAAAGAGGTGGAGTTAGTTATAGGTTCATTTACAAAGATGAAATTAATGACAACACTCAAATTTCTGGGAGCACACACCTTTAGAAAGCAGGGTGAGGAGAAAATATCTACATCATTTTGAATAATACCCAAATCATGCTTTTCTGAGAATTCTGTTTCTCCTACATCCCCAGCATATACATTAAACCTATTTTGTACTTGTTATGTATGTAATGATTCTAGACAACATAAGAAGATTTCATGATTTTTTTTCTTATCATTTTTACTTATCTTCCAGTGAGCCAATTTAGGCAGCTTAAACCATTGCTACAGGAGATGCATCAAAAATTGTCTGTAATCATTACAAATAATAGCACAAAATGTTCACAAGAAGCTGTTTTCTTATCATATTTTCATTAAAACATCTTTTCACCTGCTTTGCTTTTCCCGTGTCTGGAACTTGTGTTGTAATCAGTCTTATTAGCTGAGAACGTAAATATGATTTATTATGGGCTGGTAATGGAGGCTGCATGGACCCAGAGAAGGGCTATATTGTCCTTTGATAAAATGGCTCTTTTCTCTCAAATGGTGAGCTCTATCAGGAAAACATGCAGGAGGCAGTGAGTGATTATTTCCTCAGGCTGAGTGATGGAGAAACCCGACAGAAAATCTTCTTGTTGACCATGACAGCCACAGAGGGTCCCCAAACCTCCCTGAGTTTGACAACCTGCAGACACTTGTGATGAACTGTATTCTTCTGTCAGAGACAGCCTGTCTGGGAGGAGAAAAAGAGACCTTTATCGTCTGATCGGCTATTATTGTCTTGATCTTTTATAAGCAATCTCTAATGCACATGAATATAATATCCTTTCTCCCAAGTGCCAAGCATAATAGAAATGTAGTTAAAGGACCCTCTCCCTAGCTATGTAAATGTCCTTACACCATAATTAAGAGAGATGGCTTGTGACTGATAGGGGAAGGGAAGAGCAATCAAATTGTTTTAGCATTATCTCCCTATTTTAAAGACTTCACCTGGGGTAAATAGCATCTATGGTAGATATATGGAACCAGACCAGTTTGCAGTCTTAAGCTAAAAGGAAAAATAGTTTTGAATATGGTATTGGTGTTATATTTTTATTAAACATGCAAATGGCAGCTGGTTTTCAGCCAAGATGATTACTATGCCGATAGGACTTAGAGGAAAATGAGTGTGTCTCTCAAAATTCCTGTCTGAGGGCTACTGCAAGAACAAAGACCTATTAATAAGAAATACACTTGCACAAATGGGTCCTTGAGTCCAAATCAAGTTACCCAATAAACTTCCCTCTTATCCATTTCCAGGAGCCTAAATATGGCAAAAAAATATATATACACATGTGTAGTTTTTTCAATTAACAAATGTATTTGAAGATGAAAAATGCCTGCAAATATTAGGTGATGAAATTTACTTTTTATGTGGCCGCTGGGAACTGACTCCATGTCTGAACTACAAAGGACAGTAAGTACTACATAGTTTTGTTTTGTTTTGTTTTTGGTGGCCCAAGTTTCTGACCTTCCAGATAAACTCAAGCCAAACTTGAATGAGCAGGCCCGTGTAGACCAACAGCTTTGTGCCCAATCTCAGCTCCTGGCAGGAAAGAGGAAAAAGACATCACCCATCTTAAACATTTGAATCCACCCCCAGCAAAATACAATACTTAATTTTTCATTAACCTTCTGACATTTGGACCCGGTGTATCCCCATACCAATCACTAACGGGTTTTGCATTGCCAATTAGTGGGAAACACTCTGCAACGCTGGTGCCGAAGGGTTAATCATTAGTTTCATACCACTGGGTGGTCATAGTTCGAAGAGCAGTCCCTGAACCCAAAAGGAGGAGAGCGAGGAGTTGGGGGCTGGGGAGAGTTCTCCTCATTGCCAAGAAAGCTGCTTCTCCCGGGCACTGACCTCTGAACCCCTCTCTTGGCAAACTGCCTTGAGGTGATTTGAATATTACGTATGTGCATGTGTACCAGCGTGCCTGCATAGCTCTGGGCCCAGAACAAATCACCAACTTGGCCAATTGTTATCGAGCCTGCCCCATCAAAGGTGTATCAGGCTGAAGGAACTCTCTCTCTCTCTCTCTCTCTCCCTCTCTCTCTCTCTCTCTCAGCACCTCTATCTACTTGCTTCTCTAAGCAGTGGTTTTCCCATGGGAATGAAAAAATGGGCCATTTCAGAGGGAGCTGGGTTTTGAGAAGCGTTTGATCTCACTGAAGAGATACTTCTCTGAAGTTCTGCCAGCCCTCCATTATCTGTACAAATGAGGCTAAGAGACAGTATGGGCAGATGCAAGTCACAGATAATCTTCAAACTCGGATTGGGCCTATATTTTCGTTTCTTTCTGAATCAATTGTACCAGGGCAATTAACAAACAAAACTGGATATCTCCTGTCTCCTTTTCTGGTCAATCATGTGTGCATCAGGGAAGTGAGGAAGCCAGTCGGAGCACTGGCAACCAGAGAAAGAAAAGGGAAGAAACAAAATACCCAGATAGTCTGAAAACTGGATAATCTATCCCTGGATAGTTGAGAAGAATCTAATTTCAAAGGTAATAGAAAAAGTCCCAGAGAGCAAGCTCCATCCTGAACACTGTGTAGCCCTTTCTCGGGCCCCAAACAGCTAACAGAAATATAAACAACCAAAAACCACAAGGAAAAGAACTTCCCCATCCACACTGTCTTAATCTAATCTACACTTGCTCTAAGTTCAATTATATTCTAAGGGAGATCAAGGCGAGGAGGAAGGACGGAAGCAGGAAGGGCCTTTCTCATTTGTGATCTGTCCAGTTTCATTGTCAAACACTGATAGCAATAGGGTTGTTTTCACAACTAAACTGGCCTACAACTTTAGAAATCTCGATATTTTTTTAAATGTAAAGGAAAACCAGTATCTACAAAGGAACAATGAGTGTGTGCATTAATTTTTTTTTTTTTTTAGTTCAACATTTTGCGATGCTTTATTTTTTTTTAAATTTCACAAGTTCATTAGGGCCTGAAAGAAGAAACTGCCCGACTGGATTCTTCCACTGCAGCCAGTATTTGATGTCCTTCTGTGAAGGGGAGAAAACTCTCCTAATGAACCTACGACAGGCACATGCTCTGGCCCGAGTCACGGACCGCCTGTATTTCCTTAGATCTGCTTCAGAAATGAAAATCTAATAAAGTAACTAGCAGTTTAAATGTCACAGAGATTTTCTCCAACATCCCAACTGGCACTGTGAAAACAAACTGAAATTCCTCCAGTCTCGCCGTCGTTCACCTTCCGATGCCAAGCTGCCGCGGCAAAGCACTTCCTCAGAAATAGCAGAGCCCGCTAGGGTTCAGAGGTCAGGGGTGCGGGGCCAGGAGAAGGAAGACTCTTTCTTTAAGTTGGAGGAGATTTGTTTTTTTCCACACAGGAAGGCAAGAAGGACCAGAATCTTGAGGCTGGGAATGTTCTGCCTCTTGCAAAGGAATTCAAAGGAGCCATTGTGTTTGATACTTTGCTCCGCCATTGGCCTCTGAAAACTTCAGAAACAATGGATACTTCAGCCCTACATCTGGAAAGAGGCATTTCTTTACATAGAAAAAAAAAAAAAAACCCTAAAGACATCGAAGCCTAATTACACACCACCCCCTAAAGATCAGTATCTCTCTGCTAGTAGGTGTCAACCCCTTGAAGAATAGAAGGAGCACCATTGGGACTTGAATGTAGTTTCTATGCTTCACCATCAATAAATGTGATCGTCAAAATGAATATTTTGTCATTTTCCAAAGACACTGAGCTGCAAAGCTCATTAGGCAGGATATAAATAAAGCTACCAAAATGGGAGATAAGTTCTTCACTAAAATGTAGGATAGATTTAGGATGTTTGGGACAGAAACCGGTGTAGGTTAACGACTATCCCCTTTGCTTTCATAGAAGATTGGATGTCAAGACCTCATATGGAGGTGAGGCCTTTAAAGTTCTGAATGGTCTGGACTGAAGTATGGCTAAGTCCTTTAAGACATAATGTACACCACTAAGCAGCAAGCTCATTACAGCCATGGTATTCAGGACCACTACACAATGTCCCTAAGAGAAATTCCACCCATGTCTATTGCTACTTGGATCCCATTAGAGATGAGCTCGGGGCAGGAACAGGGAAGAGGACAGAAGCTGGGAATGGCAACGTGTGCAGCACCGAGGGAGTCTGCCCTTGCATACGTGTTTGGTTCTCCTTGGTGGTCACTGGGGGTGCCGAGAACTGGGCATAGACAGTAGGAGTCAGGCAGGAGGAGTTTATGAAACCATTAGCAAACATGGCAAGGCCAGGAAAGCACCACCAACAGTATTCATTTCCCCATGTAAACCAGAGATGAGCAATTGTACACCAGTCATTTCTGTTGTTCTACCAGCCACGCCAGATCCTCAGCCTCTCCCAAGCCACTGAAAATGTCTCCAATTTTCTAAGGCTACCATTTGGATGGAAAAAAATTTAACCCTGTGTAGCAATGAGGACAGAACCAACCCTGTGTAGACGCCCTCATCTGGGGCTAGGAAGATGGCTCAGCAATTTAGAGCACTTGGTGTGCAAACATGAGGGTCGGAGACGGCCTGAGCTTGATTCCCCAGCACCCATGCAAACAGCTGAGCATGGCACACCTGTCTACAACCCCAGTTCTGGGGCGGCAGAGCAAAATCCAGAGACTAGCTGGGGCCAAGTACACAGAAGCTCTGGGTTAAGTGAGAGCCTCTGGCCGGGCGTGGTGGCGCACGCCTTTAATCCCAGCACTCGGGAGGCAGAGGTAGGAGGATCGCCGTGAGTTCGAGGCCACCCTGAGACTCCAGAGCGAATTCCAGGTCAGCCTGGGCTACAGTGAGACCCTACCTTGAAAAACCAAAAAAAAAAAAAAAAAAAAAGTGAGAGCCTCTGTGTCAAGGAAACAGACCAACGAGCAAAGGGAGGGGAACTGCCATGCGTGCATGCAGGACATACGCATCTGCACACACATGTGCATACACTACATACATGTCACATCACACACCACCCATACTCTGCACACACACACACACACACACACTCCCCAAAAATAAAAAAAGTACTCTTTCTTAGCTGGGTGTGGTGACGTATTCCTTTAATCCCAGCACTCAAGAGGCTGAGGTAGGAGGATCACTGTGAGTTCGAGGCCACCCCGAGACTCCATAGTGAATTCCAGGTCAGCCCGGGCTAGAGTGAGACCCTACCTTGAAAAAAAACAAAACAAAAGAAAAGAAAGAAAAAACAAAAAAAGTACTCTTTTTTAATCCTCTATTCCCCCAAAATACTATATATCTGATTTTCTGCCCAAATGATTTAAGATTCCTAAATATCAGTGAGAAAACTAGAGATACCAAGTAAAGCTTCCTAAATCATAGCCCAAGTCGCCCACTGAAAGAACACTTTCCCATGGACCTATAGAGAGCAATTGCACAGTATTTATAAACACAGGGAAGCATCCCCCAAGGAAGGAAGGCTGGTAGCATAGCCCTGAAAAGTGCTCTGCTGGTCTCAGGGAACGTTGCCAAGAAGGGAGCACAAAGAACGTAAGAGCCTCAGGACGCATAGTTGTGCTTTGGGGCACTGTCTTCCCAACATGAGTCAAGTAGTGACCCCACAGTGGTTATCAATGCCCCCACAAGGTGAGCACAGTTCTAATCTCATCAACATTTTGACATGGAGGACGGAGGAGGACAGAAAGAATGAGACAACAAATCAGAAGAAGGAATCTCTTTTTTTTTTTTTTTTTTTTTGTTTTTTTTGTTTTTTCGAGGTAGGGTCTCACTCTAGCCCAGGCTGACCTGGAATTCACCATGGAGTCTCGGGGTGGCCTCAAACTCACGGCGATCCTCCTACCTCTGCCTCCCGAGTGCTGGGATTAAAGGCGTGCACCACCACGCCCGGCTTAGAAGAAGGAATCTCTTGAACGAAGAGGGTTCTCAGGTCATGAAGGAAAGGGAACGAAAGAGGATAAAGGGATGAGGATATGATCAAATTACTATATATTCATATATTGAAGTTTTCAATTTTTAAAAAAAAAGTGCCTGGATGAATGACTAACAGGTGTATCATAGGAGAATCTGAGAGCGTGAGAAACATAGACCAATGTCTCTAACTGCAGTGCACTGTGGCTGGTTTCCCTCCATGTCTGCCCTATAGTTAGTTAATTAGTTAGTTGAAGTTGGTAGGTGGTAGGGCTAGAGAGATGGCTTAGTGGTTAAGCGCTTGCCAGTGAAGCCTAAGGACCCCGGTTCGAGGCTCGATTCCCCAGGACCCACGTTAGCACAGATGCACATGCGTCTGGAGTTCGTTTGCAGTGGCTGGAGACCCTGGCGCACCCGTTCTCTCTCTCTCTGTCACTTTCAAATAAATAACTAAATAAAAGTAAACACTAAAATTTCTTTTTTAAGTTGGTGGGTAGTAGGTCCTGCTACAGCTGAAGGTACTGGTTCCCACTGTGGAAACAGCCAGTCCTGGCTCACGTTCACATCACACCAATTGAGACCGGCGCCAGCTGAAGCAAGGCTGAGGTGGGTGTCCATGGCTGGCCCATTCCTATAACAGAAATAGTGGTGGGTGCTGAAACCCCCTGAAAGAAAGTGAAGCTGAATGAAAGTTTGCCAACCTCAGTGAAGTTCAGGGTCAACACGTAGGACAAGTGTTACCCAGTCTCAGAACCTTGAGCCCTAATCCTGAGTGGCCAGGCTCAGCAGGGGCAAGGGCATTTCTGAAAAGACCCCAATCTGGACTTCAAGTAAACCAGCCGGGTTTGAGGCAATCTCATTTCCTCGGGACGTTGCACCGCCTTGTTCCTTTGAAAACTCCCTTGGGGCCTTGCCAACATCTTCGATTTTCATTCCTTCATGACGGCTTACTTTTCACTCAAAGAATGATGCTGATTAGAGCTGCAGTGGGTTGTCCCTTGGAAGATTCAGTGTGGCCATCGCGGATGGTGAGCAGCCCCTTAGCCACCATCAGCCTCAAGAGTACATCTCTCCCAAAACTGCTTTATTAATTTTAGGTGGAGCAGGGCCTCATGTCGTCCATGCTGGCCTCACACGCACTGTGTAGCTAAGCTGGCCATCATGTCCTGACCCTTCTGCCCACTTCTCAAGTACTGAAAGTACAGGTATGTACCATCATGTTCTGGAATAAGATATCTTTCCCTCCTTTTTTCCCTTCCCTTCCTTTATTTTTTTTTAAATACTTTGTTTTATTTTTATTTATTTATTGGAGAGTGACAGACAGAGAAAGAAAGAGGCAGAGAGAGAGAGAGATAGATCAAGAATGGGCGCACCAGGGCCTCCAGCCATTGCAAACAAACTCCAGACGCGTGCGCCCCCCTGTGCATCTGGCTAACATGGGTCCTCGGGAATTGAGCCTCGAACCAGGGTCCTTAGGCTTAACGGGCAAGTGCTTAACCGCTAAGCCATCTCTCCATCCCACCTTCCTTTATTTATTTTTTATTTCTTTATTTATTTATTTTTGGTTTTTCAAGGTAGGGTCTCACTCTAGCCCAGGCTGACCTGGAATTCACTATGTAGTCTCAAGGTGGCCTCAAACTCACAGCGATCCTTTTACCTCTGCCTCCCGAGTGCTGGGATTAAAGGTGTGCGCCACCACGCCTGGCACACAAACTTCCTTTGTTTTTAATTAACTTACTTTTTGAAAAATGTTATGCACGTACACAATGCATTTGGATTGCATGTGTCCCCGTTGCCATCTGTTGTCCCCTCTCTTCCTTCTGCTGAACCTTTGCTTCCCAACTAATCTGTCTTCTTCTTTGGTGTCTTTTTATTTGAGGGGCACACTGCATTTAATAAGAGTTGTTGAAGCAGGGATGGGGGTTATTTAGTAGAGCACGAATGAGTGAGTAGCTACTCACCACCGGCTACCCCACTGAAGAAAACGTCTCCTCCTTGCCCAGTACTGATTAACTGCCAATAGCTCCTCAAGGAGGATGGCAGTCTCATGATACCCTCTTTCACTCATGACAGAATGTTGGCAGGCCCTGTTTTGTTCCAGTCTTGTGCAGGTGAGCACAACCATCACTGCTAGGAGCTGGGTTTTTTATTTTATTTACTTTTATTTTTATTTATGTATTTGAGAGCGACATATAGACAGAGAAAGAGGCAGATAGATAGAGAGAGAATAGGCTCACCAGGGCCTCTAGCCACTGAAGACGAACTCCAGATGCATGTGCCACCTTGTGCATCTGGCTAATGTGGATCCTGGGGAATCGAGCCTCAAACTGAGCTCCTTAGGCTTCACAGGCAAGCACTTAACCACTAAGCCATCTCTCCAGCCCAGAGCTGGGTGTTTCGTTGTTGGTTGCTGTTTTGTGTGACAGTGTCTACCTATGTATCCCAAACTGGCCTCAAACTCATGATCCTCCCGCCTCTGCATCCCAAGTGTTGGGGTTACCGTCACATGCCACCACATCCAGGCCTGCCTTTTCTTAACAAGTGTTAAAATATTAAATATTCAAGTAAAAATTTCTGCTAGTAGAGCATCTCCTTACAGTGATCACCAGTTTTACAGTTAAAGAGGTAGAGACTTCATAGGTTTATCAAAAATAAGAAGAGAGGATGGAGGGGGAAAGTCTGCTCTGGGATACTTCCTGTCCTAGGATTGACACGCAGGTGCACACAGGCGACCCTTGACAATGGAGGCAGCACTAGCTGGATAAAGCCAAGCCTTCTTCCAAAATCTCACCATTTCGTGGGACTATTGACAGCAGATGTCATCTAATTGGTATCATCTGACCCAAAACACAAATCAACTTCTTCTGATAGACACACTAAGAAATCCTCATGCAATTGTGTGGACAGCAGAGAGACCGAAAGAAAACTGACAAATCCAATAGTACACACTGGGGAGCCCCAGCAGAGAGGCCCCCATGAAGCCCGATTCAAACCACATATGCATAAACAAGAAATCTACTGCTCCGGTAACGGGGAAGTTCGAGGTAGAGTCTAGCTGTAGTCACGCCTCACCCAGGTTAGCCAAAGCTCTGATCAAAAGCCCGTTTCTTTCTCGCACTTACCTCACTCTGTGTTCATAAAGAGAGCCACCAGCAGTTCGAAGCTTCCACAGACCTTCTGCGCAGGGGACACAGAAAAGCAGATGCCTCTGTATTTCCCAGATGAAGTCGAATCTTTAAGAGCTGCTTGGATGACCTGCTGACTGAGAAGCCAAGCCATTTGATTGACATCCCTACCACAGTCACAAGGAATGTGGGAAGGGCAGCTTCCAAAGGAAAAGAGTCTCTTAGGAGAAGCAAAGAGAATGGGGGTACCCTCGTTTGGAACCTTAATCAATAGCAGAGACCCGTGGAACCCATGAGCAGCTTTTTGGTTTATGGCAAGTTAGCACCTTGCCTTCACCCTCACTCCAAGTTGCTGTGATGGTGTGTGTGTGTGTGTGTGTGTGTGTGTGTGTGTGTGTGTGTGTGTTTATGTCTGAGTGGGGAACCCTATGCACCAACTTCCACTGCTTGGCAGACAGCCTGCTGTGGTTTCTTGACTGCTATAACTGACCATCATGTAAATAAGTAGTTACTGACTGAAGAATTCACTATTTACTCAATAACCCTTGATGGGAACAGTGATCCCTTTACACACTATTATAGAAGTACATAATTACAGACTTTTTCCAATGGTTATTTCTTTTAGGCATTCGCCTGTAATAGCTCTTTCAAAGCTGTTAAGCTCTTATCATGTGAAGATCCAAGTAGAAAAGATTTAGTTCACTCCTCATTGACCTAATAGAGAGCAAGTTCATCTTTAAAGATGGGGCTATCTTCCTGCCAAGACCACATGGACTGCCTGGTCAGGCTAGGGCTATTTGAGTAGGAAATCAAATTGCTATCAGATGACATTCACCTCATTTAGTAATTAAATATTGACACTGAATGATCATTGGCCATTATTTCTTCAGCCCCTCCTGAAGGAAATCTTGTCCTTCCAAATTGTTCTGATGTTATTACTTACTTTCCAAAGGGGTTCCTACCAAAGGAAAATGCCAGGTGAGTCTTCTGGCTCTGGTATATCTCATGACTGAAGCACAGGGCATAATTCTTACTTTAATGGAGAATAAGCTTTTATATATGATGAGTACTTTGTTCCCAGAGAGGAAACCACAGACAGGATCAGAAGACAGGGATACTTGCTCCTATCAGGAACAAAAATACCTTGTGATAAGTGATGAGATGCTCTGCAATGTACAATGAAACTATATCCTAAGAAAATCGCACAAGTTAAAATTACAGGTTAGAAATGCATTTAATGTGCCTAGCCTACTGAATATCATATCTTGGCCTGTAGAGTATCAGTCATTTACCTGTGTGATCATGTGATTAACTGGAAGCTATATTTTACTGCAATCCCCAGTACTATAAGAGCCTCATACCACATAATGTCAGCCTGGAAAAAATATCAAATTTTAAATATAATTTCCAATATATACATATTAGAAAGTATATTATATATACATATACATCACCTTAACACCATTAACAATTGAAATACTATAAGTTGACAGTAAATGAAGAGCTTCCTATATCTGTCTTAGTCTCTTCTGGGTGCTATTAGAAAATATTTTAGACTAAATAATGGAAATGATGATTATAGTTCTGGAGGCTGGGAACTTCAAGACTAAGACATCACAGATTCAGCATCCTGACACAAGGCACATTCCATGTGTCCCTATTTGGTGAAAGAAGAAGGGGACTTCCCCAAGCCACTTTCCTAAGTGTCTTTATCCCCTTCATGAGAGGATGCTACTCTCATGATCCAGTCACCTCCAAAAATCCTACCTCTTACTGCCATCATATTATGAGTTATATTTCAACATAGGCATTATAGCAGAACGCATCGACACAGCATCAGTACATATCTGACCCAATCTTGGCATGCAATGGCATCACATTATAATTATTCACGTAGAGTATTTGAATGGGTCTGTAGCTGTAAAATGTGTTTCTTGCTCAGCTAAGGTTTCAGTGAAAATGTGGCTAGATGCATTGCTTTGGGCCTGAGGCAGAAGATCATGGCAGGGGTGGGCTGCTCAGCTTACTGCATGCACACAGAAAACAGAGTAGTAGCAGGAAGGGGCCAGGGCCAAGATAAACCTTTCAAAGACACGTCTCAATGACCCACTTCCTCAGACCAGGCCCACCTCCCACAGCTCCTCAGCTTCCAAATTCTCTGTTCAGATTTTGAGTCCATCCATTATGTCATGACTTAATCATGTCTGGAAACGTTCACATGGACACACCCAGGATTGTGCCTTATAATCCCCAGTGCCTCTCAATCTAATTAAGTTCACTATCAAGTTTAACCATCACAGAGGCCTTTGGATCACATATGAATTTTGGAGGACTCATGGGTAATTTATGAAGATTTGGGGTGCTAATGCTCAGGGACACATTGTTCAAAAGCCCAAATGCTCAGCCAACTTTAGTGAACCCCAGGACTTTATGGTATGCATCCAGTATGGGACCAACTTGAAAGGATGATCCAGAAAAGCCTGGCCTGTGGATCCCTGGAGCCTCTAGAACTTTGTATGTCCTCCACATGAGACTTACTTCTTCCAGGGGTTCCCATGGCTGCCTCGTTGGTCATTAAAGTTCCTGCTCAAATACCATTTGAACAGAGCCACTGATGTCAAAAAATAGCACCCTTATTTCTTTATCCCTTTGTTTTACTTTTCTTCAAAGACCTTAAAGTCTACTGGAAATCATGTTTCATGTGTTTATCCTTTTCCTTATGATCTATCTCTCTCAATTCAAAACATCAGCAACCAGTCTCTGTTGAAGCTACTTGGTTTTGCTATTGTAGCAGGTAAGCAGTAGTACACAATGCATAACTAAATGGACACTGTTAATGTTTCAATAAATCTTCATTTATAACATTAGGCTATGGGCCAGAGTTGGCCACTGGCCATATTTGATAACTGGGGCTCTAGCAGAAACTTCCATGAGGTCAACATGTTCTATGAACGCATTGTCTGTCTTGCTCATGACTAGACCCTCAGGGCTTGGCACATAGTAGGCACTCAATTAGTAATTTTAAAGACTGTATAAGTGAATAGAGTCGTGTGGAAAACCAGCAGGAGTATAGGAATATTATACCTCATCAGTATGTGTGTTCCCTTTACAATTGCTGATTTCATAAGTTGAGTTGGCTGGACCATAGTAACCAAATATATGGTAAAATGGGATTCAAAATATTTCTGTAAGGGTGTGCTTTTACATGATACTAACACACTTTGAGTGAACCCTCTATAAGTGGGTTATCTTTATTCAATCACCAGAAGACCTGAATGGAACAGAAGATGGATACATGGACTGCTGCCATCCTATACCACCCCATCGCATTCCACCCCATCTCCCAACAAGAAGGAATTCTGCCACGGGAAGACCTTTGGGCTTGAATTGCAACCTTGGCTCCACAGCCTACTAACCAACATGCTGGGTCTGGACTTGCCAACCTCCATAGTCTCATTAGTCAAATTAGCCAAGTTCTTGAAAATCAATCAATTAACAGACACGCGCCTATGTTTTCATTCCGTGTGCTTTGGCTAATATTCTGATAAATATAGAAGAGTTGCTCCAGTGCTGTTATAGTTACCTTCTCATTGTTGGCACAAAACATAGGATCAAAAGCAGCTTATGGGAGCAAAGTTGTTTATTTTGGTTGACAATCTCTAGGGAGTTCCGTCATGGTAGAGGAGAGACTGTAGAGTGCAGGCTGGACATCACCTCTTCTACTGCAGGTGGAAAATGCTAGCAAAAAAGTGAGCT
Source organism: Dipus sagitta (assembly GCA_036346955.1). Taxonomy (NCBI): domain Eukaryota; kingdom Metazoa; phylum Chordata; class Mammalia; order Rodentia; family Dipodidae; genus Dipus; species Dipus sagitta. The sequence continues at coordinate 46,614,161 of CM070788.1, forward strand.
GAGCTCTGGTGGGGGTTGGGCACCTGTTTAATAACACCCTCTAAGCCCACCCCCCAACAAACACACCTCCTCCAGCAAGGTTCTACCTCCCAAATTGCCATCAGCTGGACACCAAGCATTCAAAGCGCATGAGTTTGTTGGGAACACCTAATTTAAACCACCACAAGTGGCAAAAGAGGAACCAGGTGGTTTGTTAGAACTGGAATCCTTACTCTTGGCCATGCTCATATTCCTATCACACCAGCTTTCAGTGATACTTTGTAACCTTCAGAAAAACCTTCAAGCTTCCCTCAGCACTAAAGAGCCTTCCAAGCATGGATTCCACCCACCTCCACCGCTGTATCTAGGCAACTCCAGGTGTGCATGACACAGGGGCTACGGGCTACTGCTCACTGCCTCCAGTCCCCACCTCAGTTTCCCTACCACCAACATTTTGCCTGGCTAATTTGTATATATTCTTTAACAGGTCTCCTGGGGTCCCCCACAGGAGAGAGTCAGGATGGTGTGCCTGTCTGTAAACCATCATTTCCTTTCAGCACCTCTCTGCGTAGCTATTTGTGGGTTTGTTCTCTCTCCCCCTGAGCACTCCCACCTCCTTGAGAACAGACTCCCTGTTCATCTCCCCACCCACCTCTTCCCACTTCTCAGGTCTCTATGTCTATGCCCAACATGCAATGAAAACATTAAATGGCAATTAGATTAGCAAACAAACAAAATATGTTTAAAAAAATTAAACCATGTATAAGATGGTTTCCCTTCTCTGTAAGGATGAGATTAGATGAGAGATGAAAAATCATATTCCAGAGATTTAAGAAATCTCCTCTGAGGAGGCTCTACTGGAAATGCCCTCCTGTCTTAGCTCTACTCCATTTTCCTTCCCAGCTTCTCAAAACCCATACTGGGACTGCAGTAGGGTAGGAGCTGGAGACATGGGGGAAAAAACAAACAAACTGAGCCTGGTCAATATATAGAATCCTCCCATAGCACGAGAAAAAAATCTTCATTTCCACTTATGGGAAGGATTTGGGCTTGGGTTATAGTTATTCTATAGAACTCAACGGGAAAAATGAATTTATAGTAATGAATAGAGACATTTGCTGAAGCATATCTGAATCATGAAGCAGTTTCACCTGGGTGAATGGAGCTCTTTTGGGCCAATGCTGTCCCTGGTGGTGACTCCTAACCAGCCTGCCCCGGGTCAGTACCTAATCAGAGTCCAAGGTTCTGGGCCTGTCAGTTCTATCACTAACTGGCTTTGCAACTTTGATATCCCATGCCCTTATTTCTACGTGCCTCAGTCTCTTCATTTGTAAAACAGAAAGACTAATGCATGGCGCCTGCCACATAGGAAGGTAGTGAAATGAGTGAGGGAGCATCTGAATCACTGTGCATTTCCACAGCTTCCGCTCTGTGGGTCTGAAGAAGCATTATTATTTCTTCTGAAAACACCAGCTATCATCCAAAAGGGTTATTTCAATCAAAAGGCTTTCTTCAGGAACACTTCGTGAAGGAAAAGTGAAGGCATGTACATTCTCCTTGGAACCATCATAATTAGTCCCAGTAACAGTTGGGCCATTTTTTTTTTCAGTTCATTTATAGTCAGATTCTGCAAAATTGAAAACATCCAACATCTGGGCTGAAAAATTTGTACAAAGACAGAGCGCCCCTCAAATGGGCACGTGTGGGCTTTAGCAGCATAGAAGCCAGATGTACTTTTTGCCTCAACTACTCTTTTCAATCTTTAGGGGGAAAAATGGATTGAATTTTTTGTGCTTATCAAGACCCCAATTTCTTTTTTTGGCTTTCATCTCTAAATTTTTAAAACAACTTTTCTGCCTATTTGTAAGTTTAAGATTCTCCCAGACAATCGGAAATTTGGAGAAAAGGAGCCAGGTGTGGTGGTTCATACCTATAATCCCAACACTTTGGGAGGCTGAGGCAGGAGGATTGTTATAAGAGTTAGAGGCACACACCTTTAATCCTAGCCCTTGGGAGGCAGAGATAGGAGAATTGTTGAGTTGAGGCCAGCCTGAGACTCCACAGTGAATTCCAGAACAGCCTGAGCTAGAGAGAGACCCTACCTCAGCAAACCAAAAGAAAAAGTTAGGGGTGAGCTGGAGAGATGGTTTAGTGGTTAAGGCATTGGGCTATATAGTTATATAGTGAGACACTGCCAAGAAAGAAAGAAGAGAAAGAAAGAAAGAAAGAAAGAAAGAAAGAAAGAAAGAAAGAAAGAAGAGGTGATAGATAGATGAGAGAGAGAGAGAGAGAGAGAGATAGATGAGATAGATAAGTGGGTGACATAAGAATTTGGAGGTCTGACTTTACCCACCTAACACTTTTGAGGTGCTGGATGTGGAACATAGGGCTTCACACATGCTAGGCACACACGCTACCACTGAGGTATATCCCCAGTCCTTCTATGTGAACTTTGACAGAGACAAATGAGTTAACAGTCACTGCCCATGCATTATTGTGGGCAGGTTCTGTCCTCTGCACTGTGCGAGGATTATCTCATTTAATGTTTGCATCCAGTCTATGAAGTAGCTACTCTTATTTCCCCCACTTTGTCAGTGAGACATCCCAGGAATGCATGGATTAAAGAATTTACTGAAAGCCCTATTAGTATGGGGAAGGGGGGAAGCAAAATGTTTTGGTTGTGTTGGGTCATGATATGCAGAGACATTTAGCTTACCCATAACTGTGGGCTAACTCCACAATGCAGGACCCATACACCTCAACAAGGAGGGGCCAAGGGGAGGGGGCAGGTCACGGATGAGCCTAATAATGGTACCAAACTGACTGTATTTGCTGAATACAAAACTAACTAATAAAGAAAAAAAGAACAAAAGAAAAAAAATGTTTTGGTTGATGTTTAACGGAAAATTTCACTTAATTCAACCTTAACACAGTAAGAATCCAAGACAATCTTTCAAAGAATAAAGTGATTGCAACCAGACGAAGCCACACCCTCTCCTGGGACGGCTACCCTGAGCCTTCAGTAGAGCTTCCAGAGATCAGAGAGCTTGAGCTTCCAGAACTATCCTAGCAGCACCAGCTCCGGGTTTCTGCCATCTTCTCTGACACCCTGGGGGAAGGAATAAAGCTCACACTCACAGTCACTTACCTCAGCCCTTTGCTGACGGAAACTATCTTCAATTCCTGTTGTTTTCAGCATGCTACCCAACAGCATCACTCTAGAAGTCTCCTCGGGGCAGGCAGGAAATTTGCAGGATTGCCAAACAGGCTGAGGAAATCTGCTGGGGAACTCCGCGGAAGGGTTTTGTGAACAAGGATAAAGAGGACACATTAGAGTCGTCTTGTTTCATGAAAAAGGGAACACATACAACAAAACTTGATTACAAAAATCTCATTTTACAAACTCTGGGTATGATGCACTGCCCCGGGGCCAAGGCCTAGCCTCTGTCGGTTTGCCTGCACCATATGCTTTCCGCGAGAAGACCTGGTCCCACTTCCCAGGGCTGGGTTAGATAAAACCGGAAGGGTTTATGTGCACAGCATTTAACTTTAAACATTTCTTCATGGAAATTTACGATGCACATAATTTACATATTCAATACCAGTGACAATTTACTTCTCCCATCTGAACAAGGCTTTCAACTATGCCACTTGAACTAAATTAATAAACAGTAATTACAGAATGTTGTGTGAGATAGCTGTTGATGTTGAGCAGATTCTAATCAACACCTTCTTTTAAGGGCCAATTAAAGCTGAATGTATGTAATATAAACATCTTCTAGTATTTAGACCTGAACCGCAGAACAAGGTAAAAAAAAAAAAATTAAAATCGGAACAATTAGAACGGGGATGAGCCAGTCAAACCCAGGGCGACCAACCCTTTTTAGCCCATCTCAAAATCACATCAGTTTCTGGAAATGAGACTTTTGTGAAACGCTGAAGGCCTCCAGGGACTCTGTAGACCAAATCCCATCCACATAGAGACTTCTCCAAAATGTTGCATTACTTCACGTAGGCTTCAAGTTTCGTGGCATTTCTTTTTAAATTGCCTCAAACACTTTTCTCCTTAATTCATGTGCATCTCAGCGAAAACTTAATTTCCATATTTCTGACTCATTTATGTATAAATTGTCAACGTATTATTTGGTATTTTAGAAACCTTTCCCAAAGCCTCATCTTTGGGCCACCCAGGCACTACACAAAGCACAGAGTGCACCCTGGGCCCCACAATGGGGGTTCACATCCCAAACAAGTGGCATACACACAAAATGGAGAGGGACAGGGTTAGAATCCATAAGGGCAGAGGGAGAAATGGAGCAGTCTCTCAGTCACCAGTGTCCCCGGATCCCATTGCCTCTGACACCCCTGGCAGCACCCGGGGCGGGAGGATGTGACTTCGGACAAGGGAGTGACAGGGGAATATTCGACAATGAGCTTTGGTTCCTGACCCACGTCACTGGTAATGAGCAGGTTTCTCCAATGGCTGAAAGAAACTGGTAACTGTGGTTCTTGGTACGGGAAAGACGTGGCATCTTCGTATGCCCGACGTGCCTGTAAGAAGTCTGGGATAGGCCTGTTCTTAGAGGCTTTGTAAGGATGTATTCATGGGTCTTAACAACAACAACAAAAAATCATCTGTAGCTCCTCCTTCCCCTTTTATCTTAGATCTTTTTTTGTTTGTTTGTTTCTGTTTTTGTTTTTGTTTTCTGAGGTAGGGCCTTCTCACTCTAGCCCAGGCTGACCTGGAATTCACTAGGTAATCTCAGGGTGGCCTCGAACTCACAGTGATCCTCCTACCACTGCCTCCCAAGTGCTGGGATTAAAGGCGTGCGCCACCATGCCTGATTATCTTAGAACTTAAAAAGTCACCAGGAGCTGGACCCTCCTTCCCTCAGGCTGACTCTTGCTTGGAGAACACCCTGCTGACTTCTTCTGTTTTCCACTCAGTGTTTCTCTCTTCTTCCTAGACTGGGCCTCATCTCTGACTGACCAAGTCAGCTGATTCCTTCTCCATTCTTCTCTCTTTCTTCCTCTCCCCACCCCTCTCTCCCCCAAATGTCTGTCTCCTCTCTCTCTCTCTCTTTCTCTCTCTCTCTCTCTCCTAGTCTTCCATTATCTATTTTGTCCAAGTCTGGATAAGAAGTTGCTTTGAAGTAACTCTTTAAAGCATTGTTCTTTGTTAGTGACCCACTTCACTGGCATTGTTTTTATTTTTGCATGTGCATGTAGTATGTTTGGTGTGGTTGTGTGATGTGATATGTGTGTGTCGTATGCACATACGCATGCAGATGCACGTGCCCCAAGCACTTGCATGTGGAGGCCATTGAGAATGTCCTGTCATATCATTCCTCTGAGGGTTTTTTTCCTTTGACACAGAATCTCTTACAGAACCCGGAGCTGTCGTTTTCAGTCAGACCGGATGTCCAACAAGCCCCAGTGATTCTCTGATCCCCACAGGTCTGGTTTGACAGACATGTGTAGCCATACCCTGCTTTTTACACGGGTGTTGGGGTTCAAACCCAAGTCCTCTCAGGCCCTCGTGCTTGCACTGCAAATATTTTTGCCCTCTGAGCCATTTCCCCTGCCCAACACTTACCTGTACAGGTAACAGGCATGATCATCTCCCTTGCCCCCACCTTCTCCCAGATTACAAACAACCTGGGGGCAGAGATTTTATACTTCACAGAGCTTTACCATACCATCTAGCCTAGGACTATTTATGTGAGCAAGTGATAAATGAATATTTGTCAAATGAATATGAATGAAGCTTTCTTTAAAGTCAACAAAATGAAAGTTTCTGTTTGGCTTCAAATATTTTCTCAATAAAATTTGGAAGTATAATGATAAACTCTGGGCTAGAAATCAAAATTTCAAGATAGTTCTCATTTACTAGTCTCATATTAAAATAAAGAGAATGATGGTGCCATTGGGACTGGAAGGGACCACCAGACATTATTTTATGAGATGATTTTTTTTGCACTTTGGAGACAGCTGTACTTTTGAATGGTAGTTGCTGATTTTTGTTTAATGCACAACATACCAGCCACAATGATGGTAATCATGATCAATCTGTTAATTAATTAATTTTTTTTTTTTTAGAGAGAGAGAGAGAATATGTGCACCAGAGCCACTAGCCACTAGCCACTGCAAACAAACTCCAGATGCATGTGCCACCTTGTGCATCTAGCTTATCTGGGTACTGGGGAATCAAACTTGGGTCCTTAGGCTTCACAGGCAAGCACGTTAACCACTAAGCCACTTCTCTAGTCCTTGTGACCAATTATTGAATGTTCCCAACTGGAAGGAAAGGTTCTTGGCCCCTCGCTGAAGCCTGCTGGAGGCCTGGAAACCAAGTTCCTGTGAGTGCATGTGAATCAGGTGTGCCTAAGGGTAGGTGCCACCAGAGATGTCCTGGCCTCCCATCTGTCATCCAGTTGACAAGTGTCTTTCTTGTCCTTCTCTTCACATACCATGTTATCCCTTGTCCACCCCCATCTGATTCTCCTGGCAGTCCCCAGCATTTCAGGGAGAGGAAAGGCGTTCTGGAGGGCAGCTGAGGCCCTCGTGCCTTCTTCTGAGCAGCAGGTGTCCTTCTGCTTCCCAATGCCATTCACCCCCTGTGCACCCCTGTGCCCCGTTCCTAACAAACCAGCTTCTTTTCCTTGTAGATGATGCCAACACTCTGTCTTGCCTCTACCAAATATCTGAGCTTTGTCTCTGACAACATAGCATGGAGGAAAGAGCAGAGGTTCTATGGCCTAACAGGACTGGACCCTAACCTTGTATCTACCACTGACTGTGGACTTGGATGATTTTCTTAATCTCTCTCAGTACATTTCCTCACTCAAAAGAAACCAGACAACACATAACCCAAAACTCCATAGGAAATACCCACAACCCCACTGAGGGGTGTCCCCAGTGGAATCAGGGTAGGAATAAGAGAAAAGAGGGTACCAGCACATGATGTAGCCATGCAAAATATGTTGTCAATAATAATGATGTTGATGATGAAGAAAGAAGAAATACTGAAAAAACTGAATTCTCTGCCAACTTCATTATTTGCATGGTAATCATTCGCTGTTCCTGAGTTTATGTATGATTTGCCTTAAATAAGTAAATTGTTGTAACCTTTATATTTCATTGGAAAAAAACTAAAACCAGAAATATTATTAACAGGCTATCACATATTCAGCCCTTAAGAAATGTCCGTTTCCTTTTCATTCTTACTTTTAATCTAACCCTCCTCCCTTTTTATGCATGTGTATGCAAGTGGGAGTCTGTTTATGTGTGTTTGTGTGTATTATATATGGTGTTTGCACATGTGTGTGCCCATGTGGGGGCTCATTCACTTGCCTGCAGTGGGGTGTGCTCAATTGTGAGGGCCAGAGGGGAGCACCAGTGCCCCTCCATTGTTCTTCCACCCATTCTTACTTGAGCTAAAGTCTTTTACTGATCGTGGAGCCTCCCCTTGTCCACTATGAGCCTCAGTGATTCTCCAGTCTCTGCTCCCCATAAGCACTGGGGTTACAGACATGCATGGACACCCAGCTATTTATGCAGGTCCTTGGGATCAAACTCATGCAGTCTCTCAGGCCTCCTCAGACCTTCATGCTTGTATAAGATGTGCTCTTAACCACTGAGCCATCTTCCCAGCCCTTCTCTTCCATTTCCTTCTTCTCATTTACTTTCTCCTGCATCTTCCCTGTCTTCTCCCTTGCCTTTCCTTCTTCTTCCTCTGTCTTACCTACTCTTCCTTCTCTTCTCCTGCACCCCTTAGCAAACCAGCCATTGAGTCTACCCTGTCAGTCATAAATCTTAAGGAATTTCCTTCCTCTTTCCATCCATACTCTCATTATCAACCCATGTGCAAGAGTTCTTGATCAATTATTCTCAGCGTTTTTTTCCTTCTCTATAGTATATTGTTGTGACCTCCTAGTTATCAGATAACCTAGCTCCTTTATAGGAAACTTACAATTGGTTCCAATTGCTCAAAGAACAACCTTTTTGGCAATATATTCTAAGCCCTTCATAATCTACTCCAGGATTCCCAGTCTTATCTCCAACCAGCACTTGCAGTTTATCCCCTAGCTTTTAGCTGGGTTCTCGCCAAGTCAACTCAACTGTGTTATGTCCTGTAGGAACATCAGGTGTGCCAATAAGCTAGTCTGTTTCCTTTCAACCTAGGCTCTCTCCTACATTGTCCAACACACCAAACCTCAAAACCTCTGCAAAACTTTCCTGACATTGGTAAATGTGAGTTCTTGAAAACCTTCTCTGACCCATGCAGGCTAGTTGGGTAGCTCCCTTTGAGCCTCCAAAGGCATAATTAATTGTGGTATCTTGGCTTTCTTCCACACACATCACCTCCTGTGTCTTGGCTTTGCTTTATATACTCTTATATCCCTATAGGTGGTATCCCCACAGAATCCAAATTTCTTCCATCTTGGCATTCACCATCTAATTATAAGCTCATACCAGAGTAATTCCTCCTGTGACAGCAAAATATTAGCTTTCTAGCTGGGCTTTTGGTATCAGAGAATACAAATTCTCAGTCTTAGCTTTAATGCATATTAATTCTAAAAACTTAAATAATATGCTCAAACTTCCCAAGTCTTTAAGAAATTTCTCCTTATACAGCTCCTATAAAGACTAGGTCACTAGTTTTAGGATAAAAATATAGATTATACAAATAAGACCTTTTCTTTTATGATCAATTCATTTTCTACAAGGCTGTCAAGATAATTTAGCAGAGAAAGACTAAATCTTTCCATGAGACTGGGACAAATAAATATGGACCTGAAAAAAGTTGGGCCTCTACCTCATATCATACATAAAATTAACTCCAAACAGATCAAATCCCAACTATAATAGTGACACAATAAAAATCTTAGGAAAAACACAGGAATAAAACTTGATGGTCTTAGATTAGGCAACTCCGTAGATATAACATCAAAATCACAAGTGATAAAATCAAAGAACTTTGCGTTTCAAAGAATGTCATCAAAGTAAAAGGACAATCACGGAATGGAAGAAAACATTTATAAATCATATATCTAATAAATAATTTGCATTCTGACATGATCAGGTATGTTCAGGGTAGCATGGTGCACACAGGGTTTGTAGTCTGACTAGAGAAGGAACATGTGTAATTCAGCAATAGAAAAATGATAACAAATAACCCAATTCAAAAATAGGCAAAGATTTGAGTAAGCATTTCTCAAAAATACATAGTAACAGCTGATCAATAACACATAAAAATGCTCAACATCATTAGTATTGGGGAAATGCAAATCAAGATCACGAGATACCACTTCCTACCTACTGGGATGTCTAAAATAAAAAAAGACAGACAACAATAGTTTAACAGTTGCTCAGAAAGTTAAACATAGAGTTCTTATATGACCTAGCAATTCCACCCTTAGGTAAATAGCCATGAGACTCAAAAGCATATGTCCACACAAAGCTTCCTTACAAATGTCTGTAGCAACATTTCCCATGATAGTCAAATACAGAAACAACTCAGATGTCATCCACAAAGAAACAAAATATGGACTGCCCATCTGACGGAATGTTATCTAGCAGTAAAAAGTAAAGTGTTTATATATGCTTCAACATGGATGCACTTTGAAACTGTGCTAAGTAATACAAGCCCACCACACACATACCAAATAAGTATATTTATATAAAGAGACCCAAACAGATAAATGCATAGAGCCAGAAGCTTGTGGTTTCCAGGGACTAGTGGGATGAGGTAATAGGGGATGCTCATGGAGGGGTAGTAGTTTGTTTTAGCGCCGAGGAAAGGGTTCTGGAGTTAGATGGTGATGATGGCTACAGAACCACAGTGTACTAAAACTTACACAACTTAAAGGGCTGAATTTATGGTGCGCGAGTTACACCTCAGTGAGTGTGTTTAACACTAAGTACAATTATAAATGTTTTAAACACTAAATGAGAGTCTTGGCACACATAATAAATGCTGCTCACACAACAATGTGTGCCTCTGCTGTGGGTGTATGTTCTCATCTTGCTCTACTGCCCAGCTCCGTTTCATTTTCTGTTTTCTACATGAGCTCCTCGGAGATGGGGAGAAACCTGTGCACGGATCTTCGTAGTTGCCCCTGAGGTCTCCCCTGGCCTGAACTCTTCTCCAAGTTCCTGTCTGTTCTCCTGAAATGAACCAATCCTGAGAAATGAACACATCTGAACTTCATAACACAGAAAAATCTCAGCCTTAATCAACAACCAATACTTGAAGTGATTTTTATTCTAAACCAACAACTTGGTGCCATTTATAGCTGCCAGGAATAATGTCCTTATCGGACTTCACTCATTGTTTGTTCCCAAAACCAAGGACATGGGTTTAGGTTATAGCAATGCCCATTTCTAGATAAATAATTATAATTTAAATAATCTATTGAATTATAAAATGATCCCATTCCAACTTTGTACCCTAAAACAGTAGCACTTTTACAGTTTCTCACAGTGTTGTGAGTCCAGAATTGAATAGAGCACAGCAGGTTGGCTCATGCATGGTCCTGATGTCCTGAGCTGGGACCACAATCCTCAAAGTGGCCATTTCCACGTCTGGTGCTCAGAGAGGATGGCTCAGGGGCCTGGTGAGAGCCGGGATGACTGACCTGGACTTCTATGCTTAGCTGCTTAATTCTCAGTGGTAGCTGAATTCCATGTTTTTCCTTCATAGACCCTCAGAGCCTGTCCCTTTCCAAATGCCCTCTCCATGTGGCCTGTGTAGCCACAAACAGATACCTTACATAGCAGCTCAGGGTTCCCAAAAGCAAAAAGCCAAAACTGCCAGGTTTTGTTAAAGCTCCAGTTGGAACTGGCTCAATCACACTTCTGCCATATTCAACAGAGTAAAGCAGGGCAGAAAACAGTCTAGATTCCAGGGGAATTGGCTGCACAAAGATGTAAGCCCCAGAGGAGTGACTGGCTGGGATCTGTCACTGACATGGAATCTAGCAGGGCTGGCAAAGGAGAATCCTGCTTGCCATTCCTGGACCTGGTTGCTCTAGTCTGAAGCACATCCTAGCTGGAGAATAGATGTGCAGCATGGCTGCTGACCTTACCACATGCTGGCTGCAAGGTGTCTATACACATTCAGGCCCTCCTCATTCCCTTCCTTTGCCATGAAACTCCACAGGTCCCTTGAAAAACTGATGGGAACCATTTGTGTTTGGTTTGGTTCCTTCACTCATGTTGTTCATAGAGCATTTGGAGACACTGTTTCACATTGCTGCAACCAAACAGTTATTCTTAATAGCAGCTCCAATTTCTGCAAGGCCAACTGTCTGTAACAAAAACTTAGAACCGAGACACCAGATAACATAGGTCCACAGACGGAGAACTGTGCCTCTTGTGAACGGAGGTAAATGGTAACTGAAGGAGAGGATACAAGGATCACTAAGAATTTACCTACGAGACGGGGTCCTCCACAGAGTTAATGAAAGGGCCACAGTCTTTTATAAGCCCCTGAAGTGTCATGCTAAATTTCTGGGATATTTATGCTTTTTCTAAGGAAAAAAATCCACTTGTTTTCATTCGATTATTAAAAGGGACTCTATGATTCAGAAAACAGTTAGAATAGATCCCTTCATAGAACTATGGGATACACTGTTGGAACTTTGGTTATAAAAGCAAGTTTAACTTTCATTGTCTTATTTTAAAATTTATGTGCATGTGTGTGCTCATGTGTGTGTGCGTGTGCCAGGGTTTCTTGCTGTTACAAATATATGGGGAATTGAACCTAGGCCAGCAGGCTTCGTAAGGAAGTGCCCTTAATTGCTATGCCATCTCCCCAGCCCAAACTTCTTTGATTTGCAGGAGGAGTAGAGATAAGGTCTCGCTCTAGCCCAGGCTGACCTGGAATTCACTATGTAGTCTCAGGCTGGCCTCGACCTCACAGCAATCCTCTACCTTTGCCTTCTGAATGCTGGCATTAAAGGTTTATGCCAAAATGCCTGGCTCATTTCTTTTTATATTTTTTAATGAATTAATTTATGCTCAAGTAGAGAAAAACAGAAAGAAGAAAGAGAGAGAAAATGAGCATGCCAGGGCCTCTAGCCACTACAAATGAACTCTAGATGCATGTGCCACTTTGTACATCTGGCTTTATGGGGCCCTGGGGAATCAAAGCCAAGTCATTGGCTTTACAGGCAAGTGCCTTAACCACTGAGCAATCTCTCCAGCCTTCTTTTTCTTTTTTTTCTTTTATTTTCTTAAGCCACATCTTCTCACGTCAGTATGAGCAAGTGTAGCCTTGACAAGTCATAGATATCCAAAGTAACAGTAGTGCTGCTCTGTCATGTCCCCTGTGTGACACTCTCTGTGTTTCTATCTACCTGCTCTCCTCGATTTCTTTCTTTCTCCATCACTTCCCATTGAGTCTCATCTGCACATTTGAATTGTTAAGTGCTTCTGGGCATGACAATACCTGCACTTAGCTGCTTAAGTCTCGGTGGTCGCTGAATTCTGTGGTTCTCCTTCATAGACCCCCCCCCCCCAGAGTCTGTCTCTCTCCAAATGCCCTCTCCATGTGGCCTGTGGAGCCGCAAAGAGATGTCCTACATTGCAGGTTAGAGCAGTAACCTTGGGTAGATGGGACTTTATAGACAAATCAGATAGCCTTATACTCGTAGAGGGATCTGAGCTGGGATGAAGACACTAGTGTAAGGTTCCAAGTACCTTTCGTCTCCCTCGGAGGTATGCGTTCCCCTAACAACCATCAGAATAGACTGAAAATATATGGCAGTGCACATATATTTGTTTGGGTTATTTATTTGCTTGTTTGCTTCCCTGCTTGCTTGGGACAGAATCTCATGTAGCCCAGGCTGGCCTCAAACTGCCATGTAGCAGAGGATGACCTTGAACTCCTGATCCTCCTGCCTCCAGCTGCCAAGTGCTGAGATTAAAACCATCCACCCCATGCCCGGTTTCTGTGATGCTGGGGGGAGAACCCAAGGCTTTGTGCTGGCTAAGCAACAACTCTACCTACTGACATACATCCCAACCCTGTTTTTATTTGTTTGTTTTTGAGATAAGGTCTTGTTCTTTTCAATTTAGAGTTCTGCCTTGAGATTTCTTTCTTAATTATTTATTTATTTATTTGATAGCAAGACAGAGAGAATAAGAGCAAGAGCCAGCGAGGATGGGGGGGAGAGAGAGAAATGAGAGCTCCAGGGTCTAGACACATGTGCCACTTGCTTTACATGGGAACTGGGGGATCAAACTCAGAACTTTAGGTTCTGCAAGCAAGTGCCTTTAACCACTGAGCCGTCTCTCCAGCCCTTGAGACAAGGTTTCACTATGTAGCAGTGACTTGCCTGGAACTGTGGCACCTCAGTCTCCCAGGTTCTGGAATTATAGGTGTGTGCCACCACACCTGGTATGGTCATGTATTCTTTTTAAAATTTTTTTAATATATTTTATTTATTTGAGAGAGAGAAACAGGCAGAGGGGCGGGGAAAGAATGGGCACGCCAGGGCCTCCAGCCACTGCTAACAAACTCCAGATGCATGCAGCCCCTTGTGCATCTGGCTTACGTGGGTTCTGGAGAGTCAAACCTGGCTTTGCAGGCAAACACCTTAAGTGCTAAGCCATCCCTCTAGCCCTGGTCATGTATCATTTTTAATTAACTTCTTCCAATAATTTCTAGAAACAACACATGTGGAAGTAGAACTGTCCCTTTGAGCGCGCCACTAGTCACCCTGTCCCTTACTGCGCATGTGCCAGCTGAGAAGCCGGAGTCTCACGCCATGGAGAGGTGGCATCTCTTTATATGGATAGATCCACCAAAAGATATTAGGCATTCTTCTGACTCGTGTCATCAGGCATCAAATGAACAGTGCCCAGCTCAGTCTCGGGGTGGGTACAAGGAGAAATAAAACCAACTGTCTGCCTCAGGGTCGTGACGGTCTGGAGTGAGCGGCAAAAGCAAGCAGACACAAGCAAGAGAAACAGAGAACAACATGGAGGTCTCATCTTCTCAGAGAGTAAGGGACCCGGGCTGAACCAGCCCCAAGCTGCTTGCAGTCATGTGGAGAACCGTAATCTTGACTCATCTCCCTTGTTGCCATTCCTTTATGATGTTGTTTTATTTTATTCATTTGAGAGAGAGGGGGAGAGGGAGAGAGAATGGGTGTACCAGGGCCTCCAGCCACTGCAAACGAACTCCAGACCCATGCACCACCTTGTGCATCTGGCTTACGTGGGTCCTGCGGAATCGAACCTGGGTACTTTGGCTTCTCAGGCAAGCACCTTAACCACTAAGCCATTGCTCCACTCCTTTTTGCCGTTCTTAAATAAAGAAACCAACAGACTAAAAGCAAACATGGAGGAAGAGCTTCTCACCCCACTATCCGGTCCTCCCCCTCCTTTCCTTCCAAGCGCTTGCTTTTCTCACCCTGTTCCTTGGCACGAGCAGCTGGTCATCTGCCCAGCTCAGCGCCCCTGCACCAGCGTTCTGCTCTCTTACCTCCTTCTCTGCCTTTTTATCTCACAGCCCCGGACCCAAGGAATATGGGCTGAGCAGCTCACCTGCCTGTGCACTGACACCGCTTCTTTACAAAACCCTTGGTCTCCCAGGGAAGGACCTATCGTATCCCCATGTCATGTTCTCTTTTTATTTCTCCTGCTCTTTCTCTCTCTGTTTTGATTTCTATCACAACTGCTCTTAGGTCTTCCAATGAGACGGATATTATCTATAGTGCAACAGGAACATTAAAGCCCTCAGGGTTCTTGAAAATTATGGACTTCATCAGGGGTTCACACTTGGTTTCCAATGATGAGAATTGTTATGAGACCTTTTAATTTTTGAAAATATATTTTATTTATTTGAGAGGGAGAGGCAGATAGAGAGAAAGAATAAGCATGTCAGGGCCTCCAGCTGCTTCAAATGAATTCCAGACGCATGTACCACCTTGTGCATCTGGCTCACATGGGTCCTAGGGACTTGAACTTGGGTCCTTTGGCTTTGCAGGCAAGTGTCTTAACCACTAAACCATCTCTCCAGCCCATGAGATGTTTTTTCTACCAAACTATTTTAATATTCACCCTTTCTAGCTCTTCCGATATGGTTTTAAAACCTTCAGAGTGTTGGAATTCTCTACTTCTTGTTGACACAAGATTGGGAAGAAAGGCCTTTCCAAATTCCTAACCGTGAACAAGGTAAGCCCAAGGAGGGAAGCCAGAAAGTAGGTGATGTCCATATTTCTGTAAGGACAAACCTCAGTGTGGTTTGGGGACAGGGCACTGGGGAGAGAGCTCAGTGAATTGGTATTATCTGCCAGTGTGCCACCCAAGTTAAGGGAGACACCTATGACAGTTCTCAGATTTTGATCATCCATTCACCAAAAATGCATTCGGAGCACCTCCTAGATAGCAGGCAGTACACAGGATGTTGGGGTTACAGAAGTAAGCAGGGTGCACACAGAGGTCCCAGTGCAGATGAGAATATGGACAATCGAATATGGACAGGAATTCTAGAAGTACCCCACCCACCCGTAAGGCACAGACCTGGCACCAAGTCCCCACATGTCACATTTGTGGGAACTAGGATTCAGAAAAGTAAAATAACCCACCTCAAATCGCAAAGCTCTGAACTCAGTTCTGCATGACTACAGCCCAAGTCCTCACCCACAAAACTGCAAGGTAGCAGCTTGGTGCTTGATGGGATGACCCGACTGATGGTCAAGGTGGGGAGAGAATAAAATGAAGGCTAATTAGCATCTCAAGCTACTTGTCAGCAGAGAGCCCATGTATGAGAATTAGGAAGAAAGTAACAATATATTTTGCAAAGGTTTTCTAGGGGCAAAACTATGTTCTAATTCTAAGAGTGATAAAATAAATAAAGTTTGGTTTATTTTTTAAGATTCTCACTCACTTTCACAAAGTCACATTTGTATTTCTGGTACATTGTCTGAGACAACAAAGGGAAGACTACCTCCTCTTTTTATGGAAGAAAAATAAAGAGGTAGAGAAAAGAAGAAGCACAGTTTAAAATTCTCCCTGCAGCCAAGGTCAGCAGGCTTCACCTCAATGGGAACCCAAAATAAATTCCTCACAGCTTACTCCCTAGGCTGCAGTAGGATATATTTCTACAGATATCTTTACTATTAGCAGATCAGAGGAAAGTGCCATTCTTTTATTTTTTTTTTACTTTTCTTAAAAACTTCCATAAATATAAACAATATACCATGATCATAAACCCCTCCCACAACTGGATATTTTTTCCACTGAATCCCTTCTTCTTTCCAAGTAGTTTCTCTTCTATTTTGATGTCATAATTTCATTTTCCCCTCCTGTTATGCAGGTCTTGTGTAGGTAGCCACTGTGAAGTCATGCATGCCAGAGCCACTTTGCGTCTAGAAGACAGTATTGCAAAGCACTCCTCCCCTTCTTTTGGCTCTTACATTCTTTCCACCTCCTCTCCCTTAATGGTCCCTGAGCCTTGGAGGATGTGGCAGAGATGGTTCAGAGCTGAACACTTCACTGTCATTTCTTAGCACTTTGGTGAGTGAACATGCTTTTCTTTAACTTTACCTGGAAAGGTTATTCTTTCATCAGCAGAAAAAAAGATAAAATTATGACAAAATGAAGAGGATCCAAGAAAGTGGATCTAAAAAAGAATCTACTCTGCTCTGACAAAACTCACTTAGTTTTCTGTGACATGTTGATATGCAGTCTATGTATGCTATCTTTGGGAAACTCGTTCATCGGTTGTCAATTGGAATGTTCAGATTTGGGCTCCCGTTTTGATATTACCAACAGGGTGACTTTTTGCAAGTCATCTCCCTCTCCTGAGGTCAGGTTCCTTTTGAATCATATGAGAATATTTCAAAGTCAGAGCTCATCTCCAGGCTCTAGTAATCTGGGCTTGTATTCCACGGACTCTAACTGAATAGTCACTTATCCGATAATCTTTCCCACAGATACCTTCCTGCGGGAGAGCATATGCCTTTGTGCATTCAGACCAAGTGGTGTGTATGACTTGAAGCGGGTGAGCCACCCAGTCCCAGTGCCCTTCTTTGTTCTAGAAAAAAAAAAAAGAAAGCCTGAGAGAGAATAAGTGCAAAGAGTTAAAGATGGTTTATATAACTTCGTGATCTGAAGACATAGTGAGGTTCAAACTAACTGAACCTAAGAGGAACAAACACTATCATGAACTCTGTAATGAGGACTATATTGTTACAGTATTAATTCTCTGTGTGTTTCTCACCTCTTCCTCTAATTATGTTTCCTAATAGTCATTCCACATCTTGACCCAAAAGAAGTAGAACGAGTCAACCCCACTTCAGGCAAGCGATGGTGTGAGTGGTGGAGGACTAAAGGAGGAATATGAAAGTGTCCTTCCTGGTCCCTCCCGCAGGGATTGTACAGAGCATAAGGAGACAGGGAGGGGAAGTAATAAACATCCATGCCTCCTCTCTCACTCAAACTTCATTGCTACATAACAACTCACTACAATGGTAGCAGCCTACAATAACCTACATCCATTACCTCACAAGGCAGGATTGATGGAATCCTCTGTTTCTGGTCTCAAAAGACTGCAATCAATATGGCCACTGAGCTAATCTGCCTTCTCTTCTGGAGGCTTGACTGGAAGAGACTCCACTTCCAAATTTACTCGGGTTGTTGGCTGTTTTCATTTTCATATGACTGTAAAACTGACTTCACCCTGACCAACAACTGCCTATTGCCTGAAGATTCGAGGGGTCAGCCACCGTTCCTGGAGGCTCTCTACAAACCCTTGCCTTACTGGTTTTCCCAACAAAACCACTTTATCAAGACAGTAAAGGGATCTCCATAGCAAGCCCATTAGCAAGATGGGGTCTTCCATAACATAACCACCCAGGGATGGTGCGTTTGTCATCTTCTATCAGTGTACAGCAATCACACTTCCAATCAATATTCCAGGGGACTGGATTATAAAAGGACGTGAACACCAGAAGACTGGGACCACCTTAGTTGGAGTGTGTCCTCCACAAATACCAAAAGCAAAGAAGACGGGGTCCTTGTTTGCCTCTGAGGAGATACTGCCTTGTAGAGGACTGTGCCCACCATCAGCCCTCAAATGGTAGCCATACTGGAACCAACCCATGGACAGACTGGAGGGCTCTCATTGTTTGTTTGTTTGTTTGTTTTTTTGTAGTCGCTCTTGTTTTATGGAACACACATAGGTGCTCTGTAGAAGGAACTAGAAGGTGACTGGTTTATGGACAGAGTACAGCAGTAATCATTATAGTAGAGCAAAATGGACTTATAGCCAATGGCAACCAAGACTGGAAGCAAGTGGCAGTTGCAGGCAGACCTCATAAGACAATGCAGTAACTGCTCCATCGAAGGAGAGACCTGCCCAAGCCCTTTTCAAGCTGTGAAAAGAGAGGTCTCAAGTTTCCAGCAGCAGCAGATACCCAGCGGGCTAGCATGGCCAATGAGGACCCCTGAGTCCTACCCTGAGACCTCCAGGATCGTTCCCCATTACCATGAGGGTGTTGAAAACTCTTCCATCCACCATCTTGGGTGGGGAGCTGAGATTTCTATGAGCCTGAGCATTTACCTGAAAAGGACTGCTTTAAAGCATGAGGAGACTGGCATATTGTTAATTGGCTCATTTAAAGTTCACGTTTGTTTCCCTGCTACCCCAGGGCTGTAGAATCTCGAAGAAAATTCAATCAGTTATAGAGAAATAAAAGAACTGCATTTTCCTTGCACAATTGGATTGTGTGAGTAAATCTGTAATCTTGCTACACCTGCTATGTAGCAGACACTATATACATATGTTTTCATAGAATTCTCCCCCAGCCCTATGAGGTGAGTGTTATTATAGTCCCATTTTACAAATGAAGTTGAAACTCTGAGAGGTTAAGTAATTTGTGCAAGGTCACACAGCTGCTAAGAGCTGCTAAGTGGAAAACTTTGTATAGAACCCAGAATTGTCTGTCATATGTAGGTCCTTAATCACTTTACCTCTGTCCTGGGGTAGGTTTACGCCTATAGTGAGCATCCCTCAAACCCCAGTGGCCTAGCACAAGATGGACTGTTACCACTTCTTCCAAAGCCAGTCTAAGTAGCTGGGAGAAGCTCTGCTCAATGTGGTCACCTGGAGACCCAAAATCCTGTAATCCTCTAAATAAGCTTTCACATTCTAAAGAATCCCTTATATTAGGTCCAAAAAAATTGCAAGAGGAGAGACTATGGGGGACATTTTATGGTCCACGTCCAGAAATGATCCATAGTTAACTTCTGCTGACCAAAACATAGTGACTTGGTGCCACCACACAGAGTGTTACCATAACCCCAGATGCTCAGAACTGAAAGGCACGTGTGTCTCCTACCCCACCTTCCTGGTTCCACAGAAGTCAAACTGTCCTCCCATTGAATATAAAAGTCAAACCAAGACAAGCCCAAGAATATTGAAAGACAGAGAGAGAGAATGAAAGTGGGCACTCCAGGGCCTCTTGCCACTACAAAGGAACTACAGATGTGTGCGCCACTTTGTCCATTTGGCTTTACATGGGTACTGAGCAGTTGAACACTGGCCAGCAGGCTTTGCAAGCAAGTGCCTTTAACTTCTGAACCATCTCCCCCAGCCTCATCTAGTCTTGGAGAGGCCCTATCAACCGAGGCAGGAGGCAAAAACTGGAAGAGAAGACTATCATAACTTAGAAGTCCCCATATCATACTGAATTTTGTTTTCCCAGATCTGTAGACACTAGACGAGAGGTCACTTGTGAACCAGCTGTGTCCCCTGGTGACTTTCCAAGTTTGGTGGAGGAGCTGTAGAGACCAGAGCTCACAGGTAGCACAGCAGAGGGTGAAAGAATGGCGCCAGTCCCCGACTCGTAATTCAGCCACAGTAGCTCTATCTGGCTCTCTCATACACACTGGGTGATGATATAAGATCTGAACAGAGGAGGTTCCACATTTGTAAACCCACTGGAGTAAACCAATGGATTTGCTTAGGCACCATATGTAATAAGAGGATTTCTGCCTATCTCTGTGTGCCTGAGGAAGAAACAAACTGGGCAGGTGATGGTGGCCAAGCAGAGCCCATCTTCTCAAAGGTAATTTGCAGAGTGGAAGAAGCATCATCTTTGGAAGCCAACAGACCTGAGAGCAAACTGCGGATGCTGGGGCTGGGGAGATGGCTCAGTGGACAAAATGCTTCCTGGGAACCACGAGGGCATAAGTCCAGTGTCTGGCGCCCATGTGAAAAGCCAGGCACAGCCATGCATACCTGTAACCCCAGCACTAAAAGCGACAGACAGGAGGCTTGTTGGGACTCACTGATCAGCTAGTCCAACCAAGAAACAGAGAGCTTCAGGGTCAGTGAGAGATTCTGCCTCAAGAAAATATGGTAAGAGAGCAATATAGCAGGACACCCAAAACCTTCCTCTGGCCTCTGCATATAAGCACATGGGGTATGCACATCTGCATGTGTGCATACACATACACACACACACACACACACATACATACGTACACCATGCATATTATGCACACACAAACCAAAATATATAAACACTGTTCAGCAAGTGCACAAGTATACTAACCTTGTGGGATGGTCATAAAAACATGGAAGACAGCAGATTTAAAAGGGATATGATACAACAACTAACCTTAGGAGGACGAATGTTAACCTGCATAATTCAAGGCTGTGCCACTTGCTAGAAATCGTGGACAAGCCAACTAAACTTGCAGATTTTTAATCTTCTCATCTATAGAAGGGGTTTTGTAATACTGTTCACCTCAAAGCTTGTTATGAGGATCAAATCAATTGATGCCTGTTCAGTACTTAACATAGCATTTGAAACTTACTAAGTGAACTGCGATGGCAACTGTTAAGAAATAACAATTAAATCCAGGTATGGGAGTGTGCACCTATAATCCCAGTACTTGGGAGAAAAAGGCAGGTGGACCACTATAAGTTCAAGGCCAGCCTTCTCTACATAGCATGTTCTGACCCAGCCAGGACTACATAGAGATCCTGTCTCAAGGCAAACAAACAAATACTGTTACTGTTACTCATAATAACATCCCAATCATCGATCCAAACACATAGAATACTTTAAACTCTATGATAACTTGAACACATGATCCTAAGAGAGTAAAAATAAAGAGATGAGAAAGGAATGGACTCTATGTGCTAATCCAGAGGAAAAAGTGCTTGTCTTAAAGGGTGGACAACAAGTAGAAAAATTGTACCAGGAAATAAGAAAAATGTCTGCATTGCTCATGGGCTTGGGGCCAACTTCCTACTCCACATATAGAGAGTTATCAGGCAAGAGGGAAAGTCCGATGTGACTCAGAGGGTCGCATTCTAAAAGCAGGCCTCCATCTTCCGGTGGGCCCCGGTAAAATGCTCATGAAACCTAGCACTCAGCAAAGCAAGGCCTAGATCATCACCTTGACTAGACAAACCCGAACCTGTGTCTTGTGAGGCCGGCCAGTCTGCACCAGACCCAAGCAACAGAAAGAAAGCGAGAAAGGAGAGATGTTTGGCCAAGAAGAGGGCTAACTCTCCAGCAGGTCTTTGGGTTTCTGAGCATGCTTCCAGACATTTTAACAGGCAAGTATATGGTGTTCACGTGTGCAAGAGATAGAAAGAACTGTCCATGGGCATCTTCTGCCCAGAGCACCTGGGAATCCAATAATCATCAGAGAATCTTTTTTATCCTAGGTAGCCCCCCAAGCAATAAATTCAGATTGAATATTTGCAGTCTCATGTTTTATCTTAATAATCTAAAATCCAATTCCTTCGAATTATCCATTAGAGGCAGAAGAAAAAAAAATAACACCCTACAGTCACTTTTAAAATCCAATCTGACTAATTTATCAAATAAATAATTTAAATCTTAGACATGAAATCATTTGGAAAAGAGTTTCTTCTACTTGGAGTCATTTCATTCTGTACTTTTAAACATCAATGGATTTCACAAACCCAATGCTTATATGACTGATGCTTAAACTTCCAAAATGGTCAACCAAAGCCAGGCTGGTTGGCAGGGCTGGTCTCCCTTCTAACTCTAAAGGGGAAAGGGCAGAGCAAGGGGGCCACAGGCGGCTTTGTCCCTCCAACATAAACAAAGGTTTCTCATAGGTGACGGGGTGGGAATTGAGGTATTAAATATAGAGGTCTCACTGGGAGATTAGATATGCTACGTATCAAGCAAATACTTAACAACATACAACACATTTCCCAACAAACACTAGTGATTCTATGTTAATGTACCATTCGTGGTCAAGTTCATCATGTCAGATATAAATTGGAATTATATGGTAGCCATGTGAAAGGTAATGTTAGTAAAAGACATGTCAAATGTATATGTAAAGAGGTGAGTTCAAATCCTGACTCTGTTTAGTAATTATGTGGCTTTGTCTCACCTCTGTACCTCAGTTTACTAATCTATAATTTGGGAATGATATCTTCACCACATCAGGTGTGACAATAACTCTTTCATTTGTCCAAAACTTTAGTCAGTCTTTCTAAGTACTTTCTTCACTAGGCTCAACATTACTCTTGGGCTTCCCTCTCTGATCTTGCAGAATCCATTCTGAGCAAGCATCCCTAAGTGAGTTTCACAAAACCTCCCACACTTGCTAATTAGAATTTTGGCCTGGTCAACAGAAATCCTATCAAGTTCTTTGAAAAGAAAAAAAACCCTTTACTGATACTCCTTTTTAAAATACTCTATGTAATGACCACCCTGTGTTTGTTACTATATTCATTGTGGTGACAAAATCCCTGACTAGAAGCATCTTAAGGAGGGAAAGGGTCTGTTTTGGCTTACAGTACCGAAAGATACTTCCCGCTACGCTGGGGCTAGGCATGGCAGCAGGAACGGGGAGCCAGCTGGTCATATTGTATACACAGTCAGGAAACAGAGTGAACAGGAAGTGGGACCCGGCGATAAAAACTTCAAAGCCCACCTCAAACGACCCATTTCCTCTAACAAGGCTGCAGCTCCTAAAGGCTCCACAACTTTCCCAAACAGCCCCCAGCAGCACGCGGTGCAAATGCCTGGGCCTACGAGGGACATTTTACATTCAGACTGCAACATGCTCCTACCCTGCTTCTTGCTTACAAATCTTCTCTTGGTCTTGTTGCAGTGAGTACTGAGTCCAATCCCTTCCCCTGTGGACAGAGTTGCTCCTTGAACCTGCTGTCATGCCTCTCGTCAATAAAGTCTATCTTACCAGCTTTAACAAGGTCAGAATGACTTTTCTTTAACAGGATGAAGTGAGATTAAATGATTCACCTGAACCAGGTATAGCACTTAATGCAACATCTGACATAGTCAGTTGTCTCTCAATCTCTCTCTCTCTCTCCTCTTTCTTGTTCTTCACCATCATTACATATCTTCATCTTCTCTACTACACATGGAGCATGAATTACTCTTAAAAAGTGGGGATAATGGGCTGGAGAGATGGCTTAGCGGTTAAGAGCTTGCCCGTGAAGCCTAAGGACCCCAGTTAGAGGCTCGATTCCCCAGGACCCACATTAGCCAGATGCACAAGGGGGCGAACACATCTGGAGTTTGTTTGCGGTGGCTGGAGGCCCAGGAGCGCCCATTCTCTCTCTCTCTCTCTCTCTCTCTCTCTCTCTCTCCCTCCTTCTCTCTCTGTCTGTCGCTCTCAAATAAATAAATAAAAATAAACAAAAAAAATTTTAAGTGGGGACAAAAGGAGGGCAAAGGAAGGTAATGGCAGGGGATTGTGACCAAAATACATTATTTGTATGCATGAAAGTTGTCAGTTAAAAAGTTAATAAACAAAGTAAAGTAGAAAAGTGTTGTTGTCTCCATTATTCTCTCTAGACCCTTGAGAAAGAGAGAAAAAGTTGATCAATTCTATTCGAGTTGCTGTGAGTTACTTCTCTAAGACCTCTGCATCTAGAATCCACCAACAGTCCATTTTGTCCATCACCAGCAATGTATCCATGGATAACCTGTCCCTCTTCTTGAATTCTCTCTTTCCTCTTTTGGGAAATAGGGATAACAGTAACAAGTGTCCCACGGGAATCTGTGAGGTTCCGATGGATCCACATACTTGAAGCAATCGTCACTCTCAACAGACTTATCAGTGTTAGTTTATTAGCAGGACACACCTGCCCCTCTGGCTTCCAGACCCTGCTCACTAAAGTACATTCTTTCCAGGAAGAGCCGCCTGTCAGAAATGACACTCTTCAGTTTTCGGAATCTATTGGCACTTTCCAGATGCAAACGCTGAGTCAACATTCACAAAACAACAAATGCAATGGTTTCCCAGAGCATTCCCCTCATAACTAGACCCGAAATACTTTATCCTGTTTTAATTTACAGGCCTGTGGAAGGCCCAGGCCTTTTGACTGTTCCGCTGGAATGTTAGTTATGGGAAATTCCAGCATCTGTGGCTTAGAGACAAGTTCTCATTACTCTGTTCCCTGGCACTGGGAACCCTCCTGCTTTGCCTTCAGAACATCAACTTACTTTCCAAAGCCCATGAAACCAAAGCCAGATGGCAGCGCGGCCTGGTC
Source organism: Dipus sagitta (assembly GCA_036346955.1). NCBI lineage: Eukaryota > Metazoa > Chordata > Mammalia > Rodentia > Dipodidae > Dipus > Dipus sagitta. The sequence goes on from CM070788.1 coordinate 46,638,675, forward strand.
CCGCTGCCTCGGGCCAGCCTTCTCAGCTCCGTCCTCTGGCCTGGGTCTCCAGTGCCTGCCCGCCCCCACCAGGTCTCCAAGGTGGCTCTAAAGAAAGCTTTTCTTTATACGACTTCCAGAAACACATTCTGAACCTTTTGCTGGGCCCAAGCCACGGCTCAGAAGGAAAAGCACAGGTTCGCCTGCTCCACATCTGATTAAACACCATCCACCGCTTTGAAAGAAATCATCTTTTCATTCGCCAACACCCCGCTTTCCCTGCGCTGGATTTAGCAGTGGTGGCATTTCGCACGCTGTAATGGAATCCTTCACAGCTGACGCAGTTAGCTTGTTTGATCCTCTCCCATGACAGAACAGCACAGGAAGCTTCCGAGGAGGTGACAAGGCCCAGGGTCCCTAGAGGCAGCTATGCCCCTGTGGACCTGAGTCCTCACTTTGCCCGCTCTACCACCTGACCCTCTGACCTGACAGGTTTGGAGAGTCCGCAGAAAGCCAGACTTGCTCCTTGCTGGGACATTCTCAATGCTCAGTGATGGGAGGCTTGGGGAAGATTGAAGTCATGGGAATCAGAGTGCGTGAGTATAGTTTGGATAGAAAGGATCTTTTTAATCCTCACTGCCGGACTAAGGAGATGGTTCAGTCAGTAAAGCGCTTGCCTCACAAGCATGAGGGCCAGAGTTTGATCCCCAGTACCCATGTAAAAATGCTGGGTAGGATGGAATGTGCCTATAATCCCAACACTGGAGAAGCAGAGGCAGCAGGATCACTGACCAGCCAGCATAGCCTAGTTGGTGATCTTTAATAAGGCAAATAAGAGACCCTGTCTCAAAAAAAAGAAGAAGAAGAAGAAGAAGAAGAAGAAGAAGAAGAAGAGAAGAAGAAGAAAGAAAGAAAAATTGGACAGCATTTTCCAGGACGGACACCTGAGGTTGTCCTCTGGACTCCACACATATAGGCACCCACATACACACATGAGCACATATGTGCACACACACACACACACAGTATCATTTCAACTGCCCTCACTATATTCTTCCAGTGAGTGGGCTTTGTGTCCCAAGGTGAATACGCAGGGTGGGGTCATGGATGGAGCCATGTGAGAGGTCAGAAACACTGAATCATGGGTTGGCAAGCGTGCCTCAGACCACACTCCGTCCCTACAAGTGAGGGGAAGATGAGGAGTCGATGCATGGTTCTTGCTCCTAACCGAGCCAAGTGATTTGTGTGTCAAGGATCCCCAGGGCCTTGTATTATCATGAACTGTGCGTGACTTTTGGCTTGGGAATTTCACAAATGCCTCGTTGTGTGTGGAGCGGGGGTGCAGGGCAGGAGGCTCGCAGGGATCAAAGGATCTTCTTCAGGCTACGGCCAGGTAAGCACATGAAAGCCAGAACAGCTGGTTCCTGCCACTGCACACTTTCTCTTCCCAGACCAAATCACCCCGGCTGCTCTGTAGAGCGTCAGGGTTCTGGGGATTGACATGCAGGTGGTCTGTCTGCCCTTCCCTCCTGCAGGGAACTAGTCACCTTGACAAGGGAAAATGAATTTTGTTAGGACACCAGCCAGACTCTTGGAAACCTTCATTTTTTTCCCCCTAAAAGTACTCAACTCCCCAAGAGTCGAGCAATCTGCCTAGTGTAGCAGAACGCCGTGTCCATTTTTATTGGGAGCCGTTTAATACATGTTAGCAGCACGCCAGGCACTGCTCCATGGTCCCCCAGAGCCTTCCTTCCCACTTTGGACTGATTTATACTAAAACAATTACACACTCCTGAAGCCAGCAAGGGAAGGGGGGCATGCCAAGGGACCCTATGGGAAATAGAAGCATTCGAGCGGCATTCCTATGGCATCTTTAAGGGGAGCCACCCCAGGCTGACTCCAAGACAGACTGGCTCTGTGTCTAGTTTACACACCACGGGTTAGGATCGATGGAAGCTTCCATGTGCCATGGGACAAGGCACCAGCAGAGCCCTGGAAGAAACTCTTAGGTTAACTGGAGTTCATCTCCTGTTCAGGATGCTCCCCTAGCCTCTCTGGAACACACGTGTCTGTGGCTCTCAATGGAACAGTCTTGAACCTAGTAAGCCCATGTTTCTGCTCCCACAGTCTAAAAGACATGACTATCAAGAAAACATGGGGCTGGGGGGATGGCTCAGTGGATAAAGTTCTTGAGGGCCAGAGTCCAGGTCCCCAGCACCCATGTAAATGCCAATTGAGTGTGGTAGCCAACCTGTAACCCCAGTACATGAGAAGTGAAACAGGGTGTCCCGGGGGGCAAGCTGGCTAGCTAGGCTAGCTGAATCCATGAGCTCTGGGTTCAACTGAGAGACCTTATCCCAATCAAGGGAAAGCAATCGAGGAAGGCATAGGAAGTCAACCTCTGGCCTGCGTCAGGACTGCGTGCTAAGACTGTCTAAAGCTGTGGGGGGAAAACGTTGGAAAATTCACTGTCAGCCTTATTCTTTTCTTTAGTTCCCAGTTTGCCTGCCTGCCTCCTTCTTACTATAGTAATTGGCTGTGTACTGTTATTTGACACTAACATGATGAGTGCTTCGCCACTCAACTCCATTCATACAACTCAAGGTAAGTCAGCTAAACTTCAACAGCAGAAGAAAAGCCTAGAACAGGCCATTCTAGCAGTAACAGAGAGTCACATCAGTGAAGCAAACTCGGTGTCTTTTCTTGCAAAGAACTTTACGCCCAACACGGAGTTGTGTGTGAACACCCTATGTCTATAATTATATCGACTATCTCTCCTCAATAGGACTAAGAAGTAAAGAACATTGGGCTGGAGAGATAGCTTAGTGGTTAAGCACTTGCCTGTGAAGCCTAAGGACCCCAGTTGGAGGCTCGATTCCCCAGGACCCACATTAACCAGATGCACAAGGGGGCACACGCAGTCTGGAATTTGTTTGCAGTGGCTGGAGGCCCTGGCACGTCCATTCTCTCTCCGTCTCTCTATCTGCCTTTCTCTCTCTCTCTCTCTCTCTCTCTGTCACTCTCAAATAAATAAATAAAAATAACAAGAACAAAAACAAACAAAATAATAAGTAAAATAGAGGAAAAGTTAAAAAAATAAACAACATAAAAGCTTATCGATTAGATTAAGTTTATAAATACTATAAATGTTTTCAAATATGAGTTGTGTTTTTGGCGTGTGTGTGTATGTATGTGTTGCATACACATGTTTGTGTAGGTGTGTGTGTGTGTCCCAGTGCACACATGGGCAATGTTTGGAGGACAGCATAGATGTCCTCATCTGTCACTCACCCACATGTTTCCTTGAAATGGAGTCCTCCCTGAACCCCAGAGCTGTAGGTTTTTAGTCAAATTGACTGATAAGGGAGCCCCATCAGTTCTCCTGTCTCCACTCTTCACAGGACTGGCCACCTGCAACTATTTATATAGGTGCTAGGGATTGAACCCTGCTGGTCTCAGGCCCTCAAACTTGCATAACAAATGCTCTTACCTGCCAAGCCATCTCCTCAGCACAAAATACGAGTTAATAATGGATATAGTAAATAAAATACTAAAAACATCGAAATCATGCATGGTGGCATACCTCTAACTCCAGCACTCGGAAAGCTAAGGCAAGAAATTATGTAAGTTCAAATCCAGCCTGGGCTATATTATGAGGACCTATGACATGCACACAAGAGTGCATTGTGTCAGCTCCGTCATTCCAAATTTCCCTATTACAGTGATCACATAGTTTTGGTGTTGTGAAATCTAAGGAAACATTCAGAACAAAAAGACCACTTCTCTGAAAACTACGTGGACAGTTTGGGAAAGAAGTGATAAAAACAGTTAGTGAAAAGAACTGTTGACTAATGAGGTACCAGCAAGACAATAATGAAAGACAGGGCAAAACCGCAAAGCCCTCAATTGCTTCTGCACTGAGACTGTCCCAGGAGGCGCTCTCAATCCAATCAAGTTCAAAGAACCCAAGCTGGAAAGGACAGGTGCTGAGTCTGGGTCTACTCAAAGGATTTGCAAAATGACCAGAGAGCGCCAGCCTGTACTCCTTTACTCAAGAACAAACCTGAACCCAGAAATAATCATCATGACGGAAAGAGCGATGAATAGTAGTTATTGATGTTACGATAAAAACATTTAAGGCATCAACACAAATTCTATGTGATTCTCCTCTTTGACTGTTTTTTTTTTCAGAAAATCAATTACTATTCTGAAAATGAAGCTTCCCCTATGCAAGGAGATAATTTCATCCAGTCATGTAGAAAGGGAATTGTACAAAGGGATATGCCACCAGCCAACCTGAAGTTCCAGTCTCCTTTATTGCTCAAGGAGTTTTCATTCTTTCATTGGTTCACTTATTGTTCATTGGTTGAGCTCAATATCTTCAAGCCCCCTGGGAAAGGCCAGGGACCAGGAGTATAAGAGAAAGTGAGGCAGACAGCAGGACCCCCAGGGATCATCTCCCTACAACCCTGTCCACCCTGATCTCCCACTTTCTTATTTGCCTACCAGCCTAGCCAGACCTCATTGCTCCCCCATTCTTCTGCCCCATGCCATTGTGGCCTCATAATTTTGTCCCTGCTATTTCCTTTCCTTCCCCTTCTCAGCGTGAACCCCTTCCCAGTCCACAGCCACATCTTCCATGGAGCCTGTCTCATTCTCCCGGACAGAAGTGTTCTCTTCACGTCTCCTTCAGAATATTGCTTTTTGTGGAATCTATCATTTCCTAACTTTTATTGCAACCTTGTTTTCTTACAAATTGTCAAGGCTATACGGGTCAATGGCTGTGTTAACTTTCTGTCGCTGTGAAAAACACCTGACAGAAATGATTTAAGGAAAGACTTATCTTGGCTCACGTTTTCAGAGGTTTTAGTCTACTGCTGGCTGGCTCCACTGTTTGTGGGCCTGTGGTGAGGTGGGGCATCAAAGGGGAAGACCGTGGTGGTGGAACAGAGATGCTTACTTCGAGGCAGCCAGGAAGCAGAAAAGACAGACACACCAAGGGACCAAAATAAAACACCTTTCACAGGCATGCTGCTACTGACCCACTTTCTCCAGCAGCTCCATCATCATAGTCCTCCCAATTGCCAGTAGCCTGATCCAGTGTTTAAGTCACCAGTGGTTTAAACTGTGGACGAGATCAGAGCTTTACAGGTGCTCAGAAGTGCACTGTTCTTACCCCCTAGGCAGCTCTCAATCCAATCAAGCTGGGAATGAAAAATTAACTTTCAAGGAGGCTTGGAATAGGGCTCAGCAGTTAAAGGCACTTGCTTTCAAAGTTCAAGTTCAATTCCCAAACCACCCATGTAAGCAAAACACAAAAAGTGGCACAAGTGCCCAGTGTCTGTTTGCAAGTGCCAGAGATCCTGGCACCAACCCCTTGACACACATACAAATAAATAAATATTTTTGAAAAGCTAACCATCACAATGACCAAGACTCATGAATTGTGGCATCTGCACACTACCTGGTCCAGAGTTTTATTCATAAATTCTACCTGCTGCTTGACATATAAAGGTTAGGTTCAGAAGATCAAAAAAAAAAAAAAAAGCCTGTTGATAGAGGATAAATATATTTTCTTATCCCTAAGAAATATTTTGAATTGGCTATGTCATCTTCAAAGCATCTTTTAGTCACCAGGTAGTATGCACAAATACAATGTATTATTTTTTAAAAAAAATATTTATTTACTTATTTATTTATTTGAGAGACAGGAAGAGGTAGGGAGGGAGAGAGGAAGATGGGTGTTCCAGGGCCTCCAGCCACTTCAAACAAACTCCAGATGCATGTGTCCCCTTGTGCATCTGGCTTACGTGGGTCCTTGAGAATCGAACTGGGATCCTTAACCGCTAAGCCATCTCTCTAGACCAAATACAATGTATTCTGCTAAAAGGAGAATCTAAGAAGTTTTATTTTTTCAGGAGCCTTACATTCTATGGAGATTTTCCTTGCTGCTGGAAAACATCTGTAGATCAAATGAATGAAATTAATTTTTTCTCATATTTCAAGCGTCATTATTCTTTCAGGGATTTCATTTATTCTCACATGCACAGAATGGACAGGTAAGGGATTGAGGAACACAGTGACGCCTCTCTGGAAATTTTAGAATGCTGGAACTGCCATTCTCCCAGCTGCCTCATAAGGGCTGTAAGTCGAAATCTTCATAAATTAGGCCACTGGAAACGAGGATGACCAAGATGGCCACGACTCCAAGTCATTACAGCCGTTAGACCTCCTAACCAAATGCATGCAAAATGCAGTGACGGGAGCCCAAAATTGCATGTCTCTGTCACAAAATCACTTCTAAAGAAAATAATTGCCACACAGTGATGCCCTTTATATTGCCATTGAGACTTTGTAGTTCACCTCACTGACCCAGGCTCCGTCTGCACATCTTGGGCTAATGTCCCTCACTTAGCAGGCTACTGACATACATTATGCCTGGGAGGAACTTAGCCCACCTCTTAAGGACTTGCAGGGAGGCAAGGTCACACAGTAGAGGATCGTGAGCCGGAGGGTCAGCACCGGGGGCTGGCACGCACCTCTGCTGCCTGTGAGCTGTGATTTGAACAGCCCAGCTGAGCTTAGCTCTCGCTCCTTAGGGCTCCGGTGAGAAATAAGTGAGACATTGTAGGTAAAATGTCTTGGTGCTTTCTAAGGATGAATTAGATAATTCCTTGCTTTGATCTATACATATGGCCAGTAAAGCATTTGTACAATCAGCTCATTTAAGCCTCCATAACTCCCTGTAGAAGACACAAGGCAGGTGCCACAGGTGATTGGACTGAACTGGCTAACACTTGGCTATTTTTAGCTACCAAATTGGATTATAGCACCATCTAACATTATCTAGTAGTACCCCGTCTCATAGTCAAGCAAACTACAGGTGCGGAAGTTCCATCTCTTGAGTCAGCGTTCTGTCAGCGTCAAGAGGTCTATTACCAAAGAGTTGCTCAAAATGGAAAAGGCAAACACATCAATATATTTAAAGGGGGTTGGGAGATGGCTCAATCAGTTAAAAGTGCTTGCTTGCAATTCCTACCGGTCCTGGGGTTCAGTTCCCCAGTGCCCATCTAAAGCCAGATGCACAAAGTGGCACATGCATCTGAGTTGCTGTGGAGCCAAGAGGCCCTGAAACACCCATTCTCTCTCTCTCTTTCTCTCTCTCATTCCTCACAAATTCATTAAAAAACTTTTTTAAAAAAATTAAAAGGGAGGGCTGGAGAGATGGCTTAGCTGGTTAAGTGCTTGCCTGTGAAGCCTAAGGACCCTGGTTCGAGGCTCAGTTCCCCAGGACCTATGTAAGCCAGATGCACAAGGTGGCGCATGCATCTGGAGTTCATTTGCAGTGGTTGGAGGCCCTGGCACACACATTCTCTGTCTATCTATCTGCCTTTTTCTCTGTCTGTCTGTTGCTCTCAAATAAATAAATAAAATAAAATAAACCAAAAAATTTGCATCGTAAAAAACATTAAAAGGGAAAGACTATGGATAGACATTTTACAGAAGAAACACAAATGGCTAATAAATGCTAAAAGAAGGCCAACACGCCACTAATACAGGTATATACATTAAACACACAGGTGCTTACTCCACGCCCTCCACTATCAAACTCGCGGTGTTTAAATGCTACTAGGCAATGCAGGAGGAGGCGTGCTCATGCACACTTAGCAGACCTGAGAAACACTAATCTCTATCCTGAGTCAGTTCCGCAGTCACTCCATCACATAATGACAACCACCGACGGGGCCCTGGAACTACAGAGAAGATGGATACAGTCACTTCCCGGAGTAGAGCTACACACAAGGTCTCTGTGAGCCCGGGGAATGGTCTGAAACTCCCGGGAAGGCGCTCTATAATAAAGGCTATTTGGGCTGATCCTGGGTAGAATGCACATTTGGACAAAGGTGTGAAAAACAGTCTGGAACAACAAAAGAGAAATCTAGAGGTGTGAAGGAACATGGCACATGGGGAAAAAATTGGCCAGAGTTACGGTGGGACTTGAACAAAGGTGAAATCTAAGGTGGTGGAGAGGAAGTACTGGGTGTAGGGGTATGGGAAATGGAAGGCTTTCTGTATGGTAGGAGTCCACATCATGGTAATGAGGCCAGCGGGAGAAAGGCAGGAGAGAAATGAAAGAGTGTCCCCATGAACAGACACTCATGTATTTGTTCATTCACCAACATTTTCTTGAGCACCTGCCTTGTGGTAGGTACCGCTGGAGGCTGTCGTCTACATCAACGAGCAAAGCAAAGATACTCGCCCCTGGGGAGCTTATTCCCAATTCAGAGCCAGGCAAGTAAAAACAGAGATCACGAACAAGAGAATGACACCAGGAAGATAGCAAGCCAAAAGGCAGAGAGAAGAGCAGGGTTAGGGAAGCCAGGGGTGCTGAGGTGGGGGGGCAGGTGTATTGTTCAAACCAGGGTGGTCAGGGCAGGCCCCGCTGAGAAGGAAGGTTTAGATACAGGCTTTAAGGAGATAACAAAGTCAGCCAAGCAGACACCCAGCTGAAGGACATCTAAGACAGAGAGGAAAAAGAAATCCTGAGGAAGACCAACAGGGAGTGAGGGGCCATGCGAGGGACGAGCTTAGCAAAGCAACGGGAGGTTAGAGCGCGGAGGTCACGTAAGCCACGGACAAGATTCCACCTTTTACCCTGGATACACTGACTGGAGGAAAATTCTGTGACAGCAAATGGTGAGAAGACGCGGAGAGACTTACGGCAGTATGCCAAGGAGAAGAGGGGAGAGCCAGACAATTAATTGCACAGGACAGAGAGAACAGACTTATATGGTGTGGTGGTTTGATTCAGGTGTCACCCATGAACTTAGGTGTTCTGAATTCTAGGTTCCCAGTTAGTGCAGAGTTAGGAATTAATGCCTCCTGGAGGCGGTGTATTGTTGAGGGCAGGCTTATAGGTGTCATAGCCCGTGTTTGGCACACTCTCCTGTTCCTGTTGTCCATCCTCTGCTCTTGCTACTATTTTTCCCCTGCCATCATGGAGCTTCCCCTAGAGTCTATAATCCAAAATAAACCCTTTTTTCCCAAAAGCTGCTCTTGGTCAGGTAAGTTCTGGAAGCAATGTGAAGCTGACTGCAACATATTGGACCATGGTCAGTTTGCCTGTAGGAACAGGTCACCAGGTAGGGACAGTGGGGCAGACAGTAAGTGGGGGTGTGGGGCCAAGCTCTGTGGGTGTTCTCTCCTGATCCTTTCCGCTTTCTCAGCTAAGCAGGAAGCATGTCAGTAGCTGAGAGTGAGTATGGGGAAGAGAATTAGTTAACTGGGAGGATGACTGGACCAGAAACTAATAGACAACAACATTAAAGACCCTCTTAAGGTTCGTGGCCATGAACTCAATGTGAGGCCAGTCTCTACAGCTATTTCTTCTGCAGTCATACTCCTTGCACAGATGAAAGAGGAAGGGAGTTGGGCTGAAATAAGATGGCATTTTCACTGAATGAGTTTGATGAACTCTGAGAGAGGCGAGGGGGTCAATGGTACATAGCGAGGTGCGATAATGACAATTGACATAGATTCAAGCCCACTGAAGGAAATGAGAACGCTAAAGGGGTAAATGGCAATGCAGAAAGTAGAAGGAGCAACAAAATATGGTCCTTGTCGGTACAGATTCCTCAGGCTGGGTATCAAAGAGAATGACCTGAAAAGACAGAAGGTGGAGGTGGGAACATGAATTCAAGAAGAGATGTCGTTTTAGTACTAATGGGCACAAGAGCCAGCAGGTGAGGAGGGGGTCAGCTAATTGCTAGAAGCTTCAAAGGCCACGGTATCTAAAGCCATGTTGTGACTAAGAGCCCCGGAAAGGATCCTGGGGAAATGATCCATGGGTAAAGGAAGTTCTGCGCAAGTACAAGAACGGGATCTGGATCCCCAGCGCCCACATGCAAGGTGGGCGTGGTGGCACACACCCATACTACCAACATTGGAGAGGCAGAGATAAGTGGATCCCGACGACTTGCTGGCTAGCTTGTCTGGTCATATTGGTGAGTCCTGGGTTCAATAAAAGGCCCCGTCACAAGAAAACACATGGTGGGAGAGAAATCCAGGAAGACACGGAACGTCAACCTCTGGCCTACACACATGCACATGTGCCCACATATACGTAAACACACGTGCACCACGTATGCACACACACTCGGAGAAGCCCCGAGAACATAGAATGAGGAGGAAACACCGTCAACTCTAGAGCCTGGGGAGAGTAACACTGGTCGTAGAGAAGAATCAGGGGAAATGCCCGTAGAAATTCAATCTGAGGAGAGGGTGTTCCAGTACAATCAGTCCTCAGAAAGGTCAGCCGAGGTCAGAGCCAGACACGGCCCAGCCTGTTTGGAATGAGCGCATCATCAGGGGATTCAGTAGCAGCGGGCGCTGTGGGGAGTGGGGAGGAGGTGCAGTCAAGAGCCCACCGACGACACGGCCCTGGAGCGAGAGGAGAAGTGGACGGAGCCAGCCTCTAGACTACTAGTCCCCCGTGGCTGTGAGCTGAGCCTCCTGACAGCCCTGTCCCCGAAAAGACAACATGAAAAGAGAAAACGCAAAGGTGACTTCGTCGCTTTAAACCATGCAGATCCGTCTGCACGCATCTGTCTGTAACACACTGTTGTCAAGACAACTGACAAAGCCTGGGAAGCCATTCTTCACGTCCTTCATCCGTCACCCTGCCCTGCGCCCGTGGGCCCCTGCCTCTTGCTCTCTGTTAATAGAAGATAACCTTAGTTTCGATGAGGACCTGTTCCTCTTAGGCACAGGAAAGCCATTATCATTTATGGATGGGTTTGTTTCCCATCTGAGGAGGTGGCAGCCAAAGGCACCTGAGGCAGTACAAAACATATAGGGATGACAATGACCCTGTAGGTCAGAGCCCAGTCACAGTGCTACCCAAGCCAGGGATGTCCTGAAGAATTCAGCCATTTATTAAAATGAGCATCGGGCTGGAGACATGGCTTAGCAGTTAAGGCGCTTGCCTGCAAAACCAAAGGACCCAGGTTCAGTTCCCCAAGGCCCACGTAAGCCAGATGCACAAGGTGGCGCATGCTATCTGGAGTTTGTTGGCAGAGGCTAGAGGCCCTGGTGCACACATTCTCTCCCTCTCTCTCTCTCTCATAAATAAATAAAAATTAAAATGAGCATCCTTGAATGGCCTACTACTTTCTTTTGTTTAATTTTATGTATCTTTTTTACTTGTAAGTAGAGAGAGAAAGAAAGGAAAAGAAAGAGAGGGGATGACAGAAAGGAGGAAAGGACACAGCAGGGTCTCCTGCCACTGCAAATGAACACCAGACACGTACCATTTTGTCCTCTGTCTTTATGTGGGTACTGGGGAGTCAAATCCAGGTTGGTAGGCTTTGCAAGCAAGTGCCTGTAATCACTGAGCCATCTCCCCAACCCCCTGCTACTTTCTTACTTGAGAAAATGGGAATAAAGGGGCAAGCAACGTGCTTTCCCAGATTTTTGGGAGACATGGTGTTTATTAATAACTACAAAGTGTCCTAAAAGGAAAGCAAGGCCATCATAAATGATATTTTAGTTATTCTAGTAATTATGACACTTGCTTTAGAATTGGCTGTGTTTCAGGTATAAATAGATAAACCATGAGGTATTTCACATAACTGATAAGGCATATTACTTCACAGGGCAATTTCAAGATGTTCAACGGAACTACTTTCTCCCATCCAAGGCCCAACCAGGCCCACCCCTGCTGAGCTTCCAAAATCAGACAAGATCAGGCAAATTCAGGGAGGCATGGCCACAGACCAGAATTGCTTCCTAAGTTTTATACCATAATAGACACAATCACTATTGTTAGACCTCACCCTAAATCCGGGTCAGCCAGAGTGAGACCCTACCTCGAGAAATGAAAAACAGACCTCACCCTAGATAGACAAGAAACCCTAATGAATTCAAGCAATAAAGCTTCCCTCAGTGTCCTAGATCAGCTCTGCAATGTCTTCAAATGTTCTCTCTAGCAACAGGACCTTCTTTTCTTTTCCTTTTTTTCTTATTGATCTTTGTGTGTGTGTGTTGAGTATGTGTGGTGTGGTATATGATACCACGTGCCTATGGGGTGCGCACATGTGTGCAGAGGCATGTGCCACATGCAGGGAGGCCAGAGGAGAACAGGTGTCTTCCTCTGTCATTCATACAACATGTTTTCTTGACACGAAATCTGTCCCTTGACCCAGAGAAGACACTTTTGGTCAGGCTGGCCGACCAGCAAGCCCCAGCGAGTCCCTGTAAGACTTGGGTTACAGATGCCCTTGGGCAGGCCCAGCTTTTCGCATGGGTGCTGGGCAGTGATCTGGGCCGCCACGGGTCCTCTCCGGCCCTCATGCTTAAGCAGCAAATGCTCTCCTCTCGCCTACCAAGCTATCTCCCGAGCCTTCTTTTTTTTCTCTTATTGGTTTAATGAGTGTTTTTAGAAAGCAGCCATTGAGTGACAGTTCTGGAGGGTGGGGGTAGAAGGTGTAATGGCTATTTCATTTGTTTGGGTGTTTATTTCAGTTGCTTTGAGAAAGGGTCTTGCTATGTAGCCCAGTGCATTCGTCAGGGTTCTCTAGAGGAACAGAACCAATAAAATGAATTATATTAAAAGGGAATTTATTGGATTAGCTTATGGCAGTCCAACAGCAGTTGCAGGCCTGAGAATCAAGGAACCCGGTAGCTGCTCAGTCCACATGGCCAGATGCCTCAGCAGTCCCGATCCGGCACTGCAGGCCTGGAGGCTTCCTGAGGAGCCTCTGGGTTTTTCGCGAGTCTTCAGTGGACGCTGGTCTTCAGTCCACGCTGGAAGGCAGTGAGCAGCTCCGGCAGCCAAGTGGGAAGAAGGAAGAGGCTCTTTTCACCCAGAGCTTCCTTATATAAAGTTCCCCTCTGACAGGGGCCACCCGCTCTGGGGGAAGGGCCTCCTCCTACAGTTAATCCTTCCTGGAAGCAACCTTGGAGATGCATGCAAAAGGGATGTCTGTGGATTACTAAACAGATCAAGTTGACAACACCTTAACCATCACATGCAGGCTGGCCTCAAAAACTCCCAGTCCTCCTCCTTCAGTCTCCCAAAGGCTGGGATCACAGGAGTGTACCACCACACTCAGATTTTTTGCAGTGTTAGGGAGTCAGTCACAGGACAGGGCCTTGTACATGCTAGGCAAATGTTCTACCACTGAGCTACATCCCCAGCCTACCGTGCTGTTTTTATCAATGACATTTTGCCTACTCCTGTCCCCAAGTGAGAAAACATCTTCCTAAGCCCTATATCCTTTTGGCCTTTCCCTCCGTATAGCAAGGAATCAGGAACTCTAACTTCTCTAGGGTCACCTGAGCCATAGCCCTGCCCAGCCTGTTGCTCTTGGAGCCTTTCTCTCAGCTAGGCTGGGTCACAGCTGCTCTATGACAAGCCCACAACTCGGTCCCAGAACCTCCCTCTTTCCCTTTCTCTTCCTCTTCTCCGGCCATCATCACCGGCCTCCCTACTCAGGAGAACCTCTAGCTTTAACCAGTCTCCTCACTTCCCAGGATGAACATGGTTAAAAAGCTGCCACTTGGGGCTGGAGAGATGGCTTAGCAGTTACAGCATTTGTCTGCAAAGCCTAAGGACTCAGGTTCGATTCCCCAAAACCTACGTAAGCCAGATGCACAAGGTGGCACATGCATCTAGAGTTTGTTTGCAGTGGCTAGAGACCCTGGTTCTCTCTCTCTCTCTCTCTCTTTCCCTCACTTTCTGTCTCATAAATAAATAATAATAAAACTTTGCTTTTAAAGCTGCCATTTTGACAGTCTCTTCAGGAGCGTTGTGAGCCCACACGAGCATGGAGGATCAACGCTAACAACCGCTCCTACGAGCTGTCTCATTTAAGCCTCCCAGTCAAGCCATGAGAGACGGCAAGTGTTCCACACAAAACCCCCATTCTGCAGCTGAGGAGACTGAGGCTTAGAGAAGACAGCCCTACCCAGCCAGACACCCATACTGTGTAAGCTGCACTTACAAATTCCCCCAAAGTTGGTGGCTTAAAACAACAGACATTTACTTTCATGGAGTTATAGGGCTTAGAAGTCCAAAGTCAATCTCAGTGGGCTGATGGCAAGATGATGACAAGGGGGAGCTTTTGGAGGTTCTGGGGGAGAATTTGGGTCCTCGTCTTTTCCACATGGAGACTGGCCTCTTGCCTTGGCCCATGGTCCTGGATCATGTCACCTTTCCCCCCTGCCTCTAGCATCACTTTGCTCTCTTCTCTCTCAGAGCCACCGCCTGCCTCCCTCCTGCAAGGACTGTGCTGAGTACATTCAGGATCCACCTGGTAAATCAGGATAATCCCTATCTCAAGATCGCTAGTTAATTATGTCTGCAAAGCCCCCTTTACCATACCAGGCAACACCCACAGTCTCCTGGGAGGAGAAGGTTTGCTCAAGAAGCCATTGCTCAGGCTGCACACACATCAACTACGTAGCAGGAGCTCTACGCTCTCCTGGGCTGTATTTCCACTCATTTTCCCTTTCCATGGAATTTGCAAACTTGGCAAGGAAAGCTCTGTACTTATTCAGGTAAGATTCCAATCAGGGAGCAGCCTGATTCTGCAGTCAAGTGCTTGCTCCTGCAAGGGAAGCTCACAGCGACTTCCCACCATCACGATTCCACACCTGAGCCTTCAGGGCCTGTCATCCAGCAGCATTTCCTTTTTTCTTTTGTTTTTACCTCCTTGAGGTCCATGTGCTTTTCTGTGCCCATTTCTCCTCACCGCACCTGCCAGGCGCCTCCCGGATGTCACCCTCATGCCTCTGTTGACTCCCTGGAACATCTAGTCATTAATGGTATTTTTACCTTTTCATTGCAAATTGCAAAAGACCTTCCCAGGCCACAAAAGGGGCCCATTAGAGAAAATGTTCTGCCTCACCTCTGGGAAGCAGAAGATGCTGAAAAAGAAAAAAATAGAAAACCCAATTCTTTGGGGAAGTCAAGTTAAAAATCCACTTGTTCCGCTCCAGCCTCGTTAAGTTTCCTGACATAATCAGCAAGATCAGCATAAACAGTCCCAGGCACACTGTGCCTAGTGGTGGAGGGCTGGATGATCCAAGGATTCCTGAGCCCAAGAGCCTGAGGTCACATCCGCAGCTGTCCCAAGCGGCTCCTCCAGTGGGCACCCCGTCCTTACAGCCAGTTCCTCACAGAAGCCACCATCACCCTGTGCCAGGGGCACTCCTGGTGAGGGGACATTATCTCCATTGGTAGATGAGAAGGTGGAGCGTATGCCAGCACCTGGATCATTGGTGTTGCCAGTGAGAAGCTCTGGAGGCAAAAGCCATGTGTATCGTGTTGGCAGCATCCACTGCCCTAGAGATCTGCTCTGGGGACCTGAGAAAGCCCCAACAGAGACCTGAGTGGATCAAAACAGGTGAGCAAGAAAGAAACCCTAGCTATGAAGCTGACATTCACAGCCAGGCTCCTCATCTCAAGTGACTCCAGTTCATACAATCGCACTTGTTACCTGAGACGTTATGTGATGTGTCATTTGAAAATTCTCCTCTCAGCTAGGAAAATGGCTCAGTGGAGAAAGTGTTTGCCACACAAGCATGAGGACCTGAGTGCGGATCCTCAGAACCCACGTAAAGCCACATGTGATTACACACGTATGTAAACCCAGAGTGCCTACAGCAAGATGGGGGGCAGAGATAGGAGAACCCCCAGAAGCTCAATGGCCAGCTTACCTGGTGTGCATAGCAGCAACACTAGAGACCCTGCAGGTAGAAGGCAAGGGCCGCCGGCCATGGTGGTGCACGCCTTTAATCTCAGCACTTGGCAGAGGTAGGTGGATCGCTGTGAGTTCAAGGCCACCCTGAGATTGCATAGTGAGTACCAGGTCAGCCTGGACTAGAGTGAGACCCTACCTCAAAAACTCAAAAAAACAAGCAAACAAACAAACAAAAAAGGCAAGAGCCAATATCTGAGGTTGTCCTCTGATCTCCACTTGTAAGCTTTGACACACATGGTCCGGCAGGACACATGCTCTCTCTCTCTATCTATCTATCTATGTATCTATCTTTTACACACACACACACACACACGCACACACACACACACTCACACTCACACTCACATTTTGAAAAATATTTTCTTCTCCATTTTCACTCCCTGTTGTTATTTGCACCTCCCCACGCTTCCAGGATTTCTTCTTATCGGAAACTGTGGGTTATTTGGTCAAGTGTTTTCCATGGGTCTGTCCTTGGAGCCTGGCCACAGGAGGCTTCCAGCCCGGTGGACTGGCTACCTCATCCATCTGCCTCTGTCTGTACCTGCGAATGTGCCCGGCAGGAGCTCGTCTGGGTCGCGCTCACTGGCTTCATATTTACAGGCCGTTTCCACAGCCTCGTCACTTCTCTGAGGGCACCGGATTGTGTGCATAACAGCAATGGGTCACTAGTCCACTTAAGTCTGTGGTCACTTCAGCGGCCTTGATAGGAGGCGCTTGAGCACAATATGTAATTTCAGCTTTTCTTGTGAGGATTTTCAATCCTCCCCTGAACTAAATCATTTTATCAGGGTTTCTTTTTAAAATTTTTTTTTTTTAAACTTGTCCCATTAAACTACAGAACTGGAACATACTCATGAATGGTTTCTTTCTGCTTTAACTCGAGGAGTTCCTGACATAACAAAAACTGGTAATTAACTGGCTCAGAGACTTTTACAATAGCCTCTTTAAGTAAGTTCCAGCGCGCGGCTCCGGCAGGCCGGCTCTCCATGGCTGATAGCAACCGCGCGGCCTCTATTACACAAGCGATCACTTCACACCGCGGGCCCGAGCCCAGGGCCGCCCGGCCGTGCTGCCTGGAAGCGCCCACCTCTCCTCAGTTTCTGCCTTAGTGAAGTCATTCCCAGTGCGGTCAGCGCATGTGTCTCCCCACCACACCTTCACTCCCTAAAAACTCAGTCTTACCAGCTTAAATGCAGCCAGGACTGGCCTCCTGAGGTTCATTTTAAATGTAGATGTGGAATCCAGTCAGCAGGAATGTCACCCTGGCTCTCGCAACAAAAGAGAACTCTGGTCTCTTTCCCCCTTTCTGCTTCTCTCCACCGGCCTCAACAAAGAGAGGGCCCATGTCCTTCTGGAGTAATCCAACCTGTTCCATAAATTCACCCAGAACCCTCCTGACTGGCCGGTTTCACTCTTACCATCTGCATCCACAGTTTCTTCTGCACAAAACAAGCCAAGGTGCTCAGTGCAAACAAGAGGGAGATTCACTGATTTTCTTTGCCCTGAAAAGAAATCTAACCCCTTAGCAGGGCCAGCATCCCCTCAGACATGCCTACCTGGCCAAGCTCATCTCTTTCCATGGAGCACGTAAGTCACCATCTTGTTCCCGTTGCTCCGCAAAGCTAAGCTTCCTCTTGCCCCAGGGTCTTTGCATCTACCGCTCCCTCCATGGGCAAAGCAGGTTGAACATGGCCGGTTTCTCAACTCCGAAATTAACCCAGGGCTGAGGAGATGGCTCAGTCAGTGAAGTGCTTGCTTGGCAAGCATGAGGACCTGAATTTGGATCCCCACCACCCATGTAAAAGCTGGGCATGACAATACATGTGTGTAAGCCCAGCACTGGGGAGTCAGAGACAGGAAGATCTCTGGGGCTCACTGAGGAGCAAATCTAACCAAATCTGTGAACTCCAGGTTGAGTGACAGACCCTGTATCAAAAAGTAAGGTAGAGGGCTGGAGAGATGGCTTAGTGGTTAAGACACTTGCCTGGGAAGCCTAAGGACCCATGTTAGACTCTCCAGATCCCTCCTTAGTCAGATGCACAGAGGTGAGGCAAGCACAAGGCCACACATGCCCACTAGGTGGTGCAAGCGTCTCGAGTTTGATTTTCGTGGCTGAGGCCCAGGTAAGCCAATTCTCTCTCTCCTTCTGTCTCTTTCTCTCTCTCTCTCTCTCTCTCTCTCTCGCGCGCGCGCGCGCACGCGTGCACTTGCTCACTCTCTCTAAAAATAAAAATAGAAAAGAATTTTAAATAGATGGCAAGTGATTGAGGTAGACACCCATCTTTGACCTTGGCCACCACACTCACACACATACAAACACATATATACACCTACACACATACAAACACATATACACACCTGCACACATACACCTACATACATATGAACATGCATACATACACATGTGCACACCGTATACATACACACAAAAAAATTACCTTTTATGGCACCCGTCCTTAGCAACCATACACATACTCACACATACATGCACACACACATTATTATGTCACTTCTTCAGTTTTATTTTTCTTTAATTTTTTTGTTTTGTTTTATTTTTATTTATTTGAGAGCAACAGAGAAAGAGAGAGAGAGGGAAAGAGGCAGAGAGGGAGAGAAAGAATGGGTGTGCCAGGGCCTCCAGCCACTGCAAACAAACTCCAGATGCATGCACCCCCCTTGTGCATCTGGCTAACGTGGGTCCTGGGGAATCGAGCCTCAAACCAGGGTCCTTAGGCTTCACAGGCAAGCGCTTAACCGCTAAGCCATCTCTCCAGCCCTTCAGTTTTATTTTTATAGTACTTACTCTACAATTATTGCTGCAATCCTCTGGTCACCTGTAGAAGCATTAGTGAAGCCCCTGGTGAGCAGGCATCTGAATTGTTTTGGTCATGGTCACATCTAGTACATATATACCACACACTCAGGACGAACTCTCTAATGAATATTTTGTGAGAGGGAGCCCACACAAGACACTAAAACCCCTCCAGCGACCAAGCCTGTCCTCTGGTCTCCACAGTCTAGAGAGTAAACAGACAGGGAGCTATCCTCGAAACTCAACTGTACCGACGTCATGGTGGCCAGCCCCATAGGGTCATATGGAACCAGAGCCCTGCCCCTGAGTTCAACCACCAGGGCGGGCTTAGAATAGGTGATCGTTGGCAGAGATTTGGCACCAGAATAGGGTGACTGTACTCTGAAGTTAAACACCCAACACCAAACTGAGAAGAAGGTGGCTCCTGGTTAAATATACCAAGTCTGTTACTGCCTCACCCTGCTGTGCAAATTTATTAAAGCAGTCTCCAAATAAACAAGTCCTAAAACTAATCAGGAAGTGGAAAAACATAAAAATAATCCCCAGCCCACAACACACACCCATGAAAACAAGAAATAAAGAAAAATGTTCTATATAAAACCTACAGGGCCAAGCTCTGTCCTCAATTAGTGATGTAGGCTGCCAAGCCCAGTCAATGGAGGTTTTCAGTGCAATAACAGAGGCCACATTTGGGGCCCACTACACTCTGCTCTCCCTTTTAAGAAATAAATCAGAAATGTCAAGTGGGTGTCGGTTGGCCTTCAATGACATAGTAATGAAACCATGCAGAATTATCTTCCATTCTTGCATAGACCCACTGAAGCTCAGACTGTGACGTTCAGAATGGCCAAAGAGGTTCTAAAGTTGTGTGTGTGTGTGTGTGTGTGTGTGTATGTCAGGTAGTGTCAGGTATCATTGGGAGATACCTTTTCCAGCCAGGACTAGCTACATATTTGTGGGTATTGGTACCAATGGAAAAGGTTTCTTGTTCAAACAAATTTCAGGATGATAGCCAGTCAGCATTAAATCAAGAACAAGATGCTGTGAGTTCAGGACCCCATGAAGCCATACTTATAGTTGATAGGAGACAGAAATTGGCTAGGCAATCAGGGTAACAGAACCCCAAAAGTGAACTATTTTTTTTTTTTTTTTGGTGTTTCGAGGTAGGGTCTCACTCTAGACCAGGCTGACCTGGAATTCACTATGGAGTCTCAGAGCGGCCTCAAACTCACGGTGATCCTCCTGCCTCTGCCTCCCTAGTGCTGGGATTAAAGGCGTGCGCCACCACGCTGGCGTGAATTGATTTTTATCCCTTGACTAAAAGCAGGAAATGTCAGTAAGCTTGCAGAAACTTGGATGTTTCGCCCTCCAGGAAAGATCTCTAGATTAATTTTGCACCCTTCCTTAGGGGACAGGGACTCTGATCCTTACCTAAGATCACTGGCAAAGCTGTACAATCCGGTCTTTGTTCATAGCAACCTGCTCACGTGCTCCTCCTCATGTAGCCACTCGCCATGTAAAACCCACCCTCTTGCCTCCCTGGACAAGAGCTCCACCTTACTGAAGGACTCAGGAACCAGATGGACACCATGACAGCTTCAGAGTCCTCAGTAGGCCTAAGTTTCTGTCTCCCGGCAAGGTCTAAGTTTTCATTTTCTGGTAAGGGTGGGTTTAACAGTTACTGGAAACTGATTAGGCCATACATTCCTGTAGTCATAGATAAGTTCAATTCCCCTAGCCCCAGCCCGCCAACTTTTAGCCCGCCAACTTTTAGCCCGCCAACTTTGCCCGCCAAAATCCTAAGCCAATCAGACGAGTACACGTGTGGTTGCTGCTTAAATCAACCAATCATGTACGCATCCCCTTCTTCTATGTTCAAATCCCTATAAAAACTCTACCCTCCCACTACTCGGGGCTCTTGTATGGATCCACTGCATTGGTGAAGTCAAGAGACAGAGCTTAAGCTCGAAATAAAGCTCCTTGCCCTTGCATACGTGTTTGGTTCTCCTTGGTGGTCACTGGGGGTGCCGAGAACTGGGCATAACACTTTCTACTCTTAGGTTCTAGGATTAAGCCCCCTTTTCTTCATCCTCCTGAAGCTTTAAGCTATAATAAAATCTTTCTGAACCTTATCTCCAGTCCATGAATTTCATTCCTCACATTCACAGAACAAGGCTCCAGGATCACCCCAAATTATGAAGGAACCCAAGATTCCTGTATCATAGTGGCAATCATTCTGGAAAGGAGGCTTAGGTTCCTTTCTGGAGCTCCGTCAGTATTACAGTGGACATTTTTCTAGCTGCTTTATGCATTTTAATTCATTTATTCCTTACAATCTTGTGAGGCAAGAAGCACGACTATCCTGACTTATTTTATTCATCCTTTGATTGGTTCTCGTCCTGGGTATCAAACCTAAGGCTTTGCATGTGCCAAACACTTGTTCTACCACTGAGCTATCCCTCCAAGCTGCACCCTTATTTTATCTCAAAGAAAATGAGCTATGTGTCACTTGGATTTAGATCTAAGTAGTCGAGCTCTACTTTCCCTCACCATGTTAGTCAGTGGATATTTCATCGTACATGCATCGTATTCTGACAAGCCTGTCTCTCATAGCTTATTCTCAGCCTAAGGAACCACTGTCTGCATTCAAATATCTGCTCTGTGCCCTGTTACCTTTGTGGCTTTGAATAAGTTTCTCGAGTAACCTAGGTCCAAGTTTCATCACCTGAATAAAAGAGTTTAATATAATATCTATTTCACAGCAGTACAGTGAGAACTTATTAAGTTGATTGCAATGAAACATCAGTCACGTAGAAAGTACTAAATAATACATCCGCTCTGACTACATTATTACTCTCAAACTTGACAGTGTAGTTCTCAAGCAGACTGTAATAACATAGGATCTACCATGTGCTAGAAGGCATCATATATTAGAAACTCACATAGGTCATATCATTCATACCTGGGAAGCCTAATGAAGGATGCTGTGATAATTAAATAGAGAATGAATAGTCTTTTCTTAAACAAATGAGTCTAATTTACTGCATATACATATGCAGTTAACATATATATACAAAGTTATATATAAAATTAATATATATACAAAACAATAAGGTGTGCCCCACCTCAGACTATACGCAAAACTTCAAGCCCAAGAGTAAAAAAGCTAAAGTATAAAACTCTTAGAAGAAACTACAGGTATGTCTCCATAAATCCAGGCTAAGCAATGGTTTCTTGTAACCAACATCACATCTAGAAGACACAAAAGAAGAATACATAGTTGGACTTCACTGTAATTTTTAAATTTGTTTGCAAAAGGATATCACTATAAACATAAGAAGATATGACAGAATAGAATATGTTTGCAATTAATATATCTGACTAAGGTACTTATGTTCAGAATAGATAAAGAAGTCAAAAATACAATCAAATAACCCAATTTAAAAGTCCACAAATAAGCTGAGTATGGGGCACACACCCTTAATCCCAGCACTCGAGAGGCTACCCAATACTACATAATGAATTCCAGGTCAACCTGAGCTAGAGTAAGACCATACTGCAAAAAAAAAGAAAAAAGAAAAAAGAAAAAATTGGGAGATGGCCCAGCATTTAAAGACACTTGCTTGCAAAGCCTGCTGGCCTGGGTGAGATTCAGTTCCCCAGAATCTATGTAAAGCCAGATGCACAAAGTGGCACATGCTCTTGGAGTTCTTTGCGATGGCAAGAAGGTCTGGAGTGGCCATCCTCATTCTCTCTCTCCCCACCTTGAAAACAAGTAAATAAATATATTTATAAAAATCAACAAAACTGGGGCTGGGGACATGGCTTAGCAGCTAAGGCACTTGCCTACAAAACCAAAGGACCTAGGTTTGACTCCCCAGTAACCACATAAAGCCAGATATACAAGGTGGTACATGCATCTGGAGTTTGTCTGCAGTGGCCAGATGCCCTGGTATACCCATTTTCTACTTGCCTTTCTCTCTCTCTTTCTCCTTCTCTCTCTCAAATAAATAAATAAATAATATTTTAATCCACAAAATTAAAATCCCCAGCACTGTCAAAAATATCAGCAAAAGATTTTCCTTTTGGTTTTCTGAGGTAGGGTCTCACTCGCACCCAGGCTGATCTGGAATACACTACATAGTCTCAGGGTGGCATCAAACTTACAGTGATCCTCCTACCTCTGCCTCCAGAGTGCTGGGACTAAAGGCATGCACCACTATGCCTGGCAAAAGATTTCAATAGACTTTTCTCCAAAGAAAATAAAAAATGAGTCGGGTGTGGTAGCGCACGCCTTTAATCCCAGCACTTGGGAGGCAGAGGTAGGAGGATCGCTGTGAGTTTGAGGCCACCCTGAGACTCCGTAGTGAATTCCAGGTCAGCCTGAGCTAGAGTGAGACCCTACCTCGAAAAACCAAAAAAAAAGAAAAGAAAAAAGAAAGAAAGGAAAAAAATGACCAATGAGCACATGAAAAGTTGGTCTATATTATTCCAGTTAGGAAAATGCAAATAAAAAACACAATGATATACCGCCTGATGTCCACTAAGATGGCTAAAATCAAAAGAACAGAAAATAAAAAGCATTGAGAATGGGAGTCGGAACACTTCTTTACTGTTCATGGGATTATAAATGATGCAACTGCTTTGAAAAACAATTGGGCAAATCCTCATGAAGTTAAATAAATAATTTACCTTCTGATCTAGCAACTCCACTCCTAGGCATATGTCCAGGAGAAATAATGATATAAGTCCATATAAAATCTTGTATGAGTAAGTTTATATCAAGATTATTCCTAATCACCAAAAAGAGAAAAAAAAGTGTGAATGACCCCACTGTCCTTCAACTGATGACTAGCTGAGCAGAACATGCTACAGTGGAATAGTGGAGAACTACTCACCATCAAAAGGCTGATGCAAAACGATGAACACTGAGATGTTATGTTCAGTGAAAAGAGGCCAGTAGCTGGACATGGTGGCACGTGCCTGCCATTGTAGTTCTCTGGAGGTGGAGACAGGAGAGTCAGGAGTTCAAGGCCATTCTCATCTACATAGTGAGTTCAAGGCCAGCATAGGCTACATGAGAAACTGTCAGAAATGAATGAATGAATAAATAAATAAATAAATAATAGGAGGGACTGGAGAGATTGCTCAGTGGTTAAAGGCACTTGCTTGCCACGCTTGATGGCCAGGTTCAATTCCTCAGAACCCACGTAAAGCCAGAGGCACAAAGTAGCACATGCCTCTGGAGTTTGTTTACAGTGACAAGAGGACCTGTTGCTCCTCCCTCCCTCTTTTCCTCCCTTTCTCTCTCTCTCTCTCTCAAACAAGTGAATAAAATATTTAAAGATAAGTAAAAGGAAGATGAAGCCAGTGACAAATGAACACATAGTATATGTTTGACTCATTCATGTGAAATTTCTAAAATGGACAAGTTCACAGAGACAGAAAGTGGATTAGAGGCCATCAGTGGCCAGGAGGCTGGAGGGACGGGAAGTGAGCACTGACAAGCATGGATTTCTCTGGAGGTGATCATGGTAGTCTAGAATGAGATAGAGATTATGGTTGCACAACCCTGAAAAGACACTAAAAACCACCAAAACCACTTTAAAAGGATGGATGTAATGGGACATAAACTATACATCGATGAAGCTGTTACTAAAAACAAAACCTCCCAATCTTGGTGACAAGGTAGGTGTCATTTTCCTTGTTCTGTAGACAAATGGACCAAGGTTTAGAGTGAGTCTCCTTCTCGGGGACAAACAGTAAGGCAGTAAGATCCACTATTTGAGCCTCCCTGCCTCTCATTTTCACCTCAACGCCCTCAACTAAATGACCTCTAGAGCTTCGGAAAGGAAAATAAGTTCCTCCTCAGGTAAAGGAAGTGGCAGGACACATCTGGCTTAGACCTGTGATGACTTAATTGAATCCTCATTTCCCAGGTCTTTTCCCGCCAGCTCAATCCTAGGTCCCAGGCAGATGGGCTGTGGTGAGGCTCCTGGGAAACCTAGCAGAGGTCACAAGCCTATGTCAGCGTGACCACCTACCCTCTGGTCGAGAAGTCTACCCCAGCAATCGATAGTAATGGCAGAGGATCAAAGGCTCAGCGCAATTGTTCATGGATCACGTCCATCACGAGGATTGCACAATGACAACTGTGGCCTTGCCAGGATCCAGTCTGTCACACTCGGAGGCTTAGTGCAAGCAGATGGCCCTTCCACCCTTAACGATTCTCCACTCCGGAGCACTGAGACTTCTCCAGAGGTAAGACCCAGAGCCTACTCCCATTATTCATTATGGACTATATTCTGTATGTCATAATTACCCACTGTCCCCTCCTCTATAAGCCTCTTTTTATTTCTCATCTCTCTGTGTGTGAGAGACAGAGAGAGAGGAAGAAAGAGAGAGAGAATATATGTGGAGTGAATGGACTCACCTCCTCCTGATGCAAATGAACTCCAGACACATGCTCCACTTTGTGCATCTGGCTTTATTTGGGTACTGGAGAATCAAACCCAGGCTGTCAGGCTTTGTAAGCAAGTGCCTTTAACTGCTGAGCCATCTCTCCAACAACTCCCATTTTTGCATTAAGGATTCTTCCTAGCCCCAAGAATCTCAGTGTTCTTATCTACCAGCTGGCTGTCCCAAACCTCCACTCGGCCCAGTGAGGAAAATGAGAAGGGGAGAATTCTGTTGCTTGGTGTCAGTCAAGACAGAGAAAGCAGGCTGGGTCACTTTGGAGAAGCCGCCATCCACTGGGAGGGTGGATGACTCAGGTGCCAGCAAGGTGTCCAGGTCTTCAGGTATAAAGAAAATCAGGGCTGGAGAGATGGCTTAGCTGTTAAGCGCTTGCCTGTGAAGCCTAAGGACCCCAGGACCCACATTAGCCAGATGCACAAGGGAGCGCACGCGTCTGGAGTTCGTTTGCAGTGGCTGGAGGCCCTGGCGCGCCCATTCTCTCTCTCTCTCTCTATCTGCCTCTTTCTCTCTCTGTGTCCGTCCCTTTCAAATAAATAAATAAATAAATAATTTTTTAAAAAAGAAAATCAGCCACAGATAACCGCACACCCTGTGGTGGTTTGAATGTGAATGTAGGTCCTCCATAGCCTGAGGTACTTTTTCGTTTGTAAGCTTTTCTCGAGGTAGGGACAGTCTAGCCCAGGCTGTCCTGGAATTCACTACGTAGTCTCAGGGTAGCCTTGAGCTCACAGCGATCCTCCTACCTCTGCCTCCCCAGTGCTGGGATTAAAGGCGTGCACCGCCACACCAGGCTAGCCTGAGGTATTTTTGATTGAGATTGCAACTTACATCTCCAGCAGGCTCTTGGAGAAGGTGTGAGGGGCGGAGGCTCTCCCAGCCTGGCCCTAAGGTGCATAAAGAGCCAGTGTGAGCGCTGGGTGCTGATCAGTGCTTGCTGCCTGTCACTCGTGTCTTCCTGCTATGGATCTCTGGAGGCAAGCCAACTTCTTCCACCTCGGTGGAGCTTTCCCTGGAATCTGTAAGCCTAAAATAACTCACCAGCTGCTTCTGGAAAGGTATTTGTCCCAGCAATAAGAAGGTAACTGCGACACACCCATTCGGCAGCCTTACCAAGGTCAAAGTGCTTCTCCAGGTTCCTGCCAATTCAGCAGTCCATCCTCAAGTTCTCTGGCTGCAGCTCTTCAACTAGCCGCCTCTGTCCCGACATCAACCCCTCTGCCTATCTGATGCTTCCTCCATTTAACATAGTCAGAACCTTTCACTCAACTCCTTCCCAGCTTTATAAATTATTCTTATTTTTTTTTATTTTAGAGAGAACGAGAGAGAAAGAGAATTGGTGTGCTGGGGTCTCAGCCACTGCAATCCAGATCCAGATACTTTCACCACCTAGTGGGCATGTACGACCTTGTGCTTGCCTCACCTTTATACAACTGGCTTACGTGGGATCTGGAGAGTCGAACATGGGTCCTTAAGCTTTGCTGGCAAGCACCTTAGCCGCTAAGCCATCTCTCCAGCCCCCAGCTTTATAAATCCTATGGGAATGCCCCAGGCACATTTATTCTTTACCTCCCTCACCCCCTGCTCTTCCTCACCGCACATCTAGATGCCACCTGCCCGTCTTCGAAGTCTCCTCTACGTTCCTGTCACCCCCTGATCCCGCCCTCCCCATCGCCAGCCTGCCCGTCATCCCAGATGCCCTTGTCCAAACACTCGAGTCATTTCTCCTGGGAAGAAATGTACGTGCTCATTATCAAAAGTATAACAATTTCTCCGTACTGTTCCCCAGAGGAACTCTGCACTGCCACATTGTGCTGAGAGGCTGTCGGGAGTAAAGATGAAGAAGGAAATAGGAAGGGAAAGCAGGCCAGGACTGACCTGGTAGATTGATTGAGACATGGGATGTCCAGATGCAGGACACAGAGGGAAGTGAAAGAGAAAACGCTCTGGGAAGAGGGCCAGCAAGGGCTGGGGAGACGGCTCGGTCCATAAAGTGGCTGCTGCTCACGCAGGAAGACCTAGTGTGGATTCCCCAACACTCACGTAAGCACAGGGTAGGCACGAGGGCCTGCCTGTGATCCTTGCACTCAGGAGATGGAGACAAGATTCCTGAGGCAAGTTGGCTAGCTAGACTAGCCAAATGGGTGAATCCGTGAGCTCTAGGTTCAACTGAGGAACTCAGGAAATAAGGAAGCAACTGAGGAAAACACCTGTCAACACCTGGCCTCAATATGAACACACATACACAGGGAGGGAGGGAAGGAAGGAAGGAAGGAAGGAAGGAAGGGAGGGAGGGAGGAAGGAAGGAAGGAAAGAGGGAAGGGAGGGAGGGAAGGAAAGGAAAGAAAGAAGGAGGGAAGGAAGGAAAGGAAGGAGGAAGGGAGGGAAGAAGGGCCCCAGAGTAGCTCAGATCTACAGTGACAGGCAAAGCATGGCTCCCAGTAGAGCTGGGATCCTGGGCCTCCCCGCATGCTAGCCTTCCCCTCACTCTTGAGCAGGCTCCACTGTGGAAAAGGCACAAGGAAACTCCCACTGTGACCTTCAGGATCCTGGAGGCTTATGAGAGCATTTGAAGTACCTGTACTGTCCTCACGTCTCCTTCCCTGTCACCTCATGATTCGATGTCAACAACGTCACTGTAAGCATCTTTTGCACGTGAGGAGTGTGTTGAGTTCGAGTCCCACCTGAGCTGTTTACTGGGGGTGTTTTGATTTTCCATATAGCCCATGCCTTGTGGGGTTCTCCTGAAGGCTGGACACAAGTTCAAATAGACACAGAGTCTGACACATAATGGACACTCAAATAAAGGACCTCTGGTTCTTTACGTGAATGTATATGAGATGCTTAGATCCAATCATAACTGTAAACAGTAATAAATATTCTATGTCCTATTAATACCACTGTGTTTCTAAAGCGTAATTAGTGGTGCAATGAGAAATATATAGTACTGATTATTGTTAAATGACACCCAGACCTGGGAGGAAGGAGCAATGATTCATATCATTTGCATGTTTGCAGACTGTCAAGACCCCCTTTCACCCTAATTCCAAACCACCAAACACAGGTGGAAGAAAAGGGTCCAATATATAAATGGCTCCAGGTCCCCTCTGACAGTAATCTCAGATGTGCTCCGATCTGCCCAGATATTAAATATTGATGCTCCCTAGTTATGTTTATGAGTTTACTGCCAATAATAATAAGGAAGAGATTGCTCAGTGGTTAAAGGCATTTTTGCACAAAGCCTGCTGCCCCAGGGGTCAATTCCCCAGGCCCCACACAAAACCAGACACACAAATTGGTGCTTCATTTGTAGCAGCAAGATGCCCTGGCATGCCCATTCTCTCTCTCTCTCTCTCTCTTTCTGTCTCTCTTTCTCTGCTTACAAATGAATGAGTAAATAAAAATATTTTTTTTAAAAAGGAATAAGGGACTCAGGCATGGTGACACATGCCTTTAAATCCAGAACTCGGGAGGCAGAGGTAAGAGGACCACTGTGAGTTTGAGGCCAGCCTGAGACTACATAGTGAATTCCAGATCAGCCTGGGCTAGAGTGAGGCCCTACCTCAAAACAAAACAAAACAAAAGAATAAGTAAAGGGGCTGGGGGAGATGGCTCGGTAGTAGGAGCCCTTGCTACTTGAGCACAAAGGCCTCTCAGCCAGAGACCACCAAACGCGACTCCCAAGAACCCATGTAGAAAGATGAGTGTGGCCGTTCCTGTCTGGGGAGGGACAGAAACCAGAGCATCTCTAGACCAGTTCATAGACAGCAGCTCCTGGCCACAGGAGAAAGATGTTCCAGGGTGAGCAGAATGAGGACATCCGATGTTCTCCTCCAGCCTCTGCACACACGCACACGGGGCACACTCATTTGCACACACATGTGCATATGTCATATGTCACACACACCCCACACCACACATACAGAGTAGGGACAGCTATACTCTATCATATTCTCACTAGGTCTCACTAGGGTTGCCCCGTTTGCTCTCCCCAGCCCTCATTCCACAGTGCTTCACCCTTGTTCATCACTTGAGCGTTCATAATTTTTAAAGAAGTCAATGCCTGAAATGCACGTGCACACATGCTTGTGTAGAGGTACCGAGCTTTCCCCAGCCTCTCCTCCAACCTGCCACGTGAGTACGGATTATATTTGAAATGCAGCCTTGACTAAACTCCTCTAATCGCTTGTAACATCAATTTAATGATAGATAAAATAAAGGAAAATTACATTCTCCTTCATTTAAACACTAAGCCCTTTTAATTGTTTTATTTTTAAAAACTCATTTCCTCTTGTAATTATCAATATATTTCCATCACCCCAGGAAATAAAAAGGCTTCTTTCAGGGGCAATTTTAACACCTGTAAATCCTCCAGATGTTTGAGAGCGTCCATGAGAGGTGGGGAGGAGAGCGCAGCTTTTACAGTCTGCCAGTTTCTCGGCTTGCTTTTTATTTTTTTTCAAAAACCCTTTCATTGTATTTTTGATTAGTGCTGGATAAATACTGTTTGGATTAAAAATCCCGACTGTATGATTGCGCTCAGCGTTCTTTGCCACTAGTTTTGCAGACTCGACACTTAATAAAGTACAACTAGTCCTCGCTGGTGATGGCTTACAGAAGTGGAGGGACCCAGAAGGTCATCTCACTTCAACTTGTACTTTGTAAAGAAGCAAATCGAGGTACAGAATGATGGCATGATTTGCCCACATGGAGTGTGGCCTTTTATGGTCTCCAGACTGCCAAAGCCACCCTCTGTGCACATATCTCTCTCTCTCTCTCTCTCTCTCTCTCTCTCTCTCTCTCTCACACACACACACACACACACACATATACATACAGAGTAGGAGGTGCAATTTGCAAACTTCAGCAGAAACTGAAACATTAGGTATGCCCAAAAATAATGAAAGCAGGTACTTAATAATGATCATTTATTTATTCAAGAATTGATTGGGTATTTATTATGTGCTGGGAGCTGCCATTTTGATACTGTACATATTTAAGTATATAATAGAAACTCTTTTATTTAGTTAGTTAGTTATTTAAGAGAGAGAGAGAGAGAGAGAGAGAGAGAGAGAGAGAGAATGGGCGCACCAGGGCCTCCAGCCACTGCAAACAAACTCCAGATGCTTGCACCACCACGTGGGACCTGGAGAATCAAACCTGGGTCCTTAGGCTTACACAGGAATGCACCTTAACCACTAAGCCATCTCTCCAGCCCAAAACTCTTTTTCTTAAGTTCCTATGTTGCTGGGATAACATTCAGCCTTCTCAGATGAAAACAACCTCATTAAAGAAAGCATTTGTAGTTTTGTCTAACATATCCCCCAGAAGCGTGACTGTAAGATACGATATGGTTCAAGTTCACATTTACAACAAACCCTGAGATTTTTGCTCTTTGTTGTTTGTATAACTCTGGACCTTATGAAGATCACAGAGGGAGCCAAGGGAGATGGCTCAGTCAGTGAAGTCTTGACTTGCCAGGATGAGGACATGACTTTGATCTCTAGAACACACACCAAAATGTCAGGTATTAACCAGGTGAAGTGGTATAAGCCTTTAATCTCAGCACTTAGGAGGCTGAGGTAGGAGGATCACTGTGAGTTGAAGGCCAGCCTGTCTACAGAGTAAGAGTTGCAGGTTAACCAAGGCTACAATGAGAACCTGCCTCAAAAATAAAATGCCAGGTGTGGTGGCACATGCATGTAATCCCAGTGCCATGGTGGTAGAGACTTGCTGGCCAGCCAGCCTAGCCTACTTGGCAAGCTCCTGGCTATGAGATACCCTGTGTCAAAAAAAAAAAAAAAAAAAAAAAGCAAGGTTTGGTGGTGCACGCCTTTAATTTCAGCACTTGGAAGGCAGAGGTAAGTGGATCACCATGAGTTCCAGGCCACCCTGAGACTACATAGTGAATTCCAGGTCAGCCTGGGCTGGAGTGAAACCCTACCTCGAAAAAAAAAGAAAAAAAAAAAGAGAAAGAAAGAACAAATAAACAAATAAATAAAAGTGGGTGTCTCTCCCAAGGAACATCTGAGGTTATTCTAGCCTGTACACACATACATAAACACTTGAAACTAAAGACAACCAGTAGCTTGCTGAAATGATCGGACCCTTGAAATTGAAGGGCAAAGCTCAATGATTTACAGGCAGTTAATTAAATCATAACTACGTGCTATAAATTATGTTCCTCATCCTGTCATGCCACCCTTGGGAAGACAATGGTTTCTTGAATAGCAGTTCTAGGAACACACCCACTTACTTACCCACTGTGTGAACTCTAGCAAGGGCCCCTGAGCCTCTGGCCTCTGTTTCCTCATCTTAAAAAAATAAAACCTCACTTAGCTCAAAGGCTTATCATGAAATGGAACGACACTCCACAGGGTGCTCTCCCCAGGTCACACATGTGTTCGCTTTCCGGTTGCCACCTACCCTTAGGAGATGGAAGGACAGCCGACAAGAAAAACAAAGTTCAGAGATGAAATAGGAGAAGGGGATGAATTTAAAAAAAAAAAAAAAAGAGGAGGGGCTAGAGAGATGCTTCAGTGGCTAATGTGCTTGCCTGTGAAGCCTAAGGACCCAGGTTCAATTCCCCAGATACCACATAAGCCAGACGCACAAGGTGGCACATGCATCTAAGGTTCATTTGCAG
>CM070788.1:46675349-46705349 GCA_036346955.1 Dipus sagitta
GTAGAAGGTTTTTTTTTTTTTAATTCTATTAAAAAATGCAATTAAATTTGTCTCATGGAATTTGCTCTTTAAAAAATCCAGACAGCTGCTTGCTCATGGTGGCATTATGCTCTTGATGCTTGCACATTTTTTTTTCTTCATCTCCATTCCATTACTTTACTGAGGATTAAAGACAGGCTTAGCAGATGGCAAATGCCAGGTTCTGTTCCCACCCCCACCTCCCATTCGGAAGGCTAGGATCATATCGGCCAGAATATACAACCCAGGTTCTGATCTGCAGCTTTTGAAAGAGACAGCAATTGTTTCATTCAAACTCATTAGCTAATGCATGAAGCACAGTCGAGAAGCCTGGAGGTTACAAATGAGAGACTAAGTCCTGATACCTTTTCAGAAGGCCACACAAGGTCTCTCTCCCTGGGCCTCAGTTTCCTCATCTCTGCCGACTCACTCTCTTCCTCCACCGTTTCTCAGCCATAAAGCACTCATTAGGCTACGAAGCAAATGAGGTAATGTCTGTGGTGAGATGGTTTGTGCGTTTCCAAAGAAAGACACCATATAAAAAGCATTCTGATTGCTAACAGTCAGGGACGCTGAACATCAGGCCTGGCTGGCTTTATAAACTATTTAAGTGCCTGCTTCTTGCAAAAACTATTTTTATCAGTTAATTACACATTTTTCTTATTAAATAACAATGTGAAAGCATTTCTTGCTCATTTTCCTGTCATGATTAATTTAATCTGCCTCCCTTTATTAAAAGTCCAGTTTTCTTCCCCTCCTCTGATCCACCCTGGTAGGCTAGTAAAAGCCCCATGATTGCTGAGCTACTTTGATTCTTGTTAACCCTTCTGTTTCCTTCATGGTCCTCAGCCTGAGCCCTAGAAACAGCTGCCTTCCCTCCTCACACTGTGCACCCCGTTGCCTAAGAAGCGCCCAGCAGTGAATAGGGGGGCCTTGCACTAACCATGGCTCCCTTCTCCATTCCTTTCTGACATCTTTCTTGGTGGGCTAGTACCCAGAGGCAGAGCAGATTTGAGCCCAGCCTTGAGCCACATCCTTCATGAGAAGGAGACAGAGTTCAGTTTCCACAAAGGCGCACACAGTGTGGCCAGATTCGGGGTGAAGGGGGAAGAAGAGAAGAGCCGACATTAGCAGCAGCTGTCACTCTGTGGGACTGTTTTCCAACGGTATTGATGATTATAAAGAGAATGAATTATGATTAGTAATAATATCAGTAGTATATGCTTAACCCCTTGGTGTTGAAATGGGACATCAGGTGCACCCTGCAGAGACAGAAAATAGCGTTTAGAGGAAAAATAAAAGAGCATTAATTTTTGAGGAAAAATAATTAGCCAGAGCAATCAAAGTAATGGTTACATAAGAAGTCATTTCATGTGCTGTTTTTTGTTTTTTGGTTTTTTTTTTTTTTTTTTTTTTTTTTTTTTTTTCGTCCTGTGGTGAGAAGGCAGACTCCTAATCTCCACCCGTTGAAGCTTGCATCTTTAGACAACCTTCTTCCCCAAGGGGGCTGAGCTTGCTGACCCCTTC
Organism: Dipus sagitta; assembly: GCA_036346955.1. Classification (NCBI taxonomy): domain Eukaryota; kingdom Metazoa; phylum Chordata; class Mammalia; order Rodentia; family Dipodidae; genus Dipus; species Dipus sagitta. Next base: position 46,676,895 of record CM070788.1, read on the forward strand.
TACTGGATACACTTCACTATCACGGTCCTACCCCTCCAAGTCTGGACTACAGAAGCCCTGCAGCTTGGTCCTAGAGGCTCCTATGGACTTGCCCACCTACTCGAAGGCGCACCAGCAGCAGTGTGGTCAGGTGCCCCGGAATGAAGCCCAGGCTGCGAACACCTGAGCAACAGCCAGTGGAAAACTGAGGCTCCAGTCTCCAGCCCATAATGAACCAAGTCCTACCAATGACCAGGAATGACCTTGGGTACAGATCCTCCCACTCCCCAGTGCAGGTCAGAAAATAACCCCATATAGCAGCCTCAATGGCAATCGCATGAGAGAGTTTGCTTGTTTGTTTGCTTACTGGTGTGTATGTGTGTATGTGTGCATACCGCATGCACCACGGTCTCCTGCCGCTGCAAGCAAATGCTCACCTCGCTTTATATGGGTGGCTCGGGGATTGAACCCAAGTCGGCAGGCTTTGCAAGTGAGTGCCTTTAAACACTGAACCAGGGGCTGGAGAGAGATGGCTTAGCGGTTAAGCGCTTGCCTGTGAAGCCTGAGGACCCCGGTTCGAGGCTTGATTCTCCAGGACCCAAGTTAGCCAGATGCACAAGGGGGCGCACGCCTCTGGAGTTCGTTTGCAGTGGCTGGAGGCCCTGGCGTGTCCATTCTCTCTCTGTCTATATCTGCCTCTCTCTCTCTCTCTCTCTGTCCATAGCTTTCAAATAAATAAAATAAATAAAGATAAAAAAAAATAAACACTGAACCATCTCCCACAGACCCTAATGAGTTTTGAGGCAGAAGCACTCAGCTAATCCACACCCACATTCCCGTATCCCACAGGCGCCAAAAGATAGTAAGTGTTTGGTCCTTTTAAGCCATTGAATCATGGGATAATTTGTTCCTCAGCGGTGGAAAACTGATATACCACCCGATGATAATAACAAAGTCCAGAAGCATCGGAACACATGGCCATGATGGGAGGAAGGATCACCAGAAATGTTTTGCCACAAAATTGTATCAACCAAAACTTCTTTCATGCTGGATGCAGTCTTAAAACCATTCCCAGCACAATCCTCCAATCAGTCACCCACAATTAAGTGTTTGGAGAGGAGAAAAAAAAAATTATCTGCTATCCTTCCCCAACAATGTGAGAGAAGAAGACTTGGAGTTAAAAGACCTTACTTTTAGCCGGGCGTGGTGGTGCATGCCTTTAATCCCAGCACTTGGGAGGCAGAGGTAGGAGGATCGCCGTGAGTTCGAGGCCACGCTGAGACTACATAGTGAATTCCAGGTCAGCCTGGGCTAGAGTGAGACCCTACCTTGAAAAAAAAAAAAAAAAAGACCTTAGTTTTATATAAAGGCCGAGTAACTCATTCATACTCTCCGAGCCTCACTTTCCTCGTAGACAGAGTAGAGCTCATCGGCCTGGATGTTCTCGGGTACAAGGAACAGAATGCTCAACTCAAACCTGCGCAGGACCCCTCTGCTCTCCCTGCTGCCTCTGCTGGGTGTTGGCATCTTTCCTGTTGGCCACAAGATGATTGCAACAGCTCCACATCTCCTGGGAAATGACAAAGGGAAGCTGCCACATCATTCCCCTAGCAGAATTCCCCATGCATCATATTGGCCACCGGGCTGACCCCTAAAGTCATCCCTGACTAAGAGAACCGACAGTATCATGACTGGCCTCGTCCACCCACACATCCCCCAAGGCTGGAAGAGACCTGGTCTCCCCAGAAGCACAGGGCCACCTAGAGAAGAGCTGACCAAGGGTGGAGTTCTACGCACACAAAATAAGTCCACGCGAGCTGGGCTGTATGGGATACTAGCATACACCACGGCTTAACCCAGTAAAAACCGGCTTGGTACTCACACCCCATGCACAGGAGAAGTCAGAGAAGCAACTCGGTCATCAGCCACAAAGTCAATCATGGCTAAAGTGACCAGCGACCCACCTCATGTGTACAAGGCCTTGGAAGTTACTGCAGCTACAGGAGAGAGGCCGTTAGGCCTTGACTATGGCATGACTTCCTCTCACTGGGCTTCAGACACCCCCAGTTTTTGAGCCTACTTCAGTAAGAACATACTCTTCCACAAAGCAGACAAAAGACTACGAAACCAGCATTTGGAGCTAGAGAGATGGCTCAGTGGTTAAGGCGCTTGCCTGTGAAGCCTAAGGACCCATGTTCAACTCTCCAGATCCCACGTAAGCCCGACACATGAAGGTGAGGCAAACACAAGGTTGCATGTGCCCACTAGGCGGCTCAAACATCTGGAGTTTGATTGCAGTGGCTGAGGCCCTGGCATGCCAATTCTCTCTTTAAAATTTTTTTTATTAAAAAGCATTTTTCCAATCCTATGTAGGCAAAAAAACAATCTACAATAAAGTCTTATCTCCTCACAAAGTTACCATGACATTAAAGTAACATCAAATTTTACTCATTCCTCAAATAATCATTAAACATAGGGAGACAGCTCACAGATGCCTTCTTTTCCTCATCTCTCATGTGTCTCCACATGTTAGAACAGTTATCCTGTTTCCTTCCAAATCTCTTTTCACGTGTCTCATGAGAGAGAAGGTACTCCTGCCTGAGACCGCTCACTGCCCTCAAGTCCTCTTCCCTCAACCCACACTGTCAGCCACTGTGCTGGGTCTCGCCTAGTCTTAGGAGCTCGAGCTTCTTTAAAGAGGGGCCACAATCTTGTTAACACTTAGCTGCAGGTACAGAAGGACCCCAAAAATCTCAGTGCTTAGATGAAAAATGCCCACCAGGAGTACCTGGTCAGTTCGGACCTGTGGGGAGAGCCTTTCCCATCCACTCTTCAGAGATCCAAGCTAATGGTGCTCTTCTATCTTCACCTGTCATTTCTATGGTTTCTGAGGATAATGAAAGCTCCACAAACCAGGGAGGAAGATCATAGAGAGTGAGTGGAGAGAGGCTTCCGGTGGGCTGGGCTTGGAAATGTCACCATTACTTCTGCCCACGTGCCACTGGAGAGAACTTTCATGTGGCCATACCTAACTGCAAGGAGGGTGGGGGCTGGGCAATGTGATTTAATTGTGCACCCAGGAAGAAAGAACAGATTTTACTGGACCCAGATAGCAGTCTCCCCCACAAGTCACCCACACAACTTCCTATTTTTCAACTTGGCAAGAGCTGACATCATATAGAGTATTTCTATACAGCGACATACATGTCCTGCCAAGAGGCCGACTCCATTTTGGTAGAGACATCACAAAAAAAATTGATAGAAAAAGACCTAACCCACTTGTCCATCTTTCCTGTGGTATCCCTCCAACCTAAATTCTTGACCAGTCTTCTAATGCTATACAAATAGCCTTGAGGATGTGAAGAGATCTGGTCATATATCTCCAACATACAAAGAAGACAGTGGACACTTCCCAGGTAAGAATTATCTGTTTCCAAGCAGTAGTCAAAAGAAAACAGGATTATGGCTGGAGGGATGGCTTAGCTGTTAAGGCCCCTGCCTGAAAACCCAAAGGACCCAGGTCTGATTCCCCAGGACCCATGTGAGCCAGATGCACAAGATGACACATGTATCTGGAGTTTGTTTGCAACAATTGGCAGCCCTGGTGTGCCCATTCTCTCTCTCTCTCTCTCTCTCTCTCTCTCTCTCTCTCTCTCTCTCTCTGTGTGTGTGGGGGGGGGTGTCTCAAATAAATTAAAAGTAAAATATTTTTTAAAAGATAAAAAAATACAGGATTATACAAAAACACATTTTATCAGTCCCAAGATGTGAGGAGACACACCTCTGTAAATATCTTCTGTTCACTTGTCAAGTGAACACTTTACTGAGGACTCAGTGTGCGACAGGCTAGTGCAAGCAGGTACTGTGTCAGCCACAGATACTCCTAAACTGCAGGGAAAAAATTTTCCAGACCCTATAGACTAGAGTACACAAAGAATATGAGTAGGTAACTATATAAATTAAACCCATAGTAATTATAATAGAAGAATGAGGTTGGGGAGATGGCTCAGCAGCTAATGGTTGCAAAGTCCGCAGGCCTGAGTTCAGTTCCCCAGCTCCACATGAAGCCAGTTGCAAAGTGATGCCCACATCTAGAGTTCATGTGAAGCAGCAAGAGATTCTGGTATGCCCAGGAGTGTGTACACACACACACACACACACACAGAGAGAGAGAGAGAGAGAGAGAGAGAGATACACACACACGCACACACACACACACACACACAGAGAGAGAGATACACACACACGCACACATGCAACTGAACAAAAAAAAATTAACAGAAAATTGAGGTGAAGGAGAGAATACAGCAGAGACTAGGAAGGGTGACCCAGCAGTAAAGACGTGGAGGAGAAGATGTTAGGCATACAAACAGCCTGGGAGAGGAAACAAAAACTCCCAGTAGAAGGCACAGACTACACAAGGGCCATGAGAAGGGACAGCTTGACATAACTAAGGAACAGAAAAGCAGCTGATGTGACCCAAGATGACAAGGCCGACCATAGTGGAAGATGAAGCCTGAGAAAGAAGTGGGCGAGGGCTGATCATGAGGTGCATAATGGTTTAAAAAAGGGGGGGGCGCTCTGAATCTAAACAAAATGAGAAGCTACCCCTGGGTCTGAAGAGGAGAGAGGTATGATTCCACACTGTATTCATCTGCTTAGGACTGCCACCCGAGCCTTCACTCCCATCCCTCTCTGAACATGGCTCATTGCCGCCCACCTCAGCATTCTTTTTTAAAAATATTTTATTTGCATTTATTTATTTGAGAGAGACAGAGGGAGAAAGGGAAAGAGAGAGAGAGAATGAGCCATCTTGTGTACCTGGCTTACATGGGTCCTGGGGAATCGAACCTAGGTCCTTTGGCTTTGCAGGTAAGTGCCTTAACCGCTAAGCCATCTCTCCAGCCCCTCAACATTCTTTCTGGAAGGCAATAGTCAAGTTGCAGAGCGCTCCGCTCTACTCAAATACGACCTCATCCTAACCAATTAACATCTGTAATGTGGTCACATTCTGAGGTACTAGGGTGACGAATTTCAGTATGCTTGGTACCCAGTTGAGAAAACACACATTTTCTTAGATCACGATCTAAATATGAATGGATGAAGGGGTGGTTGGAGTAGAGATAGAGAGGCAGTGGGGGGAAAGAGGTGTGTTGTGTCACAGGTGAGAGGTGATGGTAGGAATGCGAAGGCATTTGGGTTTTATCAGCTTGCACGCTGACAGATTTCACTTCACGGGTGAGAGAGAGGGGTGAAGCGGGAGCGACTCGGAGTCTCTAGCCTGAGAAGCTGCAGGATCAACATGGGTGGCCAGGGATGGGTGGCTGGGTGGGTGCATCAGGAAGATGGGTGCAGTAAGCCAGGTGTCATGGCACATCCCTGCAATCGCAGCATTTGGAAGCCTAAGGAAGTAGAACCTTGAGTCAAAGGCCAGCTGGGGTTATGTCGTGAGGCCCTGCATCGAAATTCAAGAACTCGGATCTAAAGCGTGTGGAGTATTACTCAGCCGCAGAGAAGAACAAGGTCTTGTCCCAAGCAGGAAAACAGTGGAACCGCGGACTCGTCATGCTGAGCAGGTAAGCCACACTCCGAAAGATAAATACCATCTTTCAAAATATACAAAAGTGGGTGGGAAGGAGCCTCGTTAGCGCAGTGGGTAGCGCGGCAGTCTCATAAAAGTGGGTGGGGGACTATTCTGGAAGGGAAAGGGGACTAGTGGGAGGGGAGCTAGGAGGGGTAATGGAGGTGGTGATAATTAAAGTACATTCCATGCATATGAAAACGTCACGATTAAATTTATTACTTTGCACAATCGGTATATGCTAATTTAAAAATTAGCTTGAACTTGAACAAGGAGGAAGATGGGGCATTTATGAGATACAATTGGAAAAAGAGAGACATGTGTGTAGCACTGGCCCCCAGGGTTGTACTCAAGGATGATAAATCTGAGCTACATGTGCCGTCAAAGTGGATGTGACAAGTTCACAGTTGCTTGAGGAACCCAGAGCTCTGAGGAGAGGTCTGCATGAGAGGCAGAACTATAAAGTCACTGGCATACACAATAGTTGCAGTTACTCGGAACAGTTGAGTACCAGAGACCTTGCTGGACATTCTCAAGGGCTGTCCCCTTTCTCCAACAGGTGAGCATCCTGCCCATCTAAACTTGCCCATTCCTGACCACCCCCGCTCAGACTGTCTGCATGGCCCATGGGTCCTTGGTTTGTGTAGAGAAAAGCGACTCCACACTCCCAATTATCTTTATGCAAAGTGTTCATCATTCATGACCAAGAGTGCCCACACAGCCCAAGGTCCACGGCCACCTCCATCACATGAACGTACGCACACGCACACACGCACATACACACACACACACACGCACACACACATGCACGCACACACACACACACACATCATCCCTTCAGCAGCAATGACCCAAACTTCACGAGGTTCACATGTCCCTAGAGATGATCTCATTTGCGTGCTTCAAAAGCGCTTTGGTCTGCACAGCCTGTAGCAGCGAATTTACACTTCAAAAAGCAGACAGCTTTTTCCACATCTTATTCACTTAATGGGTGAGAATGTAAAATTAGTTCCGTTGCTGATGAGGACCTTGAGCCAAATGAAAAGTGTTCATTTGTCAGCAGAGACTTACAGCCTGAGACATGATTATATAGCTAATCCAATAATGGGTTTTGATGCTGAGCATTTATTTATATACAGTATGTCTTGTTATCTGTTGATAATCAGGACCTACAATTTACTCTTTCTTGTGCAGGGAGTGTGAAAAGGAGCATCTTCCAGACATATTGCATTTAAGTACCAACATGCAAACACATACACACAGCACCATCGTCAGCAAAACACTTGATTTGCTTTCCTTACAACAAGAATAGAGAGCCAGGGCTGGGACTTAGGCTTTTATTTTTATTATTATTCTCTCTCTTTTTTTGTTTTTGGTTTTTGGTTTTTTGAGGTAGGGTCTCACTCTAGCCCAGATTGACCTGGAATTCACTATGTAGTCTCAGGGTGGCCTTGAACTCACAGCGATTCTCCCACTTCTGCCTCCCCGAGTGGTGGGATTAAAGGCGTGCACCACCACACCCAGCTTAGGCTTTTATATTTTTAAATATAAGTAGTACGTTACATTTGGTGTCTCTTTTGAAGTGACATAGGGTTCAAAAAAAACAAAAAAAGACCAAGATTTACCTTTATCATCTTGACCCACCCTAAACAAATGATTTCTACTTCTTGCTCTCTAAAATTTCTGACCTCAGCCGGCCGTGGTGGCGCATGCCTTTAATCCCAGCACTCGGGGAGGCAGAGGTAGGAGGATTGCCATGAGTTCAAGGCCACCCTGAGACTACATAGTGAATTCCAGGTGAGCCTGGGTTACAGTGAGACCCTACCTCGAAAAACTAAAAAAAAAAAAAAAAAAAATTAAAAATAATAATAAAAATTCTGAGCTCAAAGTCTTCTGCTTTCACACAGAATGATATAATCCAACCAAATTCTACTTAAAAAATATTTTATTTATTTATTTATTTATTTATTTATTTATTTATTTATTTATTTATGATAGAGAGAAAGAGGCAGATAGAGCTACAGAATGGGCATGCCAGAGCCTCTAGCCACTGCAAACTCCAGACACATGCACCATCTTGTACATCTGGCTTTACATGGGCACTAGGGAGTTGAACCTCGGTCCTCTGGTTTTCTAGGCAAGTACCTTAATTGCTAAGCCATCTCTGCAGCCTACATTCTACTTTCACCCCCAAGAAAAGATACCTGGGGAAAAGTCTTCATAACGCCACTTGCTGAATGGCTACCTGAACCCCACAAACACTATTTCTTGCAAAGATACATATTATCACCAAGTAAGTGTGTGAATGATAGTAATTACCTCAGGCAAAGCCATTCTTTAAAAAAAGTTATAACTTAAAATTAAATATGAAGCTGCTACATTTCTGGCAACTCTTACGGAGACTTCATACCACTCCATTACATTGTTTCTAATCCCTCAACTGAATGTAAATATCTGTCACTAAAATACAGGGGCACTTTGGGCCTAATATGAGCAAAAAAGAACCAATGTTTAAAACGAGCACACATTTTAGCTGTTTTATTTTTCCCCGTGCTGTGGGATCGAACCAGGGTCATGTGCATGATAGGCAAACGTTCTATATAAGCAGGCATTTTTATAGGTAAAATGCATTGTCAGATACCCAGGCTGTCATAAAGCTGATGGAGAAGGAGAGAAATGTCTACTTCAAGCACTCTGTTAAGTGCACATATGGGGTCCACCTGAAAAAAGAAAACCTGTGAAAATCCTGCATGTGGAAGAAGTCATTGCAAGTTCCTTTCCACACAACCATCTCTTGGATGAACTTGGAAAAATCCAGAAAAAAAGACAGAGGCATCAGAGAGGCATTAGTTCCACTTGTCATGTAATCCCCAGCCCAAAGGGAGCCGAGAAGACGGGTCACTGTAATATATGACAAGGACGAGGACGAGTGCACTTTTTTAAACTGAAATTTATTCCACAATAAATATTTCAATGCTGGTGAGACAAGATGTTTTATTGGATTATACCAGTTTGCTAAAGAAATCACACTGGGAATAGTAAAGCTTGCGGTTTTGCGGGTAATACATTTGTAGATGTGAGAGCCTTCCACAGAGAGAGTGTTAGAGAAGGCTAATCAGCCAAATTAGGAAATGACTGAATATATGCAAATCTATAGTAGGGCAATATTTGACTGTCAAAGTCCAAGAAACATTTTTTTTTTTTTTTGTGGCTTGTGCTTTACCTAGGCCAGATAATTCATTAGACATTGACTATGGCAGAGATTAAATGAATACAACATACATTACATTCTTACTTTCGCCGCAGAAACAAATCTTTCTTGTACCAGTCAGTGTAATCTTCAGAGTTTTCGTTATATAAAACACCTCAAGAAAAAAACGCACCCCAGTAAGATTTACACTTTATTACTCTAATGATTCTACAAACACTTCCACAATGTGATGAAAGACGGAACAGTCCCGGACTGATTGAGAGCTAATAAAAATCAGTACTGAAAACTGAAAAGAGCACCCTTATCATCTTTCTTTCATTTGGACCTGATTACCAGGGGATTATAATGCAATCACAGCTATGTGTGAGAGGTAGCTATGGGAACCAGTTTTAACTGTTTATCTAGCCAAAGATCTTAATTTAAGTTTGAACACTCTGATTCATTTATATGTAAGACGCCAAGGAGACAAAATGCAGGGGAGCAGATGCGCTCTTGTTCCTTCCATTTAACTTCATAAGCTACCAGCCAATTTGTCTTTCAGGGACAAAATTAATTTCTGATGACAATGTGAGCAAGTAATAAACTAGAAGTTCCTGTCCTGGGAAACTTGTTAATGCCATGTAATGTTCTGGAGTTAGTTAGGAGGGGAAAAATGAGGTTTGCTCCTGGAGTTACGGGGACGTCTGGAACAAGCTCGTCTTTGTCCCACCGCTTAGTCACTCCCGTAGAAGCTTATGACACCTTTTCTAGAAGTTCAAAAGAAACCGTGTTGCTAACCGGTTCTTTCCTACGGGGTATTTTTAAACCGCTCATTTTCTCTCCGTCTCGCCAGGATTCAGATTCGTTTACAGTGCAGAGCTCCAGCTCGTTGCCTCTCGGCCCTGGCCTAGGGGCAGAAGTGACTCACGATGACAGGATAAGTGAGTCACGAGAGAGACGTCCTCCTCAGAGCCCAGGTGGCTGCAGCATGCTCCACTCCCCGTCCACACGCACTGGGCCTAGTGACCATGGACAAGACTTCATGGGAGAACCCGGATGTATGCAAGGAGTCTCAGGGATGGGATTAAGGTAAATGTTCCAATCCTCAACCATCCACAGTGGTGGGTATCCATGTGCCTCACACGCCCACTCAGATGAGAAATAAGAAAGCAGTCAGCAAGGCTTGTGACAGACAGTAATCAATTAGTAAAAACCAGCATTTATTGAACACTTACTGTGTACCAGAGAATAAGGTAGTCTCTCTCTCTCTCTCTGGATATATATATATATATATATATATATATATATATATATATATATATATGTATCATTTTATGGTCATGTATGGCCATTTTAATAAATGAGGAAACTGAGTTATATGTAAAATTAACTTGTCCAGCATTATAGTTAACAAGTGGGAAAAGCATATTTAAAAAATTTATTTGCACCTGAGGGTGGAGGCAAAGGAGAAGTAGTACCAGGCCTGCTGCAAATGGTCACCCAGACATTTACACCACTTTTTGCATCTGTCTTTACATGGGTGATTGGAGAATTGAACCATGGCTGGCAGGCTTTGCAAGCAAACACCTTTAAGCACTAAGCTTCCCAGCCACAAGAAAAGGTATCTTTTGAACGCCATCTGCCAGACTCCAAAACAAATGTTTCTGAGTGCTCTGTAAGGTAAACCTGAGCATTACTGTTTTCTCATGTCATTTCTTCCCACTTTTATTGGTATCCCTGGTCCATGCTTCTCTCTTAATCCACAGTCTGTGGCTGCCCCTCCCCGGGCCTGTCGGGCCTGTGTTTCCTGATCTGGGGAAACTCCCCAGGCATAATGGCTGTCCATTAGTGTGTTTTAAAAACCTCGCTCCCTCGCATCCTCTGACAGTTTTCATATGCTCCACATGAAGGATCCTTTTCCAGAAATACTTTTGAAGAAAGTCTAAAGTAAGCTGCAAAGTATTACATTTTTCATCTCAACGGGGAAATGGATTTAAGAAAGGGAGAGAAGAGCCTGCAGCAGGTCTTTCAGATTTAAAAAAAAAAAAAAAAAAGAATTCCACACGCTGCTGCATGGGCTGTGGGAACACATCTATCACAGAAACTGAGAGCATCTGCATTGACACGCGGAAAAGGTTCCCTCTGTCCTTGATCACCATAATGACTTCGAGTTCTGGCCAGCCTTTCATCACCGGGGGAGCCCTACCCCTGCCAGCCAGCCCAGCCCAGAGGAGAGCTCCCCCTCTGCCACCAAGGTGAGAGGAGGGTACAGGCCCCATGAATGGGGGACATTGCAATGGATGAGGTGGTCCTGTGGATTGCCCCTAAAAGAGCAGCCTCACTGCCTGGAACAACATGGGCTAGAGAGCAGCCATGGGTCACGGGCAGCAGTGCCGGATGATAGAAGAAGTGCTTTGGGGCCTACAGCTGGCCATGGCCTTGTGAGCGCCCTGATCTTTGTGCTGACTGCTCTTTAAACCTTTTGGCTTAGTGAAAGGAGCCTCGGGACCATGCCCACGCCAGCCTGCCTGCCTGCCTTTGCCGGCCATAACAACCTGTCGCCTGCAGGAGGCGCTGCTGGTACCCTGCTTTGAGTTCCTCTCTTCCTTCAATCTTCCACCACCATTTAGCTCCCCCAGTCACCTTCTCTGATAACCTTTGTATAGCTCAAAATTAGGCTAAACACGCCCTACCCACTATGCATTTCCACTCTACACGGGCATCTTTCATTCACTGAACACTCACGCGCCAATAGATGTGCTAAACCTGTCACAAGTAAACCTGCGTCACCCAAAGGTCAACAAGAAGGAAATATTACAGCTACTCTGCAGCAGACCCGGTGTTTGAAAGTAAGACTTCCTAGTGTGGTGGTGAACGCCTTCAATCCCAGCACGTGAATTTGGGAGGTAGAAGTCAAATGGTCAGTTGTTCAAGGCCAGCCTCTGTCACATGGTGACTTTGTGGCCAGTTTGGAGTATATAACACCCTGTCTCTAAAATAAATAATATGAAACAAAACGGTGGAGGGACAAGGGCTGGAGAGATGGCTGAGCGGTTAAGGCGTTGGCCTGCAAAGCCAAAGGACCCAGGTTCGATTCTCCAGGACCCACGTTAGCCAGATGCACAGGGGGCACATGCATCTGGAGTTCGTTTGCAATGGCTGGGGGCCCTGACATGCCCATTTTCTCTGTCCCGCCCCTCTCTGTCAAATAAATAAATGAAAATATTTCTTTTAAAAAGGTGGGGACAAGAGAAGGTAGGAGAAGATTATGATCAAAATACATTATATAGTGTGTAAGAAAAGTATCAATTAAAAGTTTTTTAAAAAGGAAGAAGAGGGAGTCAGGAATGGTGGCTCACACCTTTAATCCCAGCACTTGGGAGGCAGAGGTAGGAGGATTGCCATGAACTCAAGGCTACCTTGAGACTACATAGTGAGTTCCAGGTAAGCCTGGGCTAGAGTGAGACCCTACCTCTAAAAACTAAAAAAAAAGAAGAAAAAAAAAGGAAAATGCAGAGAAAATGACTTCCTGCCCATCCCTCAGCTCATACTTTTCCTTGTCCCCACTAATTAGCACCCTAAGGCTGGGCTTATATCATGTCCATGTCAGTGTCCCCAGCACTGACACATAGCTGGGTATTTATAGACTTGTGACACGTACCTGTTGAGTAATTGCCATTGGCAGAAGTATGTGTGAAGCTAAGTGACCATGTCTGGGTAACTACAGTGCAGTGTCCTCATTAGCCAGTTGATTACTCTGACTTACCTGGGTAACAATAGAATGTTGTGTGTGAGAGAGAGAAAGAGGGGGCGAGCAAGGGAGAGGGGGGGAGACAGGGATGGAGCAAGAAAGAGATGGGGGGAAGAGAGAGAGAGAAGCATTTAAGCAGGGTCTTTGATGTCATGCTGATACATCAAAAAAATGTGTTGTCTTCCTGAATTCAGGTGTTCTTTTCACTGAATTCCGTCAAACCAGTTCTGCATATTGACACGGGAGGTGTGACTTACAGCAATTCAATTGTTATGCCTCGCTGCATAATCACTTCTGTCATCCATCCTGTCCTTTTCCCCTGCGCTCTGACAGCAGCGAACACATGTGTGCAAGGACTGTGGCGGCAGAGCCACCCTCTTCGGGATAACAAGTCCATCCATCTCTCAGACAGATCCCCGACTCATTCTTCTTTCTTCTTTCATGTCCAGGAATTCAAGCCCACATCGTTGCCTTTGTAATGGTCCCCTTTGCCTCCTTTCCCACTGTCCCTACTACTGCAATAATCTGAGCCTTCAAGTCCCCTCTGGAATTCGCCCTCCAACAAGCACAAGCCCTTCTTCTTGCTCCCACCAAATCCTTCCTTAGTGTGACTTGTTTAGTGTCCCACCTCTCCTCATCTTCAAGCTTTGCATTATCTACGTTAGTTCCCTTCTCATTGCTGGGACAAAACGCCCAACTAGAAGCACCTCATGAGAGGAGAGGGTTTCTTTCAGCTTACAGTTTCCAGGGAGAAGTTTCATCATGGTGGGGAAGGCATGGCAGGAGCAGGCATCCAGGGCATCATATCTTGTCACAGCAGCAGAGGAAGGAAATAGTGCAAGTCAGCTAGCACTGAATGCCGGTGGGCTAGACTAGTAAACTTCAAGGTGTGCCTCTCCATCAAGACTCCATCTCCAAGACTGCCACCAGCTGTGGATGGAGTATTCAAATCACATGAACCTATGAGGAACATCCCACTCAAACCTTCACACTATCTGTGGGGTAAAACCTACAGGTACTCAAACCCTCACCCAGTTGGCTTCAAGGTCCAATTCTGAGCTTGCTGTCTACTGCCCTCCAATTCAGCTTTCTGAACCCCTCAGCTACTGTCCTCACTGGCTCACTAGAGACTGTGCCCTCCCCTGAACTCCACTTTGATGCATGCTCTATTCCTTCAAAGATCAGTCCAGTCCTTGCCCTGCTCTACAACTCCTGGCAACCTTGGCCTTCTTCGAATTTACATGGAACTTCCTGTCCACCTGACAGCTGGTAACTCAGCACATCATCTCAGGTAGCTGTGCGTTATGACTTAACTTCTTAGATATTTTGAATCCATCAACCCTCAGGAAATGACAACTTCCTTGAAGGCAGACACATTCTTTCTCTTGTATCTTAGTCCCATGAGAACACATGGCAATTTAGTGACTGTTAAAGTCACTTAGGAAACAGCTGTGTACACTCTATTTGAGGTATGACAAAGTCCTCAAATCCCCAGAGGTACCATTTGATCTCATATTTCCAGGTATTCACACAAGATGTTCCTTCCACCTAGAGCTCCTAAACTCTCTCCTCTACCACCAACCCCTACCTTCCTCCCACTCTGTTTGTCCTGGAGCACTCTCTCACTTCAGCTTAGATGTGGCTGCTTCCAGAGAGTTCACCCTCACTTCTGACACTGTTAGCTTGCTATCATTCGATGATGTCTTTTCACTGTTATTCCCTCTTTATCCTTGGCAACTTGGATTCATAAACACATCATAAATACGTCATAGCCTCCCTACATACTACCCTAATCATGTACTTTCAAATACCTTTGTTGTTGTCCAGAACTTTCTGAATTCACGTCTTATGTTATTACAACACAGCCACGCTTCATTCATCTTTCAGACTCACCCCACAAACCCTGAACGTGGCAGTCATCCCACTCTTCGTACTGTCGTCTTCCCGGCCTCTTCTCTACCAGTCCATCCCCAACTCTCTTCAGAGACCAAAGTATGTCCTACATACCCTGGGAGCGCCAGAAGTACAGAGTACTCCCCAGAGTATTAGGAGAAAAACTCCTCTATTATAAAAGACTCACAATTCTGTCTTTAATTCACTCCAAGTATGAACTAAGAAAAAAGTAGAGTTTTAATTAAATTCTCTTCTGAGAATTGATTCCTTCATAGAGTGAAGGCTTGGAGTTTATTTAAGGACAGGACATAATAGAAGAGACACATTCTCCTAACTGGGTCTTTCTCAGTACAACTCCATTATTTTTGCACTGAGGTGGGACACATGCCCAGAAGAATGGATATATCTGTTTTCAGATACAAAATCAAAGTCATAAAACAGGACACTCTGGTTCATGATGCTCTGAGCACAGATCTCTGCCTGTTTTTCCCCAAAGAGCCTGAAAAAATTATAGAAAAGTAAGAGGTTTTGAACTATGAAACCAGGAGCTGGGGGCTACAGTTCAGAGGAACAGTGCCTGCTTGGTATGCCTGTGTCCCTGAGCTCAATCCCCAGCACCCCAAAACCAAGTAAACCAATAAGATAAAGTAAAACAATAAGAACTGTTCAAGAAAAGTAGAATGCAATAGAAACAGACCAGAAATGGAAGGACCGAGCAAGGGAGGTGACTCAGTGGTTAAAGGTGCTTGCTTGCAAAGCCTGCCAACCCGAGTTTGATTCCCCAGCACCCCCAACAAGCTGGACACAAAGCGGCCCGTGCATCTGTGATCACAGCGTGCATATGACAATGGGAGGCCAAGCCATGAGAATTCACATCTCACAGGCCAGCTAGACTGGCACTCATTTGCCGTGGCTGGAGACCCTGTCTTAAAGAAGACAGACATGTCAAGTGTGTCCTATGAACTCCACACACGTGCTGTGCCACAGGTACGCCCATACATACACATGCGTGTGTGCACACACATGCATACATAGATACATACTCAAATAAACAAAACTAAAAACATTAAAGGAATGGGTGGATTCCAGGGAGAGAGAAAAGATGTGAGACTAGCAGAAAAGTGAAATAAGGCCCAGGGAAGCCTCAGTAAAGGCCCGGATGCTTTCCAAGCTCAAGGTCAAAAATGCAAAGCTGAAGGGCGGAGGGAGATGGCAGGGATGGGAGTGAGAAAACCCTGAGAGCAATCAGTTAAAAGAACTGTGTTTGGAACAGTTGAACCATTGAGGAACGCGCTCCACAGTCTCATCCTCTCCTCTCCTCCCTTGCCTACCCATCACCTCACACCTGAGTGGTTTGTACCTGCTGGTTAAAGCTTAGGGAACCTACAGGAGGTTCGTGTCTCAGTACAGGCTACTGAGATAGAAACAGAGGGGAGTCAGGTACAGTTTTGAGCTTCTGCAATAGCTGCCAAGGAGAAAAACCACAAATTAAACTGCTTGAAGAGCTGGAGATGTGCTTCAGTTCCTGGAGTGCTTGCCTAGCAGGCATAAGTCCCGGGTTCAGTCCCCAGCACCACATAACTGGATGTGGTGGCACTCACCTATAATCCCAGCCGTTGGGTAGTAAAGGGGAAAGAATCAGGAGTTCAAAGTTATCCTCAGCTCTATAGTGAATTCAAGGTCAGCCTGGGCTATATCAGACCCTTAAATAAATAAATAAATAAATAAATAAATAAATGCCATAAGTAAATAAATAAAAGCTTCTCAGCCTTAAATAGAATGGCTAGCCATCCTGGGTTGCTCAGACAGTCCCAGTTTATAATCCTCAAGCAACTGTTAACTATCTCAGCTTCAGTAATGAATTCTGAACACATATGAGTGAAATATCATTAAGCCATGCTTCTTAGTCACGGGTAAGGTAATGGCTATGTAAGTATCAACCCTGCACTGGCCTCCAATGTCATTCGGCCAACACCAGACACATATGACACAGACAACCACAGATGCAAATCACGTATTCTGGCACTGTTTGCTTCACGAGATGTTCCAGAATCGTCAACTGATATTTCAAAAGACTATCACTAAAATTAAAACCAAATTTTAGATTTCTCTAAGAGACATGAAAACTCCTAAAATACATATGGGGACACATTTCACAAATTATTAAATATTCTGGGAAATTACAAAAATAAAAGGAGAGGGAGCAATTTACCTCGGGGAGAAAAAAAGATTAGTCAGAAAGTAGAAGAAAGTTTTAAAAATTCAATTAGTTTCAGTAAAGATTCATGGGGACAATTTTCAAATAAGCAAAAACAAAATGCTGTTTTTCTTAATGTTCAGAGAACAAGAAATAATTCTTAGAAACAAAAAAAAAATCTAAAGTAAAATCCCAATAGAGCCGGCATGTGGATTAAAGACACATGCCTTTAATCCCAGCACTATGGAGGCAGAGATAGGAGGACCACTGTGAGTTCAATGTCAGCCTGAATTGAATACATAATGAATTCCAGACCAGCCTGGGCTAGAGCAAGACCCTGCCTCAAGAAAAAAAAAAAAAAAAAAAGAAAGAAAAGAAAAAGAAAAAACTCAGTGGAAAAATCAAATGCCTTATGGATAAAAAAAAAAAAAAAAGAACTGGAAAACTCTAGAAGTCTGTCAAAATGTGGCACAAGAAAACAAGATAACATATGAGAAGGAATCAAAATTCACAGGACCAATAACTGGCCAATGGGAAATTTGGAAACTTAAGATAGAAACTACTGAAGGAAAGAAATAAGCAAAAACATGATACAAGAAAAATCTTGTGAACTAAAAGAGAGGCACAAGTCTTCAGATTTAAAGAACTACTAAACAATAAGCAGTATGAAAGAAGAAAAGAAGAAATAACCATCTCATGACACATCCTTATGAAATCTCAATGACCCAAGAATCAAAAGGAAATCTAGACTATCAGAAGGGAAAATATAGACTATCCACAATAATAACAATGATGGTGGTGGTGGTACTGGTGGTAGTGGTTGGACTAACATATTTTTATTAACAGCCTTTGGTATTAAGAAAGGTAAACATAATGCCTTCAAAGTTCTCTTTTACTGGGCTGGAGAGATGGCTTATTGGTTAAGATATTTGCCTGCAAAGCACAAGGACCAAAGTTCAATTCCCCAGGACCCACGTAAGCCAGATGCACAAAGCGGCACATGCATCTGGAGTTCAATCTGGACTGAACCCGGGACTTATGCCTGCTAGGCAAGCACTCCAGGAACTGAAGCACATCTCCAGCTCTTCAAGCAGTTTAATTTGTGCGTTTCTCCTTGGAAGCTATTGCAGAAGCTCAAAACTGTACCTGACTCCCCTCTGTTTCTATCTCAGTAGCCTGCACTGAGACACGAACCTCCTGCAGGCAGGTCACTATCTTCAGAAGAAATTCTCCAAGCTTTAACCAGCAGGTACAAACCACTCAAGTGTGAGGTGTGGGTAGGCACAGGAGGAGAGGAGAGGATGAGATTGTGGAGCGCGTTCCTCAGTGGTTCAACTGTTCAACAGTCAGCGGCTGGAGGCTCTGGCATGCCCATTCTCTTTCTCTGCCTCTTTCTCTCTCTCAAATCAATAAAAATAAATGTTTTTTTTTAAAGTTCTCTTTTATTGTGGTCTTGATTGTCTTTTGGGGTTACCAAGTGCCGAGATGACAGGCATATGCCACCACAGCCAGCAATGCCATCAAGCTTCAACGAGCAGTACTTCAGTCTTCTAACTCTGTTTACACAAGGGCAAAGAGGCGACCGTTCTTCCTCACCCTTCGCAGGGATCATGACTGGCATTCTGACAATAAGAGATGGGTTAGCAAGAGAAAAGCACAACAAACGTATTGTAACAAAGTCCAGCATAACATAGAAGACTTCAGTAATGAAGACCTGAGGTCTCAGGAGAAACCGTCGTCCTACACTAACTCTGACGAAAGAAGCGGCTGGCTGTGCAGCAACTCGACAGTGCGCAAAGGCTATGAACGAGCGGTGATGAATTAAGAGGGGAATGCAGCCAGCGCTGTCTGTTTAGATTCTACTTGACTTGTCTCTGAGGATAACAGGGAGAAGGAGGGAGGAAGGCAAGAGAAAGAAGGTCAGAGAGAACTTGCTTCTAAGTTTCTCCTTTCTTCCATAGTTCTAAGAACTCAGCATACCAAGCCTCCATGTCTTGGCATTGGTTTCTGTCTGTGTCCATGTCTGTCAGTGTGTGTGTTCAGATGTACGTCCCCATGCAAATGTGTGCAAAGGCCAGAGGAGAACATCAGATGTCCTCCTCTATCGCTCATCCCCATGTTTCCTTGAGAAGTCTCTCCCTCAATCCAGAGTTGCTGTCTGTCAGCAAGCCCCAGAGGACTGGGGTTATAGACATGGCTGGCCACGCCCAGCTTTTTTCATGGGTTCTGGGGAGTCAAATTCAGCAGCCTTCAGCCAGAAAGGCCCTCATGTTTAAGCAGCAAGCATGTTTAGTCACTGAGCCATCACCCCAGCCCAGTTACCATGAATCTACATGAGGAATGAATTCAAGGAAATGTTCCAGAAAGGAAAAAAAAAAAAAAAGAAAGAAAGAAAGAAATCATAGACTCCATGACAGATAAAAGAATACAGGTGAGCTCTAAGAAATGCGTACAATTAAAAAGCACTTTAAAGTAATGTCTTTGATGTTAGCACTCAGCACATTCTCATGTGAGGGAAATAGGCTGGCGGCTCATGCTTAATTTCTTTCTCTTTAGGTCTGACCACAGATTTCTTGATAGTGTGGTAAATAGTGTTTGCACAATCATAGGACTACTTTTTAAATTTTAATCAAACAATGAGCTGAGTACATAGAACATGTAATCCCAGAACAAAATGTGAGTATAAACTTCCACAATGTGTAAAATGATATAATTCATCCAATTTGGAAGAAAAATAATTGCTATAGGAAAGTGTGAGTCGGTTAACTTTACATAGAAAGAAGTAAATAGAGGACTAATTTCATTAAGTAATTAAGCAGATATTTAAACGTAGTCATATGTTCATTAAAATTATAAATTTATAGTGCAAGATTTATGCCTATTGTGACAAGATGCCCAAGGTAAACAGCATAAAAGGAGGAAAGATTGCCTTGGCTCACGGTTTCAGATGTATCATTCCATGTGTTGACATGGTTGTTTTGGTCCGTGCGTGTGTACAAAGGCAGCACATCATGGTGGGAAGTTTGTGGTTGAGCAAGCTACTCACCTTAGAGTAGTCAGGAAGTAAAAAAAAAAAAAAAAAAAAAAAAAACAGGAAAGAGCCAGTGTCCCAATATCTTCTTCAGGACACACCCCCAATGCCCTAACTCTCTTCTAGTAAGCTCCGCTTCCTAAATTCCCAACTTCCCATCACCTAGGGACTACTGCAACACAAGAGCCTTTGGGGAGCATTTAAAGATCCAAGCCATAGCATGTATTCCTTGGGATAACTATAGCTAATAAAATCAGAGAAGGGAGTGGAAGATGGGAGGTGTTTAATATTGCAGTTGCACTAAATATTTCATGATTCATAGCAAGAAGTCACTGGCTGCATCCAAAATTGACAGATCAGTAGAGAGAATTACACCATTCAAAGTTATAGCAGCAAGTATGAAAAGAGCTAAATAGAGAAGCTTAACAGTGATTACACATAGATGGCTTGTCATTTGACATCATTCCTTTTTTCATATTCTTTATATATCTGTATTACTTTGTAATTTAAAGTAACTTGTTTAGCCAACCACGGTGGAGCATGCTTTTAATTCCAATGCTCTAGGAGGATCTCTGAGTTCAAGGCCAGCATGGGCTAGAATAAGACCCTACCTCAAAAATAAATAAATAAATAAACAAAGAAATAAATAAAGTAACTTGTTTAAAACCTTTGGATCGTATACATTCTCAAACAAAGACCAAAAGGAATCATGTCTTTTACAACAACAATTTTTCATAAATACTCTCATAAATTTTACATAAGTACATTGATTAGAATTGCCCAATTATTGATTAATTGCATAATTAATGTAATACCCAGAATTTCATTGACAGTATAGCTTGATCTTCACCAGGCAACGAGATTCTTAGACAACCTGGTCACTTTTGCATTGCCAGCTTCCATCTCATAAAGGTAGCGACAGCGCGATCAGACACAGTGCGGCGAGACCTGCCCTCTCAGGTGGATTGCGTCCTTATGCAAGTATCATCTCACTGTCTAGATACGGTTGTTATTGCTACTCCCACGTTACAGATGTTCAAATGAGAGTTCCAAGTAATTAAGTGGCGTGTCCCAGGACTTTCAATTCAGATAGCCTAGTTCTGTCACACTCCCTCATTACCTCTCAGATGGGAAGGATCACAACTTTGCTGAAGGCAAAGAAATGAAAAAGCTAGAGCCTGGATGACAATGAGGCTGACATGAACTTTTTTCACATACGTATCTCCAAACCAATGCCAATTGAGTTCATCAAAGGTTGGAAAAATTAAATGAAACACGCCATCATTTTTAGCCTGATAGCTTGATCTCAACTGTGGTTTCTAAAGCAAAGCACTCCTCTGGAATCTGAAGTAATCAGATAATGTGTCTATTATACCCCTACTGTATTAGGCACACATATAAACATGCTTTTAGAAATATCCAGTTTGGCCTGGCGTGGTGGCGCACGCCTTTAATCCCAGCACTCGGGAAGCAGAGGTAGGAGGATCGCCGTGAGTTCGAGGCCACCCTGAGACTACATAGTGAATTCCAGGTCAGCCTGAGCTAGAGTGAGACCCTACCTCGAGAAACAACAACAAAACAAAACAAAACAAACAAACAAAAATATATATATATCCAGTTTGTAGTTTTTTGTTGATTTGTATAATTACTTACATAATTACTGCATTATCAAGATCTTTTGTAATTTATTATTTTACTTAACTTTTTTCCTTTTGTTCTTTACCATTCCTACTTCCTCAAAACTTTAAAAGTTTTGGCTAGACTAAGGATATAATTCAATAATAGAACACTTGCCTACAATGCACTAAGCCCTAAGTTCAGGCCCAGGAAGAAAATTTACTGGGAAAAAAAAAACCCTACACTTTGTGGTGTTTTCTGGTAATTCCACTTCCCCATGTTATATATCCGTCCATAGCTAGAGAAGAAAGAACCAATGTTGGAAATACTCTATTTCAGTACCACATGTTGGATTTGAATAGAAATGACTTCTCTGGAGAGTAAATCTTGATATTTCTCCAGGAACTTTTTTTAAACTAGGGGTCTGGAAAAGTTTTCTTTAATATTGTCACATTGGTTGCATAATAAGAGTAGGGTGGGAATCAAAAAAACAACCATGCGTATTCTCTAAAGCAGAAAGAGTTTCCCTGAATAATAAAAAATTCAATTTAATGAGTGGGCAGAACATGTCCCTAAGCCCAAGAACTTTTCTAGCCCAACCTCTTTTTTGTATCTTCCTCCTTTCCCCCGCCCCCCCCCCCCAGGGGGGAAACTGCTAGCTCTCGGGACTTGGGGCGGGGGTCAGGGGGGAGGACTACAAAATGAAGTTCACCATCTTTTCCCATCTGTTTGCAAAAATGAGCGGACTGGGGAGGTTTGGCCCTCAGGCCAAGAGTTGAATGACTGAAATGATGGCTCAAGATCCTGGTGAACAGGATAAAGGAGCAGCTCGCTGGGCTTGAGAAGGGAGCCGCAGCTGGAGCCTGAGCTCTCAGGGCGAGGCTCTGCAAAGCGAGGAAGTAGGAGGCGCGCAGGAAGGGAGCACCCCCCCCCCCCAGACTCCTACCCGGCCATCCCTGCGGCGGCCCTGGGCAGAAAAAGATTTGTGTTTCCTAAGCACACGTCAAGTGTGAACGGCCTGGGAGCGTTAAGAAATAAAGCTGTCGCCCATGCTTTGTGCAACGAATTCTTCAAGTTGTCTTCCCCCAAACAAATAGTTGATTGGAAATGGGCGAGGGAAGGTTTCACCAATGACTCCATTGTTAGGATAAGCCTAGAGTTAGAGCTTTCCCCTGGAAAAAGTAAGAGAAGGGGGCTGGAGGAATGACTTAGCGGTTAAGGCGTTTGCCTGCAAAGTCAAAGGACCGTGGTTCGATTCCCCAGGACCCACGTTAGCCAGATTCACAAGGGGGTGCATGCGTCTGGACTTTGTTTGCAGTGGCTGGTGTGCCCGTTGCTCCCCCCCCCCCATGTCAAATAAATAAATAAAATATTTTTTAAAAAACAGAAGAAGAAGAAAAGTAAGAGAAGGAGCCAGACTTACTGAATGACTCTCAGACACCGGCTTAGCTACTGGACAGCCTCAGAGCATTCCCGTGCAGAAGGTGGCTCTGTACAATTTCCAGATAAGACAGTAGAGGCTGGAAGACATACTGTAGAGCTCGGGGTGTGACTCAGCAGGAGAGCACTTGCTTAGATGCATAAAGCCTTTGGGTTGAAAGAGCCTAGAACAAAGAGAAAGGCGGAGACAGACAGGGAAATATTCCATAACTTGCCAGTTTCTGACATCCATTACTATGTAAGAAACCACCATCCAAACTGAGTGGCTTAAAACAATAATTCATTACTTCCATGACTTTGTGGTTTGACTAGGGCTCAGCTTGAAAGTTCTTTTGATGGTCTCACGTGGATCTCATAGAGGTTGCTCACATGGTGGGAGCTTTGCTGAGATGGTTGGGAAGTGGGAAGGTTGAATCTCTCCTCTCTCTCCTCTCTCTCTCTCTCTCTCTCTCTCCCACTCTCTCTATGGAGTCATAAAATCTCGCCCTTTCCAGCAGGACTACCTGACATCTTACATATTAACTCAAGGCTTCAAAGAAGGACACACAGAAGCTTCCAGTCCTAAACTCTAGGCCTCGACCTGGTACAGCAGCTTGCCCACCACATTCTGCCAGTCAAGGCCAGTCATGAAAACAGCCGAGGTGCAGCTGCACCTCTCAGGAAAGAACTTGGTAGAGGTACCTGCACCCATCTTTAATTTGCCCCATGTCTGTGGTCCCGCAGGAGCAAACAGACCCAGGACTTTTGTTAAAAATATTTTATTTTTGTTTATTTATTTGAGAGAGAGCGGGAAAGAAGCAGAGAGAGAGAGAGAGAGCGAATGAGAATGGGCTCTCACCAAGGCCTCCAGCTGTTACAAACAAACTCCAGACACATGTGCCACCTTGTGCATCTGGCTTACATGGGTCCTGGGGAATCGGACCTGGGTCCTTTGGCTTTGTAGGCAAGCGCCTTAACCGCTAAGCCATCTCTCCAGCCCACCCTAGACTCAGGAATTTTAGCAGGCTTTGGTACTTCTGGAACTGTGAAGCGTAGGATAGAAATCATGCTTCAGGGCTGGAGGGATGGCTTAGTTAAAGCACTTGCCTGCAAAGCCAAAGGACCAAGGTTCAGTTCCCCAGGACCCATGTTAGCCAGATGCACAAAGTGGCACATGCATCTGGAGTTGGTTTGCAGTGGCTGGAGGTCCTGGCACACCTATTCTCTCTCTGTCTCTCTGTCTCTGCCTCTGTCTCTGTCTCTCTCTCTCTCTTTCTTTCTGTCAAATAAATAAATAAAAATAAAATCATTTTTTTAAAAAAGAAAGAATGCTTCAGTGAGAGTTCAAGGCTACAAAGGAATAAAGGTTGTAGAGAGAAACACAATGCCCAAAGAATGAACCACTGGGAACAGCGAGTGAAAAGGGTTAAGCATTCCATCCTAGCCACTCAGATGTTCATCTGAGTCATGACTCCCGAGCAGACCTGGAGTCAACAGAACCTTGCACAAGTATGGCAAGGAAATGAGAATGCCCAGTCCCCGTCTCTCCATGGGAGCCAGCAATGGCAGGTGAGGCAGAAATGTGCCTGATCCCACTCTTTGGGCGCCAAAGCACGGAACCTATCCTACGGTCACATTCCTTCCCCTTTTATATCTCTGGGACAATTTTCTTCCCCATTTTCAACTCATCTATTCATTTGTTCATTCAAGCGATAAATTATTATTGAACATCTTCTGGGAGTCAGGCTCACAGTTTCAGGCAAAGGTGAGGGAAACAAACGCCTTACCTGGGTGGGACATCTTCTTAGTGAGCATGACAGAAAACACACGCATTTCCTAGGGTGCTTCAGATGGGGCCAGAGAATGCGACTTGAGATAAGCAGCATTTTATTTAGAATAGCAGAGGAGGCCTCCTGGGGAAGGTTAGAGTGAGACGAAAACTGAACGAGGTGAATGAGAAAGTGAGTGAGCGTCTGAAAGGAAGATTGGCTCCAGGTAGAGGGAGGCACTTACACAAACCTTGGAGATAGAGTGTGCCAGGCCTGCTGCTATGCTAAGAACAAGATACAAAGGTCTGGGCATCCACCCTTCGGTTCGTGAGCTGGCCAATACTTACGAAAGCCTAGCACTCCTGGGCAGCGCGTTCAGCCCTGGGCACGTATACAGGTACCCAGGTCTCTACCCTGAAGGAATGCACTGTCTACGGGGGTACAGGCAAACAGATTCCGACATGGCATTAACAAACGTGATAATGGGTATAAGTGTGCCTCGGCAAGCAAGCTGCTCAGCTCAGCTGAAAATGTCTGTTCTCAGTCCATCTGTCGATGGATCACAGAGACAAGGGTTGTGTTTGGTGCTTGAAATAGAATCTGCCCGTGTCCTCAAATATTACAGAATCATAACTTTTATTAAATGCAAATTTTATTATTGCACTTTAAAGCGAAAGTGCAGAGTAAACTGCATAATATAATCACCATGTGATGATCATTTTGAATTAGTATCACAGATACTTCTGACTGCTTAATTATTTATTTTTAAAATATATTCCAATATTTTAATTACGTTCAGTTAAGGGTACTTGAATATTTGCGGCGTTCTGCATTATTTATATTAGGGAAAAAGCAGCCTAAATCAACTTGCTCTGGCATTCCATAATTTGTGCCCGCACATCTCTAAAATAGATTTATATATAGCTATCAAATGGTTATTCTGGATATGCCATCATTTTAAATTTTTATCCGAATTTTATTTTAATGTACCACAAAAATAAAATTTATTGGTTTCTTTATACTAGTATGTGTCTTATCTGATTATTCATACTCAATATTTACAGAATACTAGCTAGAGATACACACTCTTCAATTAAGTGCACATGTGTAATTTTTACAACACACATCCTAATCTCCACCCTACCCACCAACCCCATTCTTGTCCCATTCCTGGGGAATAGTCAAGATTCAGTTGAACCAAATTCTCTGGTGGTCCAAAGGGAAAGCATGTCAGCTTGGAGCATCTTTTTTTTAAATATTTTATTTTTACTTATTTATTTATTTGACAGAGAAAGGGGGAGACAGGGAGAGAGAATGGGCACGCCAGGGCCTCCAGCCACTGCAAACGAACTCCAGATGTGTGCGCCCCCTTGTGCATCTGGCTAACGTGGGTTCTGGGAATCGAAACTGGGTCCTTTGGCTTTGTAGGCAAACACCTTAACTGCTAAGCCATCCCTCCAGCCTGCTTGGAGCATCTTTACAAACAGGAAGAGGGAGATCATAGAGCCTCGGGGAATGGGCCGTCCTGTGTGTAACGCATAGCAGTCCACTGCATGAAAAGGAGAACCGAGCGCGGGTGCAGACGCAGATGCGAGCTCCGCTCTAACTGGCCTGAGAAACAATGCAGCCTGCTCTGTTCTTTGGTATCTGTCCAATGCCTGTCTCGGTTTTCAAATTCATTTAAAAGTCATTTCAATATAGAGGATAAAAATATTAAAGTTACAGTATTTCAATAACCCTCTTTATGTTTTGCAAATCCAATAGACAGATGCCCACTAAAGAGATTACATCTTGAATACTTAATCCCAATTTGGATGTTTTTAAAACAAGGCAAACCTGGCCTTAAATGCAATGTGCACAATTTAGCTAAGTATAAAATATTAATGCACAAACATGACTATAAATACTGCCAGAGAACATGGCAGGTGATAGCCATCAAATGCAGCGTGCACATGACTCTCCCAAACCAAAGGCTGCGCATAGAATGAACCTGCCCATTTCCAGGTCCAGGGTATAGGTGGGCTGTGACAAATGAGGGCTGCATGCAATGATGGTCATTGCAGACAGGATGTGCCCCCTCAATGTCTCTTGGAAAAAGGGCCAGCATGCTCCTAGTGCTGGGGATGCGGTGGAAGCCGGGGCTGCAGAGAGAGCACAGGGTTACAAGTGTGGCTCAGGAGCCAGATTTCCTACTCCCACCCTCTCCCCCTCAACACGTGTCCCCCACACCACCTTGGTGAAGTGACTTAATCTCCCACGCCTCAACGCCCCCGTGTGCTCACCAGACGTGCACTGGTAGCAATGGGACCTACAGCGTGAAGTCACTGTGAAGCTTGAAAACAGAACAAGGCCTGGCTGGGCTGTGCAGGGTGCATCTGGGAAGGCGAGGGCGGGAGTTCCCTCGTTTTCATCACATCCTTTCTTGCGTCCTCACTTCTTTCATATTCAGGGCTGTTTGCTTCCCTCCTCGCCGCTCAGAATAGGTGACTTCCTCACACAGTCACACGGTACATGAACAAGCAGGACAGCCAGCTGCAAGGAATGGCCCCTGCTATGACAAGGTCAGGGTACCCTCGACAGACGACCTGGGAGTGGTTCTTCGCTATTCCTGACACCAGCCTTGCACATATTTGGTGAATAAAATATTGAATAAAAGAAGGAATTGGGCAAAAAAAGAAAGGAGGGAGAGAAGCTTTCTGTTCATAGGAAAGCTAGGGACTCTAATCACAGCATTGTGGTAAAAGGTGGTACTTTAAAATAGCATGCTATCCTTTGCTTAACTGGCAATCAAGACCTATTTGTATTTTGCACCAAATATGGTGATGAAATTATAAGTTTCACATATAAAGTGACTTGTTACAGGAACTTCACAATAATAAACACTTCTATTCTTCTATAAATGGAAGTAAAATCCACACAAGAACTAGAAATGCCAGTTAAATAACTCACAAGGGTTTTGTTCTCTCTCGCTCTCTCTCCTTTGCACCTCTCTGTCTCTCTCTCTCTCTCTCTCTCTCTGCCTCGAAATTTCAATAATTTTGTCCAAAGTTATCCTTATTAAAATACCCAGCTTTATCTTCACAAAAACAAAACTCCCACCAGCACTCCTCATACAACTTTCAAGATGGCCAATCTATGTTCTAGAAACTTGAAGGTATATCTGGCTCTCACTGCTCTCCCCCCAGTGGAGGAATTGAATGATCAGTCTCTAATTCTCATCCCAGCTCTGCTGTTCCCTTGAACTCCTTGACAAGTCTCCTTAGTTATAAAATAATCACTGCAAAAAAAAAAATAGGTAAGAAAGGAACATTTTGGTGAGTTTGTTTTATGGTAAGTTTTCAAAAATGCTAATATCAACCAATGTCATTGTGATTATTCATATTTTACTAGGTGGAAAGGTGAGCTCTGAACAAATTATGTCACTTTTCTGGGTGTCTTCTGCCTTAAGGACAGCGTGATTTCTCCAAAGATTCTCCCTAATTTCAGTAATTTCTGGCTATGAGAGTGATACCGTGTGTAGAGGTCAGAGGACGACCTTGGTGTGTTTTTCCTCTTCCATCCTTTTGAGATAGAGTCTTTTCTGTCCCTGCTGCTTGGGAGTTCCCACTGCCATAGGGGCGCTGGGATTTCAGGCGTGTGTGCCACTTGGCTTCAGGCTTTACATGAGTGCTGAGGAAGATGGAACTTGGGTCAGCAGGCTTGCAAGCAAGTACCTTTAACTGCTGAGCCATCTCCCCAACCCTCACATAAGCGTTTTATGAGAGAGACAGTGAGAGAGAGAATCGGCACACCAGGGCCTTAGCCACTGCAAACAAACTCCAGACGCATGCGCCACCTTGTGCACATGGGCCACGTTGTGCTCATGAGCCACATTGTGCATCTGGCTTACAAGGGTTCTAGGGAATCAAACCTGGGTCCTTAGGCTTCATAGGCAAGTGCCTTAACCCCTAAGCCATCACTTCGGCCCCACATAGGCTCTTTAAGGTGGGGTCTTTCAGTGTATCCCAGGCAGGCCTGGACTCATAGTC